>JAKTUG010000015.1:0-319405 GCA_030556545.1 Kodamaea sagamina | reverse complement strand
TGGAGTTGGAACCTCAACAACAACAGTCTCAGTTTCACCTGGACCAGCTGGAAGGGTAGTCGTAGCAGTCTTAGAACCAGACCAGGTAGAAGTGATGGTGGTGACTGGAGTTGGGACTTCGACGACAACAATGTCAGTACCGTTAGCAACAATAGTGGTAGCAGTGGTGTAAGAACCAGACCAGGTGGAGGTGATGGTTGTCACTGGAGTTGGAATCTCAACAACAACAGTCTCAGTTTCACCTGGACCAGCTGGAAGGGTAGTCGTAGCGGTCTTGGAACCAGACCAGGTAGAAGTGATGGTGGTGACTGGGGTTGGAACTTCGACAACAACTATTTCAGTACCGTTAGCAACAATAGTAGGATCAGCGGTGTAAGAACCAGACCAGGTAGAAGTCACGGTGATAATTGGAGTTGGAACCTCAACAACAACAGTCTCAGTTTCACCTGGACCAGCTGGAAGGGTAGTCGTAGCAGTCTTAGAACCAGACCAGGTAGAAGTGATGGTGGTGACTGGAGTTGGGACTTCGACGACAACAATGTCAGTACCGTTAGCAACAATAGTGGTAGCAGTGGTGTAAGAACCGGACCAGGTGGAGGTGATGGAGGTGACTGGGGTTGGAACCTCAACAACAACAGTTTCAGTTTCACCTGGACCAGCTGGAAGAGTGGTGGTCTCAGTCTTGGAACCAGACCAGGTGGAAGTGATGGTGGTGACTGGGGTAGGAACTTCGACAACAACAATGTCAGTACCGTTAGCAACAATAGTGGTAGCAGTGGTGTAAGAACCAGACCAGGTGGAGGTGATGGAGGTGACTGGGGTTGGAACATCAACAACAACAGTTTCAGTTTCACCTGGACCAGCTGGAAGAGTGGTGGTCTCAGTCTTGGAACCAGACCAGGTAGAAGTGATAGTGGTGACTGGGGTTGGAACTTCGACAACAACAATGTCAGTACCGTTAGCAACAATAGTGGTAGCAGTGGTGTAAGAACCAGACCAGGTGGAGGTGATGGTTGTCACTGGAGTTGGAATCTCAACAACAACAGTTTCGGTTTCACCTGGACCTGCTGGAAGAGTAGTGATCTCAGTCTTGGAACCAGACCAAGTGGAAGTGATGGTGGTGACTGGAGTTGGAACTTCAACGATAACAGTTTCGGTTTCACCTGGACCTGCTGGAAGAGTAGTGATCTCAGTCTTGGAGCCAGACCAAGTGGAAGTGATGGTGGTGACTGGAGTTGGAACTTCTACAATTTCAGTGGCTGTCTCGCCTGGAGTAGCAGTGACAGTCGAAGTGAAGGTAACAGAACCAGACCAAGTCTCAGTGGTAGTAATAGTTGGAATCGGTACGTCAACAATGATGGTTTCGACTCCGCTGGGGCCTGCTGCAATAGTTCTGATACTTGTCTCATTACCTGTCCAAGTTTCAGTAATAACAGAAACTGGGGTTGGGATTTCTATGATCACAGTGGCAGTTTCACCTGGAGAAGCAGTCACGGTAGTGGTGGATTTGTCTGTACCACTCCATCTCAGGAATGAAGTTACTGTTGGGATTGGAATGTCGACAATAACAGTTTCAGTGCCATTAGGACCAGCAGGAACAGTAATTGTTGTAGAATCAGCATTTGTCCAAGTGGATGTGATGGTGGTAACAGGAGTTGGCACTTCAAGGACAACTGTTTCGGTTTCACCTGGGCCAGCTGGAAGGGTTGTGGTAGCAGTCTCAGAACCAGACCAAGTAGAAGTGATGGTAGTAACAGGGGTTGGAACCTCGACAACAACAGTTTCGGTTTCACCTGGGCCAGCTGGAAGGGTAGTGGTAGCAGTCTCAGAACCAGACCAGGTAGAAGTGATGGTAGTAACAGGGGTTGGAACCTCGACAACAACAGTTTCGGTTTCACCTGGGCCAGCAGGAAGAGTAGTGATCTCAGTCTTGGAACCAGACCAGGTAGAAGTGATGGTGGTGACTGGGGTTGGAACTTCAACAACAACAGTTTCAGTTTCACCTGGACCAGCTGGAAGAGTGGTGGTCTCAGTCTTGGAACCAGTCCATGTGGAAGTGATGGTGGTGACTGGGGTTGGAACCTCAACAACAACAGTTTCAGTTTCACCTGGACCAGCTGGAAGAGTGGTGGTCTCAGTCTTGGAACCAGTCCATGTGGAAGTGATGGTGGTGACTGGGGTAGGAACTTCAACGATAACAGTTTCGGTTTCACCGGGGCCAGCAGGAAGAGTAGTGATCTCAGTCTTGGAACCAGACCAGGTAGAAGTGATGGTGGTGACTGGGGTAGGAACTTCAACGATAACAGTTTCGGTTTCACCTGGGCCAGCAGGAAGAGTAGTGATCTTAGTCTTGGAACCAGACCAAGTGGAAGTGATGTTGGTGACTGGGGTAGGAACTTCAACGATAACAGTTTCGGTTTCACCTGGACCTGCTGGAAGAGTAGTGATCTCAGTCTTGGAGCCAGACCAGGTGGAAGTGATGGTGGTGACTGGGGTAGGAACTTCAACGATAACGGTCTCAGTTTCACCTGGACCTGCTGGAAGAGTAGTGGTCTCAGTGTCAGCACCAGTCCATGTGGAAGTGATGGTGGTGACTGGGGTAGGAACTTCAACGATAACAGTTTCGGTTTCACCGGGGCCAGCAGGAAGAGTAGTGATCTCAGTCTTGGAACCAGACCAGGTAGAAGTGATGGTGGTGACTGGGGTAGGAACAAGAACTTCAATAGTTTCGGTGTTCCCTGGAGCAGTGTTGTAAGGCAAAGTGGTGATTATAGTTCTGTCGCCATCATAAGTCAGAGTGATGACTTTAATGACATTTCCATTAGAGCCAGTGTCTCCGTTGCTATAAACTCCCCAGTTGACGGTTTTACTATTATCAACACTTACGTAGCTCCCAGCACACCTATACGAGTTAGTGTACAGAATGAGCATGTTTTGACTGTTGGTTGGAGTCGAGATACCGTCAATGTAAGGACGGTACCCAGCAGGAACGTTGCTATAGTAGACAGTTAAGCTTCTTGGAGAACAAGTGTAGGTATAAGTAAGCTCATCAGCAGTCTCCGGACGGTACCAAGCATTAAACTGGTTGGACATGGAGGCATGTATGGAAGAACAGTCAAGATTATTGTTCTCGTAGGTGAAACCAAGAGTACCACTGGCATAACCTCCTGGACAGTTACCAGCGACAAGAGTATCTTGTTCTTGTCCAAGCGAAGGTATCACTTTAGCGTTGTAAATAATAGTGTCAGGGTCTGACTGGACGTAGCCAGCTTGGAAGGTAGCTTGTGTGGAAAGTTGGTTTGAGCCATCGTAGAAAGAAATAGTGTTTGTACCAGCGGTGAAACAAGTGGAGTCCTGCAAGTCAGTCGACAAGGCCGACCCACCAGTGTTGAAGGCAACTGGGAAAGTGATTTCTCCGTAGGCATTAGTGTTGCTTTGAACCAACAGTGTGGCGGTACAGTCAATGGTAGAACCAGCGGTGAGAATCTGACCCGAACTCAAGTTACAGGTTGCAAAAACGTCACCATTCGACTGCAAATTAATCGTGTTTGAGGAGGAAGTGAACTTGAAAACGCAAGGCAAGTCAAGGGAAAACGTATCACCGGCCGCAACATTACCGTTAATCGCCCAAGAAACGGAAGCGAACCAACTGGGGTTGGCCGGCGCTGTCAACCCATAATTACCAGCATCTTGATAGTCAAGCGAATTAAGCGAAGTAAACACACCAGAGACTTGTTGCCCAGCAGCAACAGAACCTGTTATAGCAATGTATGCTAACTTCTTAACTAGCATTGTTAACTGAAAAATGGCTGCAAATTAAACCTAATTGTTGAGATTTACGCTTCGTTAAATACACTAGGAGGAGAACCGAGGCGCTTCAAGTGAAGCATATCTTAGTAAATATCTGTAGACCATCACATCTACGAGGTATCCCAAAGTTTGGTACCGTCTTTGCAGCTTCGCCTGAAACTCACTTCAAACATTTTGTGCTATTTTAGATCTCTTTGAATAGCTAGCTGCTAAGTGTACATAGTGAGGTGACAATGCTGCGTATTCTGTGTAGCCTAAGCGAAGCGAAGGCAGGGTTTATCATCAAGCTGTTTCTGTGCATGCGATTTGGTAACAATTTTGATTTCAGAGGGCGGAGTTTCACATTTTCGACTCATTTTTTAACAAAATGTTCACCTGGATTATGTGCGATTGAAGTATTGATCGGTGCTACAGTAGCCCCAAATGTACCTGATGCTTAAAGTTTAGCCCTTACGAGGCGTGTACGATTGACACGATGGTGAATAGTGGGATGACTTTTTAAGTACAAGCTATCCTCGAGGCTAACAGGTTTCAATCATAACCTGTAAGGAAGCTAAGGAAGCCAAACGAGGAACCCAGTAAAGTTGGAGAAAGGAGTTGGAGTAGGATTGGGAGGCATGAAGGTTCAGGTGGAGAATAGTCACAAGAGAGTAAAAATTCCAATACTATGCTATCAAAAAAAGGTAGCCCGATACGGGGCTCGAACCCGTAACCTTTTGATATCCTGTTTAAGAGTCAAATGCTCTACCGATTGAGCTAACCAGGCAAGTTTGTTGAAGCAGTTTCACTCACATTTCTTACATATCTATATTAGTTTGAATGACGTATTTTTGTTAAACAACGATTCTGTAAAAAAATTGTTCAAATTCAAGAGAACTGCTTTTACTTCGATTCCGCTAATATAAACAAACACTTTAATTACACCTAATACTCAAAGGAAGTTGATCCTCTGTGAAAAGATCTCATCAATCCGTGTTTACTCTTCAATACTTTATCAAGCCATCGGGATCGGAGGTAAAAGGTTAAGACAATGAAGTGAACACACTCTAATTCAATTTAGACTTCCAAACCACCTCTTGTTCGAATGTTTTCGAGAAATTCAATACTTCACTTGCTAAAAAAATAATATGAGGCTGCCACTGGCGTAGATCCTTGTGGAATTCAAAAAGTTAATTATAACGAAACAAAGAATGTACCGACACCGTAAAACTTCTTTCAAAATTTCATTACAATCGAGTTGATAACTAGTCTAGAATTGCAGCACATACTAACTGCAAACCCTTTTTTATGTTGCAAGCCATAAAGAATAGTAGCCAGATACTGGGGAATCAACGAGTTATTCAAATGGTGAGATCAAAACTACTCTGTTGACACAGGCTTCGTCTAGCGTCATTTTTATCTCAGAAAGAATTCTCGAAGCCGTCATTCTAACATGTTGCTTTCGGTTAAATTGATTTTTTGAAGTTGAATTTATCGGGCGTTTACTGTACATATATGCAATCGCTTTCCCACTTAAGTGAAGAGATGGCGCAGAGGATAAGTATGTTGAAACCTTCGACTAACGAGTTGACGAGAATTCTCACCTCAGGGGCGTATTATTTCTGATGTTAGGCTTAATTTTAAAGTTGGCATCAGGTCAGGTGGAGGATTTTCGCAGCCAGAGAAGAAAGCAACTTCTAATGCTTGATAAGTGTACTAAAAGTGTTCAAGATCTTGGCAACAATTGCAAACCCGACACTTTGTTTCTCCAACCTGCATCACGATGCTTTCAAAGATCGATGTAGAAGACGCTCATAACGTTCAGTCCCAAAGCGGGGAGGAAGATATTTCCGAAATTGATTTGCGGTGAGCACGAACATGGTTCTGAAAATGTGATGGACTCGTGCATTTCAAAATCATTTCAAGCTTACAGAATCTATGCGTTTACCTGCGTTCCTGGCAATGTTTCAGAAAACTGGGGGATTGAAACTGCTCTCGGGCCATTGAGTTTTTTATGCGATGCATAAACTGTTGACGGGAAACAGTACCTCCAGATAGAATAGGTATCGTTGACATGGTGAATCCCCTTTCCAAAGAGACCGTTTTTGCTGTCAAGTTGTTAGTCAAAACAAATATACCACAATTGCACTGGTGTACATTTCAATGTTACAGGACTCACAAAGTGTCTAAAAGTAGAAGCTGAAATATTTCACGACAATGTATGCCATTTTTCTGTTCACTTTTTTATAAACGCAAACAATATTTGCGTGGACAATTGTGTGAGCTGGGTCTTCTCAGCTCACTCTCACTGACCGCTAAAGTGATTTGACGCTTAGAAGTACTCTACGCGTTTTAGGCGATGAATCGCTTATCAGCTCTCACCTCTTTCTTTGCATCTGTCACAAAATTCACTCATTCGTCCCTCGAAAATGAAACTATCACTAAATCGGGGGCTACTGAAAAGTGAATTCATAGGAAGGTTTGATTAGAGTCGTTTGCAGAGGCGAGGTGTGCGCTTTTAGCAGATCAGAGATTTCAATAACAAGATCGCTTTTTCTTAACAATGTTTGTTCTTGTGTAGAACCACAACTAACGATTAACGGAAATAAGCAGCTTTCGTCTTTTTCCTTATTATAATCTATCCTCTGAACAATGGAACGCATCTACTTCAAATGAAAATGTAAGTTTGAAGGTGCTCTGGAAATCTGCAATTTAATGATCACTCTGGAATTCTGCACTTAACAGTTCTAGATTCCATCAGTAAGCTGAATTCTCCCCAATATTGCTTATTACCTGTGATGTTTGCAGAAGTGAAAGTCATCACAACTAAGTAGCCACTTTAAATTGCAGATGTGCTGTCTCTTTCTAAGCATAGGTCAAAGCGTACATAACTGAGTGCCAAGGTATTTCAGAAGACGGTACTCTTCGGATAAACCTTGGGCTCTTATCTTAGAGACGACGGAAGACGGTTAGCCTTCGGAAGAAACCTTCGGCTCTAAGTCAAGGAAGCTTCGGAAGGAGATAACATACGGATAGAACTATTGTATGTCAAGTTCTCCCAGATGAAACGGGTAAATCTGTTCCATCTGCTAATACCCGAGCTTTGAGTGTGGGATACAGTGTAGCCAGAAGCACATTAGCACTGAAGGATAACATGATAGAGCTGACATGGGGAACCAAGCCTGGTTTTTTGGTATAAATACTCCATGTCATCAGGGTGTTGAGAGAGGCCAGTCGGTTTCTAAGTAGCATATTATTCATATTGCCGTTAGAATCTACAATTAATTTCAATACCTACAAGTGCAGTTGACATTGATGGCAAAACCAAGAGACTCTACCAAGGGCAGATCCCCAGAACCTGCCAACGCTTCTAGTCAAGCCCTGTCAACTCGACACTGAACACCCAACATGCTTCGCACCTGAAAACCTCACAAATACATCCCTGTGAACACTCTATTTTTTTTCAAAATTTGCAGTAATTTTAAAAATTAGCCAAAAGCCAAGACTGCTCCTTGAAAGACATCTTCACAAATTCAAGTACGCTATCTAAGTTTAAATGTACACCATACTGATGTGTTTCAAAGACTTCTTTTCGCCTTCTGTTTCGTGAAATCTGATGTTTCTCCTCTGGGCTCTCCAAGTACGCTGTAGTGATTTCTGCTAAAACAAATGGTTTAGTCAGAACAATACCAACATTGTGAGGAATAAACCCTAATAGGAAAAGCTCAACTTGGAGTTCACGGTGTATGCAGCCAACAAATTGACGACGTGCTATTATGATTCTGGGTGTAGGAACAGCCAATAAGTTCAACAAAGTCTTAATAAACGACATCAATGGCGAACTAAATATAGTTTAGAAGCTCAACTTGAGAAGTATTTCTCCATTGTTGGAAAGTAAGCTGTTTTGACACCACAAGAGAAATGCAAACTCTTTCCCAGCCATTTTTATTTGAAGAGAAATCTTGAGTGAGGTCATAATAACACTATTTGTCAAAAGGCAGTGTAACTGAAGACCTGGAGTTCCACAACACAATTACTCCGCTACTATTACCATAAAACCACGTCAGAGAGACGTATGAGGGAGCTAGACTAGCTCTTTTGGTAGGATGGTGGTCATTACGTGCAGTGTTGATGACTTGGCGAATCCAGAATCTGTCTACCGGCAACACTTTCAAGTTATGGGGCATCCTGTATAAACTACAAGGAATGAGTTTTTTTTTTACAGAATCGTTGTTCATTAGAATAGTTATCTAAGACTAGTTGAACTGTTGTGAAGGAGGAAATCCATTTACGGACGATACCATCTTAACAACGAGCTCTTGGGTGTACAGAATTCTTGATTTTCACCAAAGTAGGGCACGTGGTCTAGTGGTATGATTCTCGCTTAGGGTCCAGATTCTGAATCTAACATGCGGGCGGTCCCCGGTTCGATTCCGGGCTTGCCCCACTACTTTTTTTTGCAACTTTAACAAAAATTTACAGCTAGCAACTTGCCTTTACTTGCCTTTCGTGACCAGACCTGAACAACTAAACTCTAAACTTACATCTTACAAATACCCAAACCTCATATATTAACCATTTATACACTTTTATCAAAAATCGTCATCCAAACTGTCAATTGTAACAGCCTCTCCTGGCTTGAACGGAGGCAAGCCCAAGTATGGACAACCGTCGCACCTGAAAGCATCTCCCAAGGCACAGGACCCACATCCTCCGGACTTTCCGTCGACAGTGAAGTCTATTTCAGCTAACTCTTCATCCTTGAAATTCACCTTTGTCTTCAATCTTTCCTCAATCTTGATCGCCTCCAAGGTCGCATTCTGTGCCATGTTTCCCAACAACGTGTCCTGCAACAGTCTTTGCTTGTTGGTTTCCTCCTCTTCAAGTTCCTTGAGTCCACAGGTGCAGTCCTTGCAGGCCCTTCTTCTCTTGCCTCCTTCGGGCTGGCAGGCTTGAGGTATAATCAACTTGGAGGTGTTTATGTTCTTCACCAAGTCACGTTCGTCTATAGTGTAATTTGTGTCTTCTCCATCATCCTCTTCGTCGTCGCTTTCACTGAAGTATGACAACTTGGATTCCATTTTTCTCTTGAGCGAGTCAGAAGAGTCAGCATTATCTGCCTGTGCCTTTTTGAAGCTAGGTAAGTTGGCCGTATTTCCCAGCTTCTTCTTCAACAACACCGTCTCAACAGGTTTAGGCTTCAACCAGTCGCTACCCTCCACAATAAAACCTGCCATCAACGCGTCGACGGCCTGGTCCGTGGGCAAGTCGCCGCTGAACTTGCCGTCAAAAGCGAGCGAATCGTAGATCAACTCGATCAACGGACCCGCAATACTCTTGTCTGTGTTTGGGTTAACATACACAATCTTTTCGTACGACTTGGGCGAGAGCGTCACGGCACCTTTGGTGACTCTGTCCGCGATCTGCTGCTCGACCTCGTCCAGAGCAAACTGGTTCTTTGTTTTGGTGACGAGCTCAGGGTCTGCTACCGCCGTAGGGTGCAACAACAATAAAACCTTCATCGTTATGTGGACCAACCAGTGCGATGTGACCTTTAAATGTATTTTGGTGATTACTAACTTTTTCACTTGGATTGAAAGGCACGTGACGTGATGAGATTATAAGAGTCATAATTTAGTAAGATTAGTAAAGAGAGATGATTTATTGGCTGCGAATGTATTGGATTACATTGAGCAGGATTTATTTGGTATCAGACAACAATGAGCAAGATTTCATTAACTACAATGGCCACGTAATTTCATTTAATAATAGACTGAGTTGAATGTCTTTGCTTTTTTCTGTGTGCAAAGGATGTGGGTGAATGTAAGTGTTGAGCATTTTGGTTGTTGTAGATGAGCTTGAAGTTGTAGTGATATATAGTTAGGTTGACTATCAATAGTAAAGGGGGTCAATATTCTTAACAGAAGTATCATTTAACGAGCTCATATTCTTAACAGCAGTATCAGATTGACGAGCTCATATTCCCAGCAGTAGTATCACATGGTTAACAGTCTGGCTTAATGAGCTCAATACGCTAACAGTCAATCTAGATTAACGATCGCATATCAATTTGGTTTAAGCTCGATGGGTTCAATATGCTTAACAATCTAGTTTAACAATCTGACTTAACAAGCTCAGTATCGTCAAAAGAAGTACCAATCTGCCTTAAAGGCCTCAACATTCTTGACAGTATCAATCAGACTTAATGAGCTCAACGTTCTCAACAGAAGTATCTGACTTGACAAGTTCAACTCGCTTAAATGAAGTATCCGGCTTAACGAGCTCATTATGCTTACAGTATCAATCTGGCTTAACGAGCTCAATACGCTTAACGAGCTCAATATGCTTAACATTGTGGCACAATTAGCTCAATATGCTTAACAATTTGACAAACGCGGTCAATATGCTTGACACTAACAATCTGGCTTAAGTTCAATATTCTTAATAGTTTCAATCTGACTCACGAGCTCAGCATGCTTGACAGCATCGATCTGACTTAACGACGTCAGTATGCTTAACATAAGTATCATCTGACTAACAATCTCAATATGTTAACAGAAGTATCATTAGACTACCTCAATAAGTAACAGAAGTTTCATCAGACCACCTCGATATGTTAGCAGAAGTAACATCAGACAACCTCAATATGTAACAGAAGTATCCTGAATAAACTTCCTCAATACGCAACAGAAGTATCTTCTGACTAACAACCTCTACACGCAACAGAAGTACCTCGCTTAACAAACTATGCATATCAGTCAATCTGATCTCATTATGCACAGAATAACCCCACCCCCCACATCAAACTCACTCTTCCTCAACAGTAGCATCACTCACATCATCAATGTCAGTCTCATCATTATCCACCACCTTGATGGGCGAGACCAAGGCCTGCACCGGCATCAGGCCGTTCAGTATGGCCAGCACCAGCAGCACTGCCAGCAGCACTGAGTCTCTCCTGTCCAAGGCGTCGATCAAGCCCAAGCCTGTGATGGGCGGGAGCACGGGCTTCTTCGCGGAGGCGTGCAGAATGGGGCTCGCCAACGGGCTGGCGCCCGCGCTGCTGCCCAAGCTCTGGTGCCGCAGGTGCGAGCGCAGGTGCGAGCGCAGGTTGAACTTGAGCGGCCGCGGCGACGAGAGCAGCATGAGCAGAATCACCGCGTCCTGCTCGTGGTCGCTGCTCTTGCTCTCCAACGCCACGTTGAGCGGCGGGAGCTTGTTCTTCTGCGGCGTGGTGTCGCCAAACGTCATGGGCATCTTCTTGAAGTCGAGGCTCCGTCGTTTTTCCTGCGCGGTGCCGCTCTCAAACTCCAAGCTGCTGCGTTTCTGCTCTCTGCTCGTACGCTTCGGCAGCACCTTCTTCTTCTGCCGCGAGAGCGCGGCGAGCAACGCGTTGTGCGCCAGCAGCTCGTCCGCCGACGGCATGTGAATCGCCTGCGCACGGTCCTCAAACGGACTCTTCTGGAGCGGTTTCGCGTACTCCAGCGTGCTCATCAATCCGTCGTCGTTGTCGTCGTGCCGGAAATACGTCTGAAAATGCGAGGTGTTGGTGGGCGAGTTGGGGAACATCGCACTGGCATTGGCCTGTGGGAGCGGTGACTGCTGGAGTGTTTGCAAGTTCAAGTTGAGTTTCTGGAGCGAGTTGGAGGGTGTCCAGGGCGTCAACTCCGGGTGGTTCCCTGCTCTAATCAGCTTGGGTCTGAGTTTTTTCGTGGGTGAAGTCGACGAGTTGAAGGTCAACTCTGTAAAAGTCAACTTTCCGCTTTTCCCAGGGCTTTCAGGTTCTTCTTTTAGCTTCCCAAACGCAGAACTGAGTCTACTTTTGAGCTGTGAGCTGATTTCCGTCAAGTCTTCTTTACCATCCTCTTGAAACAACTTCTTTGCAGACTGGAAGAACTGCGGAGTCTTCTGGAGTTTCTGTTTATGGGTGGGAGATCCATTGGTTGCACCTCCTTCATAATCAGAATACCCATCTCCCTGTCCTGGGGTGTTCAAGTGCGGTGTTTTGAGGAGATTCAGCGGGTACGGCGAAGCTACATTGTGCATGCTGAGCTTGAACTCGGGGGACTTGTAGCTTTGCACGATGCTGTTGCGCTTGATGGCGGGGCTGTAGGGCACCGTCGAGCTGGTGCTGAAACGCGGTTGCTCGGGTGTTTTGAGGTGTGCTGGTTTCGCCTGGCTGGCGCCGCTGATTCCAGCGCCCTCGCTCCTCCTGCCCCTGCCTCTTCGGCCCAGGCCGTCCGCTCTGGGCCCAGCGTCGCCGCCCTTGGGCGGCGTGCTCGGCCGCGCCTCCACCGGCGACAATCTGGGAGTAGTCGGCTTCTCGCTACTCATCGTGTTTTGTTCGCGGTCGTTGCCTTTTGTTGTTTTACTTTGTTTTTCTTGCGTTTTTTACTGCAATGTTAATTTGATGATGGGTGGTTATGAGGACAAGTACCTTATATGCTGCTGGTTGTGTTGATTGCTGGTTGGTGTATCCTGGTGATGGTTGTAAATGTGGAACACTATTTTTTTGTATTTCCGTTTAGTATAATCGGGAAGGATATAATTAGACAATGGGAATGAAGGCTGGTTGGTTCACGCCTCATCTGTTTGACGTTGCTAAACTTTTTGAAGGAGGTGGGACGCGAAAACTGGAATCAAGAGGGTGCGGAGGATTTGGGCGACATGGCGATAGGGCGAGGGCGAGGGCGACATGGCGACATGGCGACATGACGACATTGGGAGACATTTATAAAAAGAGAATCAGATTAATGCGACATCATTTGTAGACAATAAGAGATCCAGCAAACACTAACACAACATCATTTGTAGACAATAAGAGATTCAGAAAACACTAACACAACACCATTTGTAGATAATACAAGAGATTCAGAAGACTATCACATCACTTATAAAGAAACAATTATTGGAGATACAGAAGACTACATCACTTGTAAAGAAACATTGGAGACTCAGAAAAGACTAACACAACATCATTGTAAAGAAACATTGGAGACTCAGAAAAGACTAATACAACATCATTGTAAAATAACATTGGAGACTCAGAATAGACTAACACAACATCATTGTAAAGAAACATTGGAGACTCAGAAAAGACTATAAGACATTTGTAAGACATCTAATAACGTGAAATTCAGAAAAGTCAGAAAAGTCTAACGCGAAATCATGGAGACATAAAAATCAGAAAAACAGTTGGAATCTTTTTGCACGACATTAACGACATCCCCACCACGACATTCACGAAAACAAAAATCAAAAAAAGACTAAACATAAACACCCAAACCATGAGTAATCCTCCGCCGTCGTCGCTCTTGCGAAAAAACACAGGCAAGAGTCTCTCGATGGGCTCGGCCACACGCACTTCCATGCTTCTCGGGTCGCGCAACTTGCTCGACGCGCTCCCGAGCACCTCCAACAAGCGCAGGTCGTTACTCTCGACGCCGGCGTCCACCAACAAGCGCCGCCAGAGCTTGGGCAGCGGCTTGGGTTCGAACCCGGGCGCCGCCGCCGCCGCGTTGCTGGCCCCCATATCGCTCCACCCGCCGTCATCCCAGGGCAGCTTCCACACACCTCAGCCCTCGCAGTTGCACTCGAGCCAGTTGACCCCGAGCTCCCAGATCCCTCAGTCCCAGACAATAGTGGTGGATCAACGACCGTTGCGCGACAAAAACTACCAGCTGCTCGTGCAGCAGCAGATCTACGACTTCTTGGTCGCCAACAAGTTCGAGTTGGAAATGAACCATTCGATAACATTAAAGTCCTTGAAACAGCCCACCCAGAAGGAGTTTGTATACATGTTCAAGTTTCTATACAACAAGTTGGACCCATACTACGAGTTCCAGAAGTCGGTTGAGCTCGAGATATTCCTGCTCTTGAAGAACCTCAACTACCCGTACTTGGACACCATCAACCGATCACAGATTAGTGCTGTTGGGGGCCAGAACTGGCCGCTGTTTTTGGGTGTTTTGTACTGGCTCATCAAACTCAACGGTGCGGTGGCCCCGATAGACTCGATGTCCGAGTCCGAGTTTATAAGCCCGGAAGACGAGTTCGACAAGATATTCATACACTACATCCGAGATCTGTACCGTGAGTTCATCAATGAGAGGGATGATTATGCGGAATTCTACGAAAAATTGCAAATTGACTTCAACAAGTTGAACTCAAAACTACTAGATGAGATACTGCAATTGGAAAAGGACAACATCAACCTCAAGTCTCAGTACAATGAGCTTGAACTGCAACTTCTGGAGTTGAAACTGGCGGAAAAAAAGTCCTTGGCCTTGGAAGACGACTTAATCAAGTTTAAAGCGTACATCGAGACTATGGAGTCCAGGAAACTGAAATGGAGCGAGATACTATCGAAAATCAAGGCGGAGATTGCAAGCAAAGAAACCGAGCTATCCACTTTGAACCTGGCCCTGAAACAGCTAGAAGAGCAAATCGTGCTGCGAGGAACTACCATCGCTGACATAAACAACCTCAACTCAGAACGCGACAAACTTCTGAAGTCGATCGACTTGCAGTCTACAAAACTAGACACGGCCCAAAAACAGCTAGATGAGCGCGACATAGAGCTCAGCAAGAACTTCCAGAGCTTGCAGAACTTCATCAAGACCTACAACAATATGGTCACCAAGTTCACCAGCGAATACAACTTTGAAATCAAGCTCCAACCCGACGTAACCAAGGCCACGCTGGCGATGACCCCGGAACAGATTATCAACAAAACTTTGAAGGACGAGAAAATATCGCTCCTCAACTTTAGGAGTGAAATAAACAATAAGATCCACCAGCTTCAGGACGAGCAGATCAAGCTCCACGAGCAACGAGAACAGGCGGAGGAACGTGTCCTGGAGCAAACAGAACAGGTTGACACACTTCTGAACAAACTCACACAGTATAAAGTATTTCATGACGAGATATACGAGACCCTGGTCAACGACAGTACAACTTACTCCACGCAGATTGAGAAGTTGGAGAGGGAGCTTAGGTCAATCAAGATCAACACCTACCAGGGATTCATTGAGTTGGAGAACCAGTATCAGAATGCAATGATAGCCCATGACGAATTGCTGCATAATTTGAGTAAGTCCAGGCAGGAGTTGTATGATAGGTGTTGCAAGATTGCGGAGTTTATTATGAATTTCAAGTTTCATATTCAGACTAGTTTGTTAGATTTGGATGATTTGACCCTGGCTGAGTATGAGAGTTTGGAGAGATCGGAATAAAACCTCAGATTCTAAAAGTCATAACAGTTATGTCATCAATGCTCCTCTGGAAGTTAAAAGAAAGACGATTTTAATTTACTTTAATGACAACAAATGGTTGTACCATTTACTTCATTTCTAACACAACTCTCAATTAGCGAGCTTAATAGATTTTATAATGAATGAAATGAACATAAAAGAATAATTTTAAACAAAAACTGGAAACATCGTAGATGTAAATCTACCGTCTTTAAAAAATGTCTATGAAAGCATAAACTCAACATTTCATCCAATTCTTTTCGTTTTCTTCATTATCAAATATTCTCTTTTCCACGAAAAATAAAACTACTCAAACAAAATGGATATCAACATTAACGTCACTTCAAAACTAACCTCCAGTGAACGCAAAATCTCCCCACAATGGGACTTGAACTACTTGAAACAAAGATTGGAACTCATCACTGGCGTTCCACCTAACTTCCAACGCATACAATACTATCCGCTTCCCTCGTCTAGCGAAAACGTAACAGTTTCCGATCCTGAAAACTACAACGAGGAACGCGATAAAGCCACTACTGTGGCCAGTTTGAACCTCGTTCCATACTCTAGATTGCACATTATCGACACCAACCCGGATTCCGACATCCCAGACATACTTGACGAGGACCAGGGAAATGACTACGAATTTAAATTGAGCGAAGAAGAGTACCAGAAGAAACTGGGCACAGTGCTTGACTGGAAACGCCAAAACAACTTGGGTCGTTTTGACCCTGGGTACCAAGAGTCTAAGAAGGAGTTTGCCGAAGAGAACTCGAAGATTGCGAAGGCCATTGAAGTGGGAGCCAGATGCCGTGTTATCAACATCAGTTCAGAGAGGCGTGGAACTGTCAGATTTGTTGGCAAGATTGAAGTATTGGACGAGGGAGAAAGTGACTGGGTTGGACTCGAATTTGACGAGCCTGTTGGTAAGAATAACGGGTCGATTGAGGGAGTCCAGGTGTTTACTTGTCGTGATAAACATGGGAGTTTCATCAGGCCCAAGCAGGTTGAGGTTGGAGACTTTCCGGAATTAGATCCTTTTGCGAGTGATGACGAAGAGTTGTAGAGAATGAGCGGTGTTACGGGGTAGATGAGAGGTAAATTCGGTGAAGAAAAGAGTGTACAGACGAATGGGATGGTTCCATGAGGTAGAAGAAAGTGAAACTTTCGATTAAAGAGGGATTGTTGAGTGAGTGTTTATATACGTATAAGATGTACACTAGGATACCAGTGGTGTTCATTTAGCTGAAGTTAACTAATTCTGAATTTTTGCACCCAAAATAAAGAAGCTCGATTGAAATTCAGAAATTACTAACGCTTGACATTAGTGGTTTTTAGTGAGTGATGAATTTATGTGAATTACAGTAAGTCAATGACAAGGCGCGGTTAGTATAAAGGTAATTAAAAGTCGCACTTACCAGTTTACAGATTTCAATCGAAATTGCCAACAAATGCCATATTTCCTCTAAACCAAACATGTGCCCTACACTCTTAACCTGAAGTATAACAAACTATTCGAAACTCAAGGAAGTCACACTCTCCTAAACCAACCTAAAACCTCTCACAATGTACACACTTCATTATCAATTCTTCAATCCCATCTATATCCAAAACCCTACCCTCAAACCCAAACCGAACCAAAAATCACACTGCAACCAATTTTCCAGTTTTTCGAATTTGCTAGAAAAACTTTGACAGAAAACTTTACTCCGAATCAACCGACTAAACAACAACGTCTGCTATGAGTGAATACGGAGAGTTTGGGCTGTTGACCAACGAGGGACCTTTGTTCCAGTTTGTCTACAACTATGTGTCCAAGGAGGACTTGACCAAGTACTTGCGTCTTGTTATGTGCGTTAGTGTTTACCTCTTGCTTCGTGGGTACTACCTGAGCTGGGCCAAGAACAAGCAGCTCAAAAAACAGATTGCTGACGACGAGAGAGAAGAATCTGAAAAGCCAGAGAGAGAAAAGCGCGAGAAGGAGGAATTGGAAGCGAAGTTGAAGCAGGAAGAACAGGCTTTTGGCTGGGGAAAGAAGACTAGAACTAAGGAAAAGCGAAAACAAGCCATTGTCGAAGCTATTGCTCAGGAAACCAGAGAGAGAAACCAATCTGTCTACGATGCTCAAGATGACTCTGATATCGAGAGCTTGTTGGAGGACTAGGCTACTCTTATTGTTAGTGATGTATAGCACGTGAATAAGCACATGACTACAAATCTAGTGACTGTACGATGAGATGAGGAAATTAAATTTTTCAAATTTACATTTTCAAACTGTAGACTGAAAGGGAGAAGAGAGTATGGCTGGAGACCCCTTTTTATCAGATCCTTCTAGGAAGAGAAAGCGTTCGGGAAACAGAGCCACCAGCACAGTCAAGAGAGGCAAAAAAGCTCAAAAAAACAGCAAAGAAACGAGAGAGGAAAACGACGATGATCTCTCTGGATTGAGCAGTGACGAAGATAACTCGCAAACCCAGGAGTTTGATAGCGATGCCCGTGGCGAGGAAGAATTGCTGTCTGACGAGGAGTTTGCAGACGAGAACGCCGCAGACAAAAGACGAAGATTGGCCAAGCAGTACTTGGAGAACTTGAAGTCCAATGAATTGGCAGGCGAAGAAGGAGATTTTGATGCACAGGACTTGGATGACGATATCATTTCAAGGCGTTTGCAGGTTGACGTTGCGGAAAATAAGGGCCACATCTACAAGTTCATTGGGGACAAGTTGTCCCAGCAATTGGATGACGAAACAGACACTACTGTGACTAGAATCGGATCCAAGAACCTAACCAGCATGTCGATCAAGTACCCATACTTGTACACCGTTTCCAAAGATATTGAGTTAATCAAATGGGATATCTCGTTGGAAAAGCAGAAGAAGAAGCCTCAAAGAATAAAACACTCCAAAGGAGGATGGAAATACAGCGAGGTTAACCGCACCAATGCAAGTTTAAACCACCACTGTGCTCCCATCAACTGTGTAGCGGCCAGTCCTGATGGAAAGTACGTGATAACAGGAGGAGAGGACGCCAGATTGATCGTTTGGTCCACCGAAAATTTGTCCTGCTTGAAGGTCCTTGACACGAGAGCAGCAGTAAATGCCATCACCTTCAAGAGAAACTCAGACCAGTTGTATGCCGCATGTGCTGACTTGAGAATAAGGACCTTTTCCATCAACCAGTTCACCCAGTTGGAGATTTTGTATGGGCACCAAGACAACATCACCGATATATCTTCCTTGCTGAGAGAAACGTGTGTTTCCGTTGGCTCTAGAGATAAAACTGCCATGTTTTGGAAAATATCAGAGGAATCGAGGTTGACCTTCCGTGGTGGTGATTCCACTGAGAAGAGGAAGAAGAAGAAAAAGACTGAGCTGGAGGAGGAGGAATTACCATTCCACAGCGAGGGGCTGATTGAAGTGGTTTCGATGTCCGATGAGTCGAAATTTGTGACTGGCTCGGACAATGGTAACATAAGCTTGTGGTCGTTGGCGAAGAAAAAGGCGTTGTTCACGCAGAGGTTGTCGCACGGATTGCAACCACAATTTGCACCTACGCGGGCGAGCGCAGAAACACAGGTTGAAGAAGCGGCCAGACAGATCCCACCGCAGCAACCATACTGGATCACAGCCATCCATGCTGTACCATTCAGCGACATCTTTTTCAGTGGCTCTTTCGATGGGTCCATCAATGTCTGGAAAATCGGACAAGATGGAATGCGTGATTTCAAGTTGATTGGAACGATACCAAACGTTAAGGGGTTGGTTGTGCGTATTGAGGCTGCGGAAGTTGTGGACTCGAAGAAGTTGCTTGTGTTTGCTTTGCTTGCCAAAGAACATAAATTTGGCAGATGGCTTGACAAGGTTGAGGGAAGAAATGCCTTGGTTTCTTTCTCTTTCAACATTTAAAAGTATAAATTTTGCATAATCCGGTTTGGATATAGATTAAAACATGTACATTAATGATTATTGTAGATTGAGATTGTTTGATAGGATTTGGAATTGTTTGGATAACTATTTCTAAAGTGGTTTACTATTCTTTAGATTATTGAAAAGGTTAAGGAGAACGAAACACAACACTCAGTAATAAGTTTTATTGAGCTGTTATATAGTACAGTTGGCCCTAGTTTACTTTTTTCCTATTGTCTATGATACTATGTTTAGACGTACTGTGATTCCAAATGTAAAACTAATTTCGTGGGCTAGAATTTGGAAAGCCGTGATCTCCTGGTTGCCTTTCCTGGTGCTAAAACAATAAATACTTCTTCCTTATGCTTATTAAAATGTTCTAAACTTCTCTAATTTCACTAAGATTTTAATAAAATAGATCCACTTGTTCCCTTCAGAACTTCAAAAATTTAGTAGAATAGCCAAACGTTAAAATCAAATCCTAATTGTGGAATTGACGTTGGCTGACCTCAAGAAAGTACAGATTTTCCCTTCACCAATTGTCGATAATGTGACAGTATAAGCCCCCATCATAGTGGTATCATCGGAAACCAAACCCATTAGATATGCTAACCAACCAAATGACTTTTTAGAAAATTAAAGACCCCACTTACCAGTTCTTCCTCTTTTTGTTCTTCTCCTGCTCACTCGATTGCAGATTGCATATCATCCAGCTCAAATTTGTTATTAACAAACTTCAATTATATTCTTTGCTTGTGAAAGATTAAGTACATTGCCAAAACAAGTTTTCCTGGTGTGTTCCTTTCCACCGCAAATAGAACAAGTCAATTGTTTAAACACTTTCTAGTTATGTTTATTTGGTAGGCCTTTCTGGTTCTTTGAAAGCTCCCGATTCTTTGTAGTTTCTGGAGTTTTCATGGAGTAATTTTGAGTATATAAAGAATTGGTACTCTCAACCTTCTTGGATATATATATTCCAGTGGAAATCAATTCTTTCAACGTAGAACATTTCATGTAATCGCTTCTAAAGCTAAGTTCACTGTCGTCTTTAAAAAGACTGTTGATTAGGTAACGGTAAACCTTATCCATCATAGTCCTCACCGAGAAGTAATTGAATCCACCTAATTTGTCCTCTAAGAACGAAGAAGTCTGTGTCAGAGGATAAATACAATTCCAGGGTCATTTTTCGAGCTCTTTAGTGAACATCCACCTGGTGGTAGAATTTTCTGAACTTCTTGCACATTTCCCTAGCAGTTGCATTGTTTTCGATGCACGATTCGAGTTCCCAGTTGTCTTCAACCTCAAATACTGACCAAAATATACTACAGCCCCAATCCCCGTCCTCGCCCTTCATTTGTCATGGTGTTAACTACTTTGATACTTTGATATGGAGTAGTGGAGAAGAGACGATTACCATGTAGTTTTACCACTTTGATTTCTCTGTATGTTTTATCAAGCTGAGGGCCGTGTGGCCTTTTAGGTGCAGCACTTTTAAACCTGCCCCTTGTTCCTTCTTTTCACCTGCTTCAAAACACTTACCACATTCGTAGCTATAGATTCTATCTTGTCGTAAGGTGCTGTGCCAGGATCAGATATTCAGGAAATACTAGGAGCACAAGTGTACCTCTAGTTTTCACGAAGTTACTGCGTCCTGAAACTCGCAACGAGTGCCGAACACTTTTACTTTCAAAATGAATAAAGAGTTCAGATAACTCTGGATTGACCTTGAAAACCAGTTGCAAATATCAATCATACAACACTAGCGTTCAAAAAAAATCAATTTTTCTCTTCTCTTCATATTCCCATACAACCAATTTGCAGCCAAATCAAATTACATAATCACAATGCAACAGAATAGATTCTGATACTGCAAGATGCAATCCAATAACACATCTTCACTCAACTAACATCAAAAAACAAACTCCAAAAGACTTCCTGTCAATTAAACTATAGTACAATTCACAACATACCGTTGTACCTCTATAAAAGAAAACCCAATGGTCATATTTTTCTGAGTATGCAAAGAATATTAAAATGCTGCTTCATCATCGCCCCCTCCATCACCTCCTTCTTCATCACCATCATCAAAGTACTTTTCTGCATTATAATCGTCATCATCATCTTCTTCGAATTCATCGTCAATGTCTTCTTCTTCCTCGCCATCCTCCTCTTTATTTTCGTCATTTTCCTCTTCCTCTGCCATGTCCTTGAACTTTTCCAACATGGACTTGGCCTGGTCTTCTTCAGTGTCTTCGTTAACATTGTATTCTTTGAGTCCACCATTCGATTTGAAGGTGGACAACTCAAGCAACTTCTTCTTTTGCTTATTCAGTATACCCATGACGCTATAAAGTTCGTCGGGGAAGAATTCGAGCTGGTAAGGGTGTTCTTCAATGCTTCTTCCGATTTTTTTCACCTTCTTGTACTTATCTGAGTACCTTTGGATCCCATCAGGAGCAGTGTTTGCCACGACAACCTTTTTGTCTTTGGGGTCCAAGTTCGCCTCCATGGCGTGGTGTATGGAGCCAGTGTAGAATGGTCCGTCGGCGACCAACTTGGTGAATGCAATAGATTGTCTTGCCGCATCGGTTTCAGTTTCGGTTAACTGACCGTTAACGGGCAAAATCAACTCAGATTTTTCTGTCCCAGAGCCCGAGTCTAGCACGTCGCTGTAATCGAGCCCAAACGGGAGCAACTGCTTGCCAGAGTTTCTCGATCTGTAAGTCATGGGTGGTGTACTTTTGAAGATGTTTTGAACCCATCGAAAATTTGAAAAACGGAAGAATGAAAAACGACATGCGTGCGACATTTAGGAAGAGGGTTTAGCATAATAATCAAGGCGAGGAAGCTCTTGAGTGGGGATGGAGAGATATCCTGATATTTGCTTCTCTCCAGTGGTCATGAATCATTAGTGGTGATCACAATAAATATCAATCGAGTTCACTTGTGTTAGTTTTAGAAAAAGCTTACTAATTTCAAACCCAAATACCTTTCCAATTACAATTACCTTTAAACATATGGAAGGGTCTTTCATTTTACACAACCTTCGATATACCCCACTAGAGAAGATTATAAGAACCTTTATCGACAATCACGGTCATTTTTCTTCTTTACACTCATGCACATGAAATTTTAAACCACTCTTTAGATCTCTATGCTGCAAAATGTATGTTTGTCTGTAGACACCCTCAAGATGTTTCGAGATTCTACTGGATACGCTGAATTAAAAGTGAGATAATTACTGGAAAATTAGATCTTGATGGTTTCGCTTAGGTGTTGTGGTAAAACCCGAGGATGCAGTTATTAACATGGTTGCAAATATTGAAACCTCAAAAAGTTCCCAATGCTATACTATTTAATTGATAGAATGCTTTGGAAGGTACATCGAATGAAGAATAATCGGAAAACAGTTAATAATTGTTTATCAACATCAAAGACTCTTCTTAGTAAGATATGTAATGATGAATAAATACCTACCACGTCAAATATACGAATGATCTAAATCATCAAGATTTATGCATGAAAATTGTACTAAAAACTTACAAATTTGATCATTTCCTTCGCACAATTACCAAATTTTTTGTAATATATTACAAGCTACAAATGTCATTGTATACAAAAGATCAATATAAAAGGAACCGATCTCCACCTTGAGTTCAACAAGATCATAAAAATCAAGAATACAAATCTAATGAAAGCAAGAAGCATCAAAAACATTGTCAACGCTATAGAAACGCCAGAAGGAGCGGGAGCCATGGTTCGTCGTTCAATTGGTATCGCCAAAGCAAGAGAACACATACCATTTCTTATGTTTGACCACTTCCAAAGCTCTGGGTTACAAGGATTCCCAGAACACCCACACCGCGGACAAGAAACTATCACTCTCATGCTCCACGGCAGAATGGCACACGAAGACTTCACCGGTTCCAAAGGTATTTTGTACCCAGGTGATTTGCAGTTCATGACAGCAGGAAAAGGCATTGTGCACTCGGAAATGCCTGTGCCCAACGAAGATGGATCTCCTACCGTTGGTTTGCAGTTGTGGGTGGACTTACCCCATGATTTGAAAGAATGCAAACCAAGATACAGGGACTTGAAGTCCTGGGAGATTCCCACCATTACTGACCAGAATGGAGATGTCGAGGTTAAGGTTATCTCAGGGAAATACCAAGGCGTAGAGTCGATCAAGGAGTTGGCGTACACACCTATGGAGTACTACTACGTTAAATTGAACAACAAGGGTGTGTTCAAGCAGGAAGTCAAGCCCAATGTCAACTACTTCCTCTATGTGTTGAGTGGAAAAGTAAAGGTGAACGGGAAGGATATCAAGCAGTACCAAAACGTGTTTTTTGACTTGGACGGAACTGAGGTTGTTGCCGAAAACGCTAACCAGCCTACTGAGTTTGTTTTGATTGGTGGCCAAGTTTTGAACCAGAAGTCTGTTCACTACGGGCCTTTTGTTGCTGAGTCTGAGCACGATATCCAGAAGGCGTTCAGAGATTTCCAGTTTGCTCAAAATGGATTCAAGAAGAGACGTGAATGGAAGACGTTGATCAGCAAGGGTGTCACTCAAGAGATGATTGACGGTCCATTAGGAGGAAGTCCTGAGGTTAGAGCGAAGCAGAAGGCTGCATTTGAGGCTAGACAACTAAAGTAGATTAAAGGCGGACTGCTAGTAGGATTATAAATTGTGTATTATTATGTAAATTAATGTTTTCACTATAAGACTATTGTAGAATTATAAATTATGTATTATTATGTAGATTAATGTTTTCACTATAAGACTATTGTAGAATTATAAATTGTGTATTATTATGTAAATTAATGTTTTCACTAAGACTATTGTAGAACTATAAATTGTGTATTATTATGTAAATTAATGTTTTCACTAAGACTATTGTAGATTTCTTAACTATGTATTAGTATGTAAATTAATGTTTTCACCATAAGACTATTGTAGAATTCTTAACTATGTATTAGTATGTAAATTAATGTTTTCACCATAAGACTATTGTAGAATTCTAAACTATGTGTTAGTATGTAAATTAATGTTTTCACCATAAGACTATTGTAGAATTATAAACTATGTATTAGTATGTAAATTAATGATTTCACTATAAGACTATTGTAGAATAATATAGAGTTGGACCATTTTGTCAAATATTTTCTTCTGCAAAAATGGCTGCAAATTGTCAAGATATTTTGTTTTCTGAATTTTGTAGGATTTTAGAAAATAGCGGTGACGAGAAGATCTGGCCATAAGTTTAACTAAACAGGTACCAGATTCCAAGGAACTGAGAAGTTCACTACATCCGTTGATTGTTAAAAGGCTGCGTTCCAGCCACTCTGTTTTATTCAGGTACCGTGGTTAGATTAAGGTTTTATACAGGTACTGAAATAATCAGTTCATTTTTAAGCTACTCAGTCAGTCTTTAGTCAGTCAGTCTACTAGTCTAATAGTGTACCCGTGAACCAGTCTATTAGTTAATCAATTTTTCAAACTCAATTTATCACCCAGTTAATCAATACATCAGCTACTCAGTCAACCTATTAGTCAATAACCTATCAATTACATAGTAACTCAGTACCTAAGTAACCATCTCACTACCAATTATCTCCTCACACCACACCACAATACTCGTTAACCAAGTACAAACATTCCACTCAAAACACAATTACTTCTGCACATATACCATAACATCCAGAAGCAAAATGGTCTTCCCTACTCACTTAACCGAAATTTGTGAAACCTTCACAAAATCTAAAGCATCGTTAAACGATAGTGTATTTTCTACAGAAGCCTCACTTCAGAGACTGCTAACTTACGATATACGAAGTCTTCTTCTTATGTCAGGCTTCTTGTCACTCCTCAGTCATATGGTTGAAATCAGCTAAAAAAAGTCAGCATTTGGTTGACCAATTGCTGATTACCCTTAATTTAGTAATCCAAATACAAGTCAGTGATCATCCCTTACTATCATCCCTTCTTCATTCATCTCCATGGTCACCTATTGCACAGCCTTACATAATTAAAGCACGTGAAATGCCTAATTTAGAAACCTAAACAAAGAAAACTTTAAGATATAAAATCGAAAGCAATAGACTGAAGACATCTTTCTATTGATCCAGCAGCTTATTGAAGACTAGGCCAGTTTTCTAGCATAGAAGGTACCAAGATACTGGTTGGCGGCCATTGATCTTTGATAACTCAACATGTCAGTCTCCAGCCTGATATCCGAACAGTCGTTGGGAGACGTGCACCGCGCGCCGGAGCTGGTTGAAGGAACGTTGATTGTGATAGTTTGTCGTGCCAGACACTTGCCCAACCGACGCAAGTTGGACAAGCAGCTGCCATACGTGACGTTGCGGATCGGAACCACGGCGCAGCGCACCGACGCGCAGTTCAGAGCGGGCCAGACCCCAGAGTGGAACGACCAGAAACGGTTCCAGTTGAGCGGTGACAGGAAACCAATAATGAAACTCGATGTTCTCGATGAAACAAACAACGATCCGACCCCAATTGGAAACGTGGAAATCGACTGTTCCGTGATCTTCACCAACCCGGATGCGAAGAAGGGAGGCAAGTACATTTACGATGGGTGGTTTGATCTTAGCTTGGGAGGTCGTAGGGCAGGCCAGATCGAATTGGAGATGACTTTCTATCCTAGTGCGCCGATAATACCCCCCAAGGTGATGCAGCCACCCGCCATCCACGAGCAGCACGTCCAGGAGGAGCCGTTTTTGAGCTCCCAGCAGGAGGAAAACCGCTCCAACTACGAGCCTTCGGTGCACAGTTCGAAAAAACACTCCGTTGTTGATGATATTTTTGTCACCTCCGATGGTTCTGAGAAGCTGAGGCTATCGTTTCTCAAGAATTCCTTTGGAAGCTCGAGTCATTCCACTTACACGCCTGTTGCGTCGGTTCAGGATATCTTTGTGAAGGAAGAGGAGTTGAAGGGAAAGAAGAAGTACGCTGCCAAACTCAAGGAGTTGAAGAACAAACTTCAGCAGAAGGAGCCTGTGTCGTCGATCTGGAGGGATGATGGTAGTGCCGTTGTATCTGCGAGTGCCGGCAACAGCCCCACCAAGAAATTCGGAGTGATTGACCGTCCTGTTTCGCCAATAAGCGCGTATGGTGGTGACAACTTGAGCCATTTGCAGCCTTCAAAGACTCAAAATAGGCATCTGATGTATGCGGAGGGTGAGTACCATGTGGATGATATCGAGTTTGAGGCGCCTGTTCCTCCTCCTCATTTGGTGGCTTCTTCTAGTCTGAGTTCTCAGCTGTATAATGAGAGAATGAATCTGGATTTGCCTGCAGCACCGTATGAGAGTGGGCCTGTGTATTCAAGTCAGCCGAGCGGTCAGTATCAATCTAGTCATACTGGGGGTCAGTACCAGCAATCAAATCATACTGGATATCAACAACCAAATCATACTGGAAATCTGAACCAATCAAATCACACTGGAAATCAACACCAACCATCAAATTATTCTGGAAATCAACCCAGCCAATACGCACCTAGCAACCACAGCCAAAACGACTTTGGATACCAACCTAGCCTCACAGGAAGCCAAGGATTTGAACAACCAAAACGAGGCAAAACCCCAGGCCGTAAACCACCTCCAGGGTATAATGGCGATATTGCACTGGAATTTGGCAACTTGCTGGTGAAACCCAACGCCACGCCCTACTCCGCAGACAGTATCGGGGAAGAAATGCCCCCCAAAAAGCCGGGGCTCAATTTCGGCGGTGGCAGTGTGAGCGGTTCGGAGGGTTTTGCTGCCCACCAGTTGAACCCAAACGAAATCGACCCGAGGTACTATGCCCCCACGCCGGTCGAGCACACCAAGGTCAGCAACACCCACTACACGAAAGGCAGATCCAAGGATCTTGACTACAGGACGCTGGAAACTGGATATTTGGGCAACGGCAAGTTTTCACCCAGCGTTTTCCAAAGGGCTGTGCAGCATGACTATGACGATTTGAACGCCAGTGATATTATGAGTTTCCTGGAGGCCAAACCGAAGGTTCCACCCAAGATTCCACAGGGATTATCTGAACTGGAATATTACTTGTTGGACAAGGAGAGTTATTTGAGGGATTTGAATGGTAGACGTGAATAGACTTGTATAAAAGGAAAGGATAAGGAAATTACTACTTTTATAAAATTGTTTTCGTAAAAATTGACCGGCAAATGATAAGAGTGAATTAGAATCGTAAAATGAAATTAAAAAGAAGTTTACAATTATATGATCGATTATTTGTGGATTGTAAAGAAGACATTGAAAGGGAGTTGATTCAGTTAAGTATTCTTTGAATGTTCATCCTAATTCATTCAAAGCCCTCATCTAAATGTTATTAAAATTGCATTAAATTTTATCCAGCCTCCTCATCTAGAAGTCAACAAACCAAAAAGGCAGAAGCGGAATCACATTCACTTCTAGCTCTTCTGCTGAAATTGCTCAACATACATACACCATTCACCAAGTACAAGAGCTTATTCATGAAATGAAAAAAGACTCTGTGACCAAAAACGATCCTTTTGTTCGCGTTGCCGTGCCTCCGGATGTTTACATTTTCTTCGTATTCTGCGAGCCAGAACACAATTATACGCCATTCACGGCGCTCAACACATTCTTGTTGTGGTGGAAGATCATCAAGAGAGCACAAATTAGTGGAGTAAGCCAATTGAATTGGTTTTCAATTAAAAACAAATGGAATATTGTGAGCCTTGCCGATGTCAACAATTTATGAGCCCGAAATAACGGTGAACTTTAAGTTTGCAGCCACGGAATTTCGTACTTTCAGTGGTGTGTTTAGTATACTCTAGGATACTCTCAACTGTTGAGGTCACTCCCAGTTCAGGTCACTCTCAGTTCAGGTCAGTCTCAACTTTTCAGGCACTCTCAACTATCAATTCACATTCAATCGTATCTCTCCTAAACTCTCCTCCAAATCCTACAATCCTTTGTTAAATTCATTAGCTATTCATCTATCCAAACTCCAGAGTTTAAGAGAAAAATATGAGTAATACTGAGAAGAATAGAAACCGCGGAGCGAAAAGACAATCAACCAGGAGCATCGGATAGGGATTGTACAGCGTACAAATAATACAAGGAAAAGCCAAAGGTATAAAACAACATGGCGAACGGACGTTCGTCTAACAGTAGTGAAACATAGTATCACATTTGCTGTAGGTTAGCATTGGAAGTGAAATGTATCAGGAGGTATAGCTAAACCATAACCACACTCAATAATCAAAATCACATCCAAAACCCACCACAACAAAATCAGGCATAATCATCAATAATATGACACATCAATAAAAAACAAGCATAATCATCAGTAATATCACAGATTGGTAAAAAAAGTACTGATCGAAACAAAAAACGAGGGCATTGCCAGGAAAATCAAAGAGGGGGGCTGCTTAGAACAAGGCAGCGATGGCAACACCGGCCAAGCCCAAGGCGAGGCCCTTGGCGGAGTCGCCGAGGGCGGCGGCGCCGTTGTGCGAGGCGCTCTTCAGAGCCAGCGCAGAACCGGAGGAGGTCGCAGCCTTGGAGGACGACGAGACGGTGGTGGCCGAGTCGTCGGACGACGAGTGTTTCTTGGTCAGCAAGGTGGTGGTGTTGGTGTAGCCAGTAGACAACGGGAAGAACGAGGAGGAGGAGGAGGTGGTAGTGTTCACCGTTGAGTTGGAAACAAAGATGGCCTTGTTGGGGGCGGCGGTGATTCTGGCCTGGGCGAGCGACACGGAGGCGGCGCTGGCAGCAGACGCAGAGGCTGCGGCGACAGACGCATCGCTGGCGCTGGCAACGGCGGCAGCACTGGCAACACTGGCAACACTGGCAGCACTGGCAGCACTGGCAGCACTGGCTGCAGCAACGCTCGAGGCCGACAAAACAGCGTCAACACTGGCAACCAGCGAGGCGCTGGCGGCAGAAGCAGCCAGAGCAGCCAGAGCAGCAGAAGCCAGCGAAACAGAGTCCGCACTGGCAACACTGGCAGCAGAAATGCTGGACGACTCCTCAGGAGTCAACAACGTCTTGGTGATAGTAATGGTGCTGATAATACTGGTGGAGTCAGCTTGGACCAAACCAAAAGCCAAAAAGGCAAGCGGAGCAATAGACTTGAACAACATCACGACCCAAATGGAGTTTAAACGAATGACTAGGGTAAATGAAAGACTAGGGTGAGTGGCTCTGGTGGAAAGAAAGAGTATTCAAAATGTTTTGATTTGTATGCTAGAGAAAAATTTGTCACAAACTGTGGGTGTGCAGAGCCAATTTAAAAAAACGGCTTACATAACGTATGGCTGCCAGGGGGCTTTTGGAGATGAGGCTGCAGGCGGACTGCGCTGGCTGGGCAGCCGGTCATGTACGCTGGGAAAGCGGAAGTGTCCTGTGAGTTTTCCTATAGGGCTATTTGCCTCGACTGCCGGGGGGTTTTGGTGGTGGTAGTTTGGGTTTAGTTGCTTTCGGTTCGCTAATTTGACGTATGGCGGTCACTTTGTTCAGTGCGGAATGTTGGATTAGGTCGTGCGCGCACCGCACATCACCGAAACTGGCAGCGAAGAGTCCGTTTCGCGACTGTTTGCACAATAGAGATTGAAATTGGGCGCTGTTTCAGTTTGTGCACATTCCAGAGGAGCCGAGGGAGAATGGAAGTTAGTTCAAGTGAAGGAGTTGGGGATTGGGTGAAAGTGGTGAGTGATGTGAGGTGAGGTGAGGTATTATGTGTGATGTCAAGATGTTATGAAAAGTAATCTGTGATCCGAATGGTGATGGTGATACTTGATATTTGTTATTGAAATCAACAATTTATTGTTTCCTTACGAAGAAATACGAGTTGGAATGTGAAGATTCTTGACACTTCGTGGCTTCAAATTGTAATGCACAAGACAATTGTGTTTTGTGGATATGAATGCGTGACAGAGTTACGGATTAGTGCAGAGGGAAGTTGGAGAAGATTTGGGAGTGATTGAAGCAGAAGTTACATGGAAGTGTGAGAAGTTAAAGGAAATGTGAGAGGTTAAAGCAAATTTGAGAAGTTAAAGGAAATGTGAGGGAAAAGTTAAAGACCGGAAGAAGATAAATGAATTTGGGTGAAGTTAAAGTTAAATCTGAGGATAGATTTTGGGAGTTGAAAGTGGTAAATTTATGGGGTGGTATGATTGTGAAAATTGGTTAACTAACAATTGGGTAACTTTTCAATTGTCTGTTTGAATGGATGTAGTCTTTTGGTCCAACTTGATACCCCACCCACCTGTTTACCCACCTGTTTACCCGTTTTACCCACCTGTTACATTCCTCACTCCCCCTTTCTCAGTCCTGGAACAAATGTACTCTCTTGCCCTTGAATCAAGCTTTTTACTGAAAAGTTTCAGAGTTTGACTGAACTGTTCAAGTGTAGCAAGAGAGAGATTCTGTGGGGAAGGAGGTATCAAAATAGAATGATATTGGTACTCCTTGGAATACTTTAAAGTACTTGGTATCCGTTGAACTAGTCTTTAAGATACAAAACAAAATTTGGGGACGAACTCCGAGTTGAGTGATCTTGTGATCTGTGGTGATCTTGTGGTGTGGTAAGTTGTGTTGTTGTTGTTATTCTATTACAGAAATGGTTTTTGTGAAGTTGAGTTGAATACAATTTTTAAGGTGGTTTCCTAGGTGATGAAGCATTCACTGCTTCGTTTTTCCGTTAGATAAGATTTCCATTCACCTAATAACTATTGGTAGTACTCACTATTAGTTAGTTCTCAGTACTAACTACAAACTTACTACTTTTTATGACTCACCACTTGGTATCTGCGCCTACTAACTCACAAATTAATGATAATTACTTCCTACTAATTCACTGATCTTCTCTCTTTTCAGTCAATACTCACTCCTCACTCTATACACCCACAACGTTCACTCACTACTCACCGCTTACTCACTATTCCCTCTCTTCACTCACTACTCATTTTCTTCACACACTTTCACTCGTATTCGCTCACTACTAACTCTATCAATTGATTTAATGTCAATTGTTGTTCAACAATGCATCTTGAAGTAGAAACTTGTTAGTTTTTTTGATACCTTACCCTTATTGTAAGGCAACTAGATGTTCGAAAAGACCACCACAGCTACGCTGTACGACTTCGTGACGATTAATAAACGAGCCACTGAATTGAGAACTACATTCTCCAATTCGGAAATACAACCACGGCATTCCAAGCAGAATGCAATCGCTCTTGTCCAAGAATGAGTAGTGAAAAATGGCCTATTAAATGGGCGGTATATCCTCTGTTTAGTTAGCCCTTCAGTTCAAAAGACATAGTTAACTTTTCTCCTTAGCTACCACTGTCCCAATGTTTATCCTCTTATATCCAATTTGAAAATGTCATGGATAAGTATTTCCAGCCTCCACCCTTAACCCATTCCACCTCTCATTCTGCTTTTAAAATCAGTACAGAGTACACTGCAGAAATATATACACCATAACCCGATTCCTAAACTTAAACCATTCCAACATACAAATGTACGCTTTTGAAGTCTAAAAAGTTTGGGTGCAAATATCGCACTCTAGAAAAAATCATCGTTGTGCTCACCATTTGATATGTGGGAAAGGACATGTTCTGCAAAAACGTTAGAGTTTCCTATATCAATGTTGTTCTCTCACCTCTCACTTGTATTTCCTAACTATTCACTCACTACTCACAGTTCATTCTCCAACTGTTTACTCACAATTAACTCAGTTTTTCCTCGCTACTCACTTCCAGAAGGTGGATGTAAAATGAATGAGGAAACTGAATAGATAGGGATTAATGGAGATGGAGTTGTAGGCAGTTTATTCTTTTCTTAGACGAATGTGTGAAAGTAGCTGAAATTGTGAAGACTGTTGTGATATCTGAAATTGAAGCCTAGATTTTCTTCCAAGCAATTTTGCACCCAAAATTTTGTTTATAAATTCCACTTACTTCTCATTCACCATTCTTCTCTGCACATTTTCGATTCTCTCTTTTCATCCACTACACACAACTCACTTACTACTCATTTACTGTTCCCTCTATTCACCTCTTTTCGCTCACTGCTCGTCTATTCATATGTCATTCACCAACATTTCCCTCTATTCGCTTCCATTCACTCACTACTTCCTATGAACTTACTACCATCACTATTCAGTATTTCCTCTCCAAACACTTTTACCTCTTCACTTTTCCACTTTTCACTTTTTCCTCTCTTTTCACTGTATACTCTTTTCACTATATACTGTTTTCATTTTTTCCACTTTTCACTTTTTCACTTTTCCATTTCTATTCACTTTTCCATCACTACTTGTATTCACTTTGTATTCACTTACCATTCCTTCTATATATACTGTCAAGGTGTTTCAGGGAAGTAGTAACTTCATGATGGCTACTAGAGAAAACTCTGTTCTTTCCCAGGTAATCCTGAAAAGGATGTATCTGATAAAGTATCCGGCTAGAAGCAAATATATGTATACCTCTATCTACGAGATGGTAACTGTAACACCAGTTTCCATAAGGCATAGTAAGAAAGAGGACAAGGGAATAGGGAAGTTAGACTGAAGAATCGGTATATGAACAGCCCAGAATTCCCTGGATATTGAAAGAAAGACAGAGAGAAATCTAGGTAGACAATCTACATAGCAATAGTAATTTCTCCTATACTTAAAGAAGTAAGTAAGTAAGTTGACAACATGGCTAGACCAAGAAGAAAGAACCCAGAAGACCCAGGTCCCCCTCTTCTAGAGGCACCTGCTCCATCAGGGACTTCTAGTCCGCCAGAGTCAGCTCGACATATACAATTACTTCACCACTCACTCACACTCACTCACCATTCACTCACTTGGTTCGTTCGTGTATTCAATTTGTATTCACTTACTATTCACTTACTATTCCCTCTATATATACAATTCCCTCACCACTCACTCACACTCACTCACTTCGTTCGTTCGTATTCGTTCGTTTTCGTTCGTGTTCGTTCGTGTTCGTTCGTGTTCGTTCGTGTTCGTTCGTTAATTTACACTAAACCTCCCTATTAAGCTCCTCAATCTCATCCATCTCCCCCTCCGTAACCCGCTCCAAATAAACATTCCTCTCCCCCCTATCCACCTCATCCTCATAAAACTCACTCTCCCCCACCACAATCTTGTCCCGCGCATACTGCGACCCCCCCTTGGTGTCCATCGCCTCAATCCCATCCTCCTCCAAATCATCAAACCGGTCCTCCAAGTCCGGCGGCACCTCGTTCATCTGCACGCTCGGCGCATGCTTGGTGTGGTCCAAATTCGTAAGCACACTCTGGAGCACCTTGTCCAAGTACTCGCGCGAGTTGGCATTGTTCATGTTGGACGCCCGCACATCCAACTCGTACGTCGGCGCATAGTACTCGTAGTACCCGTTGTACGGTATCTCGCTCGGGAGAATCATATCGTTGCAGAGCCCCGTCTCAAACGACCACGTCCGCGCAACGTTCCGGATCGTGTACCCACCGCCACCTAGCACCATCATCGGGATGTTGAACGACTTGACAAACTGCACGCAGTTGGCGTGGCCACGCATCGACAAGTTGAACGGACCCAAGCGGTCCCCCAGAAGCGAGTCTCCTCCGCACTGCAACACGATCGCCAGTGGCTGGTACCACTCGACTATCGCACGGATAATCGGCTCGAAAATCGACTTGTACGACACGTCGTCGATACCGTCACGCAACGGAATGTTCACAGAGTGGTATTTGCCCTTGCTGATGCCGATATCGTTCAAGTTGCCCGTACCAGGGAAAAACTCACCAAACTTATGGAACGAGCACGTCATAACACGGTCGCTGGTGTAAAATGCTTCCTCGACACCATCCCCATGGTGCACATCCGTATCAATATACAACACTCTCGGGTGCACCCTCAACAACTCGATTATGCCTAGCACGATATCGTTCATGTAGCAGAAGCCGGAGGCCTCCGACTTTTTGGCGTGGTGCAAGCCTCCTGCGTAGTTGATGGTGATATCTGCCACGCCCCTGTTCATTCTTGCGGCGGCTTCCATGGACCCGCCACACGAAATCTTGCAGAACTCGTAGAGCCCGTCGAACACCGGGCAGTCGTCGCCGACGTTGAAGATGGTCTGCTCGCGCTCAAACAAGTGCAAGTTGTCGGGCGTCACGCGGCTGATGAAGTCGATGTACTCGTCCGTGTGGAACTGCGTCAACTCCATCTTTTCGGCCGGCTGCGCGCGGTAGATCTCCATCTTCTTGTAGAGCTCGTAGTTCATGATGAGCGAGTGCGTCATTCGTATGCGGTGCGGCTTCATGCAGTGCCCGGTTCCGTAGAAGTAGTTGCCCACGTCCTGGTCGTAGAAATACGCCACCCGTTTACGGTTCACGGGGCTTACTTTGAATTCGTCGAAGGGGAGTTCAACGTACATGTTGTTTGATATTCGATTTTGATTTTTTGTAAAAAAGGTTAAGAATGGGGAGAGATGGAATGAGTGATGAGTAAGGAGAGAGGTGAACGGAATGAGTGAGTCATATTAAGAGGAAAGGATTGAGGAGTTGGGATATGTAGAGAGAGGTATAAAAGAGAGGAATATCAAGGAGAGAATACAGAGGTATGCGGTAGTGGTAAAAAAGAGGTGAGACACACGTCTGAAAATGAGAGGAATACAAGTAAGGTGAGGACAAGAGAGATTATACCGGTAAATGAAGACAAGTGAGATGATACGTAAAATGAAGACAAGAATACAATACAAGAGAGGAACGCAACAGAAGAATTCAAAGAGTACTGTAGGAAGAAATGCAAGGAGAAATACAAGAGAGAAGATACATGAGAGAGGTGTATAATTTGAAAGGATTGAATGTAGCAGAATGCAAGAGAAGAATTAAAGATAAGGAATACAAGAGTGAATACAAGAGAGAAATGGAAGGCGACATCACAAAAGATGTTCAGATACGGTAACCACCATTGAAAAACTCTGAAAACATAGAATAGTCAACTGATCGTACCAATTTATAAGAAAGTGAAACCTAATATTTCATCCAAGTTACTAAACACTCAATTAACTTTACCTCTAGCTTTTAAACGAAAGGTTTTAAACATGCCTATTTTGCATGGTGTTGATAAATATGCCACCTTAAATGATATCCACAAAGTCAAATAACCTCAGTTTACTTAACATCTAGTCTGTTTTAGTTGCGTGTTCTTCTCTCTTACCATCCAAAATTTCAATCAATTTGCAACCTTACAATTTGCAACTTATTTTGCAACCTCTCATTTCCCCCATTTTCCCCATTTTTGCAACTTCTCATTTTGCAACTTTCTCATTTTTGCAACTTCTCATTTTCCCTATTTTGCAACCTCCATTTTCCATACTTTGCAACTTCCATTTTCCCTATTTTGCAACTTTCATTATCTCTAGTTTGCAACTTACAAACCACCCATTTTTACTCACATTTTGCAACCTAAATTACTAAACAATTCAATCCTAAACTATCCTACTAATCTTCCCACTCGTAACATCATAAACATACCCCGAAATAGGAACATCCTTAACCAACGAACTCTTCTTCAAAAGCTCAACATCCTCCCTCACAGAACCGTCCAAGTCCTTAAACGGTAAAAACGCAATGTGGTCAGCAGAAACACCCGTCTCCTCCTTAATCAACCCTCTGAGATGGTCGTCAGAGAAAGTAAGCATTCCACAGTCGGTGTGGTGGAAAACAACCACCTCCGTGGTGCCCAACAACTTCTGCGAAATGATGACGCTTCGAAGTGCTTCGCTTGCTCTCCCCCCGGCGTTCCTGATAACATGCGCCTCACCTATTTTGAGTCCGAGCGAGGCCGCTGGGTCGATCCTAGCGTCCATACAGGTGATAATAGCCACCTTTCTCAGTGGTGGAATGGCCAATGCGCCGTCCTTAAACTCGGCAGCATAGCTTGCGTTAGCCTTCTCAAATTCAGTAGCGACAGACATGTACTTTAGAGTTTGGAGGCCCCCTGGTATTTAAGGTAATTGCAGCCATAGTTTTATTGTTCCAAATCGAGCGATTAATAAATGGATCTTGTACATTCTTGCCCCGTAGATTGTGCAATATCCGATGATGTGATTTTTGTGATCTCATTGTGTTGAATCTGGATTTGTTGATTTGTTACTTTAATCTACCTTTTGTTTGCTCAGGTAAATGTTGTGCTTTCTAGTTCAAACATTGTGTTTAGACTAGCTAACATTTTATTCTTTTTAGCCTAATCATGCTATTTTCACTTTACCTAACATACTGTAGTTCTTTCAATCTACCCCACATGTAGTCTTTCAATCTACCTGGCAAATTGTCATTTTAATCCACATGTTGCGTTACGATTGTTTGATAAAAGTTCAAGGAATTGTATACCAGTTTTATTTCTTCCAACAATATCATCCTCTCAATTTTATCTTATTTCACCCTTCATCTACCCATTCTAATCCTTTCGTCATATAATGCTAGTATTGAATTCTCTAACTCAAACCCTACAATAATCCAAACCATGTCTATTTATCTGACCCCGTCTATAAACGATTCAATATCTTCAAATCAGCAGCATCCAAATGCTTCAGGTCCTCTTTCAAAAAGTCCACATACTTGGACACAGCCTCACAAACCTCATTTTGTTCCAACTTGGAAATGTGCTTCCAGAAGGATTTCGAGCTGACGGCAGTGCACGCAAACCACTTGGAAATAGTGTGGAACCTGAGCTCCCAGTCAAAGTTCGAAAACTCAGGGTAGTACCCAGGAAGATCCAAGTTTCTACGGTTGAACAAGTCGTCGTATGAGTCTCCGTGCGGCAAAGTGTTTGCAATAGCATTAATCTTTGGGCGGTGGATGTGGAGGAAAAACACCTCGGGCATCTTGTACGGCAGCAGAGGCAGCGAGTACTCCTGGAACTCCTTCAAGAGGTTCTTGGTGTAGTCGTTGACCTGGAACGGCCAGATGCGGGTGTCCAAGTCCTTCGACTTCAACCACCTGGCCCACTCTTTCATGAAATCCGACGATTGCTGCGGGTCGTACTGCACCAACGTGGTTTCCTTGAACTTGCCCTCCTTGTCACGGAAACCCGCGAGCCAGGTTTCGCGCGTGACAAAGTGGTACGGCTCGTTCATGACGTGCAACGCAGGGACAAACGTCTCGCGGTCGCCGGCCCCGAAAACACCCTGGAAAAGCAAGCTGTAGTAGTGCGAGTACCCGTAGACGTTGTAGTACAAGGTGAGCAAGAAGGACTTGAAGTGCAAGCGCTTGGAAAACACAATCTGGCCAGTTTCTGCACCCATGGCAGGAGGAATCCCGTCCAAATCGTGGAAAAACACTTCTGAATCCCTATCCTTCAACATATATTCCTCAAATTTCCAGTCGTTGGGGATTCCCAGTCTGCGGACCGGCTCCCCCGCCTCAAACCTCGCAAGATCGTAGTAAAGAGGCGACGTTCCCTTGTGCCAGATGTCCGGCCACAAGATAAACTTGCTCTGCAAGTAGATATCCTGCTTGAGCAACAAATCTGGGTTTTTGATGGGGAAATTGTCCGCATCCAAAACAATATTGTTGTCAAAACTCGAAACAAGCAACCCCAACATTTTGAGCTGGAACCTCTCCAAATTGAGTTTCTTCAAAAGCGAAGCACCCACGGTGTTTTCTACAACCACACATTTCGTGTTGAGACGCGGCAACAAGTTCTCGCAAATAAACTTATCGTACTCACTGTTGTATGTGAGAATAAGCTCTATGGGCAACACAGAACCCAATTCTCTGATCTGACCAATGACAGTCAATGCTCCGAGCAAGTAGTCACCACCGCCATTGATGACAATACCGTCGCCATCGAAAAATTGCAGGGGTGGTGGAGGCAATTCACGTAATGTGCGCACAACACTATCGTGCTTGGCCTGCAAATCACTAAACTGCTCCTCCGACAACTCCACTCTGTTCTCCGTGAGCCACTTCTTCGAAAAGCACGGGTTCCACACATTGTTGAACCCATACCCAAAAATTTTCCCTCGCTCCTCAACCTTCTTACAAGTTGGAGCGTTGTGCACAATGACTGTTTCAAGCAAGGTATCCAAATATGTACGTTTGTCGTACTTCTTGTTGAAGAGCTCCTCGATCTTCTGCTTGCTGACGCGCAACTGGTCTGGCGACGTCTTATCTTTGGCCAACTCGTTGGCGATTCTGTCTATGATGGTGCTTGCGTGCGTGTGCGCGTACGTGTACTCCATGTCGTCCAACAAGGTCTTGACCTTGTTGATCGACTGCATCAACTGCTTGGTGTACTCGGCGTCCACCAGCAGCTTGATGTACTGCAACGGGTCCTGTTCGTTGGAGTCCATGCCGCCCATGGCCATTCTGAGCACCTCGTCGTGCGCGAGCAACGTGCCCTCGCTGCTCTCCCGAAAGTACGCCACCAACGGAAGCGCCAAACAGAGACACAACGCCACGGCAAGGAGAACCTTGACCGCAGACAACCGTTTACTTAGCAAAAGAATGCTCATTGCTATGAAGAAGGAAGTTTATTTAACAAAATTTTCGGAGATCTTGGGCTAGATTGTAACTAAGCCTTAAAAATAGCCTAATGAGAAAAAGTTTCAGGACTGAAGGTGATGTAATTGTTTTGTTGATGAGGTTTGGGCTCCAAATGATTTTGCTTTGAGGGTCTTGAAGTGCCACCACACTCTAATTTTACGTTATTCACACCGCTCACTCCCACTTCTCTTTGACTTGATAAGATAATCCTTCTGATAGGGATTTCTATTGTATACACGTGATAGCAGAAACTAGGGGGGATGGTTTAAGCACTATGGGTTAAACAGGATGAGCTGATCTAGTGTTTGAGTGACATATTTTGCGCTTGTGTTTGGGATGACAATTTACTTTATGATCACTTTTTGCAGCCACTCGTTTGACATATTGAGCTACAGATTTACTTGTGTGAGTACCCTGATTTGGTAATTGGCATGCATAGGATTGCCTTAGAAATTTTACAAAGATGAATTGAAGGTTGGTGTTGATGAGAGTTTTGTTGGTTCGTTTAAGTGTCATTTCTGTTTTATGTCAGTTACGGCATTTTGTGTTGATTAGAAATAACGGTATTGTTGTGGCTGTTTAACGATCCTGGTAAATCGAAGCTTGCATTTTTTTCTTTGTACATTTTTTGAGCCGTTTATTCTGTGATTAAGCGTAGTGGATGTAGAGGTTCTAGATACTGGGTTTAGATTGGGTGGTTCGTAAATGGGCGTAAGAGGCGCCATTAATTGGCTTGAATAACTAACGGGGACTGTTTCAAGGTGGGGTTTTTGGGTTGCTGGTGAATTGTCAATTGAATCTCATGTTTTGTGACGATTATGCAATCTCTAAGCCTTTGCAGCAGCCATTTATAAATGAGACAAAACGATTTGGGAATTTCGTGTTTGCAACCTCAAGGACCACGGGGTAAGTTCGTGAATCTTAAGATTGTTGATGTGGGGGATTTTGAGCTGGAGGATCATTTTTGAGTTACTTCTTGGATTGTAGTTACAAGCTGTGATTCTGTACGTCTTTAGTGAGAGAGTAGGTTAACTCAACACAAGTTCGTGGATATCATTGTTTGGCCGAGGTATGTATCCAAATGACATCACAGCTGTGCTGAAATACTACGTGACGATTAGTAAACGAGCGTCAAGATGAAACTTGAACCACTATCGCACTGGAATATGAGAACCTTAAATCACCATAGTAAGTACACACGATCCTGACGGGGAATGTCCATTTTAAGGTTAGAATCTCTTTTTGTTATCTCATTTCAATTGAGAGTTGACTAATCAGTATTAAACTTACGTTGCAAATGAAAACGTGAATACTAAATGATAAAGCTACACGAAGCGACTCAAAATGAAAATACAATCAAAAAAATTATCAAAACAAAAATTTGCAGCCAAAAGTGGTGGAAAATAATACTTTTGAAGGTTTAAGATAATGGAGCCAAACCCAATATAAATACATATAAAAAAATACACCAAACAAATACATTTCACCTCACAAACAAACCATCTCAAACCAAACCACTACAACAAGCTCAAACCAAATCACTAACAAAACTCAAACCAACACTACAAAAAAAAAACCACCCTTCTATTAAACATTCTTCTTAATCCTCCTACACTCATCCAACTTGTAAATCCCCAAAATATACGCCAAGCGCGTCACCACCAAATCAATAGCCATGTCAATCGAGTCCTTGGCCAAATTAACCTTAGATCCATCGATTTCTCTCCAGTTGACCGGGATCTCCTCGATCGGAATGCCCTGCAACTCAGCAAGAAGCAAGATCTCAACGTCGAAAATCCACCGCTCGGTATGCATGTGTGGAAAGATCTTCTTGGTGGCCTCGAAGTTGAACATCTTGAACCCACACTGGGTGTCCTGGACGTTTCTGATCCCAAAGATGAACACCAAGGTGTGCAAGCCGTACATCAAGAAGTTTCTGATGAAGGAGCGCTTGACCACGGCGTCGGTGTTGACCATGTGCGCACGTGACCCGATTGCGATTCTCGCGGTGCCGTCGTTTTTGCTGTAGTGTGCGACGAGCTTGTCGACGTCCTTGAACGACGTGGCGCCGTCGGCGTCGGCAAACAACACCCACTTGCCTCTTGCGTGCAACATTCCGTGCGTCACCGCCCCACCCTTGCCTCTGTTGTGTGCGAGTTGCACCACACGGAACGTGTGTGCTGGCAACTCTAGTTCGCTAGCCTTCGAAATCGCGTACTCGGCCGTGCCGTCGCTCGACCCGTCGTCGACAATGACAATCTCAAACGTAATGTCTGTCTTCTTCAAGTGTCCAACAGCGTCATCCAACATTATACCCAACCGTTTGGTTTCGTTGTAGCAGGGAACCACGACACTCAAGTCGATTCCGCGCTCGACAAACAGTGACTGCGAGTCGATTCTCGGTGGTAGCTCAAACGATCCAGCCGCTCCATTGGTCGTGTACTTGCTCTCTGAGTCAACAGGTAGCCTCGGCTGGTGCGAGAAGAAGATGAGCGCACCGTAGACGGCACTGAACACGAGTGCTACTGCTAAAACCAACAACCACATGGTTTTTCTGAGTGTTGTTGGTTTTTTTCGTGAAAAATTGTTTGTTAGTGTTTGTGGTTGATTTGTATTCAGTGAATGATTTGTATAATATGGAAGGTTAAGGATGGTTTGTAAAATGAGGATTGGGATATTAATGTAGGTTGGAGTGGTTTTGAGGTGGCTTTGAGGTGAAGTTGTGGAAGTTAAATGTTGGTTAACTTGAGGTGAAGTTCAGGTGAAGTTTAGGTGAAGTTGAGTGTAATTCCTCAGCAATCTTATTCGAGAAATGCTTTTCGAGGTATTAGTTGTTTAATTCGAAGAAGAACAAGCTGTTTGGTACATTTTTCGGAATATGGGCATTATAGCCTTAAAAGGCCGAAATAGAACCTTTCAACTAGTTCGAAAACATTAAAAAACGGGATCAAAGATTGGAGATGTTCAGATTAAGAGGCGTTATTCAACTCGATATCACTCAACCAGTACAAATCACCCACCTTCTTTTCCATTCTAAGCAAATTATACAACACACTAGTTGGAAGTTCCAACTCATTGAAAAGTCTCTTACCAATCAAGTTTAAATAGCGAAAACTCGCCAATCATGTTTCAATGGCTAACTCACCAATTCCATTGAAACCACCCACACCCATTAAAATACACTTACCCTCACCTAAAATACCAATCCCATCAGATTACCCTCAAAACCACTAACCAACTTAACCTTACAACGCATCAACACCACTCAAAACTCTTTCTATTCCAATATAAATACATCCTCATACAAATACAGTCTTACTTTACATTATTTACAATTCAGACCTCGCCAACGAAGATACCCTGTTGTTCAATACCCTCGCGTTGTTCATGAAAACCTCCACCAACTCCTCAAAACGGAACATATCAACCCCCTTGTCGACCTTATCTATCGCGTTGTAGATCTCGTGGGTGTCCACCTCCAACTCCACCTCGTGCTTGAGTTCGCGCGTGGTGATGGTCTTGCCCGCCTTGTTTTTCAGCTCGAGCGGCGTGTACACCCGCGTGAGGTCGAAGCGCGTGATGGTGGGCGCGTGCACCCACAGGTTGCGCTTCTTCTCCCGCACCAACCGTGGCGTGTTGCGCGCCACCAACAGCTCGATGTTCTCGTCCCGCACAGGCATTTCCACCAGCAACGACAACCGGAGGTCGTAGATGCACGCAGGGTTGTATATGTACAAGTCCAGGATCCGCTGCTTGTCGATCGCGTTGTACCGCGGCGGCTCCAACGTGTTGTCCTTCAGCACACGGACCGACTTTTGCTTCGCGTTGCGTTCCCCAAGGTTGTAGAAGCTGTCTGTCATGTCCAGGTCCAAGGTGGTGAACTTGCGTTTGGGTTTCTTTGGGTTTTTGCTCTTTTTGAGCTCGATCAGGTACGCATGCTCCAACTCGCCAAAGAACTTCTGCATCTCCAGCCACGCCACGTCTTCAATCTGCATGTCAAAGTGTGTTCCACTGTGATTGGTGTAAATACACTCGGTGGTGATGTCTAACTTTAAGCGTTTTCCAAACGTTTTATCCATAATACGCCCAAACTTCAACTCGAGCTCGACATACTTGCGGTTTTCCTCGGGGATATTCTTGAAATTGGCGAAAATCCACCCAGATATGGTTTTGATCATCAGTGAGGTTGGAATTATACCCGTGATACTGCACTCTAAATCAGCACTCGGGGTCAGCGTATTGTTCAAGGCACGTTTGTCCGACAAGAAACTCTGGTATGGCTGGGATGTAGGGGCATCTCCGTTTGCGGCGAATTCAGGTGGTGGTGCGTTTCTATACCTTCCTCCACGAGGACGGTATTCCTGGGCCCATACTGGAGGGACTTCGTACCTGCGTGGTTTCCTCACTATCAGTTTTATCTTTGCCAAGTCGTTCTTGGGGAAGTTTTGCACTGGTTGCACTTTGGGCTGCACTTTTGGTGCCGCCCTGGGCAGCAGGCTGAAATGGGGCAGCACGGGCACGCTGCTGCCGGTGCTGCTCGGCAGCAGCAGGAGCTTTTCGGCGGGGCCGCTCACGCTGGACTTGCGGCTGGCGTTGAGTGTTTCTCTGCCCGTGCTCACGTCCACGTCCTTGTCGTTGGTGATGCCCACGATCGTGCTCTTCTTCAACAGCGGGCTTATGGGCTTGGAGAACTGCTTGGGAGGGTCGTTGAGGATGTTGACGATGGAGTGTCTCTGGTGGGAGGTGGGCGTGGTGTCTGATTTCGGGTTTGAGTTGTCGGCCTGGCTGGAGGAGGAGGCTGTTTCGTCTTTGGCGCTCGGCGGAGAGTCGTCGTTCAAGATAGACCCTACGTTCATGGTGCTGGTTGTTTTGTCTTTAAATTTTGTTCGATGGTTTTGGAGGGACACGACGGGTGCAAAAATGTGGAGTTTGGGTACGAGTGGAGGTTAAGGAAGAGAGAATGGAGGGTAAGGGAGAAAGAGAGGGTAGTTATAGTTTGAGGGGATAAAATATAAGGGAAATGAGAGGGATGACTGAACATGTAATAATTGGAGAGTGACTGGTGAAAAGTTTCGTATATTTAAGGAAGACTTCTAAACTAAACTCTCATTCTTCATTCAGAAATGAACACTTCTCAAAGATGAATTTTCATTCTTCATTCAAGAGAATCGAGAGATGGATAAGAATGGTAAATGAGCTCTGAGAAACGTTTATTGAAATTTGGGTGCGAAATAGTTAAATTTAAAGTGCGTAAAATGCAAGGAACACATTACAGATTTTAAGATAATCTAGAAATAAGTTGGTTGTAGGGTGATTGGTGCCTTTTAATTTAATTAGCGTTGTTTGTAAATTCTTGTAGTACTACAAAGAAAACAACTTATTTTCTAGTTTGTCAAAGGAGTGTAGATGGAGAAAAACTGTTTGTTGCCTTCATTGTTAAATGACTGTAACATAAAGAGGAAAACAGTTTCTTGCCAGTTTTTAGATACCGTTACATGGAAGACAATTCTGGCCTGTTTTATTAACAAACACCTTGAAGAACAATTCTGGCAAGGTTTTAACGAACATATTGAATTACAATTTCGCTAGGTTCATTAAATTCTGGATCCTCTTGGAGTTCCCAAAAAAAGAGTAAGTAGCTTGAGAGAAAGCAGTATGTTGAATTGTAAAGGTATAAAACTCAATGGTTTGCGCTTCCACCATAGATAGAATACTGATTTACACACGATAACCATAAACCTTCAATGCAAACCTCAATAGAACATACTTTCTTCAGTGGACAATTTTCAATTTAATAGAGCCATGATTTTGAAAATTTCACTGGGTAAGATTTCATTCAGTTTTTCGTTGCGAATGGTTTATCAAAGTGTCATCTCACTAAACCATTGACTGATTCTTGATGATGGTCATTGATGATCAGTACTCTCAGTAAAGTAGTTTTCAGATTGCGCAAAATCGTTCCCCATAGATTGACTCTTGGTACATTGATTCAGCATCACCAACTTGTGGTCTTTAAATTGAAAATCTTCACTACTCTCACTAATGTGGTTGTCAATTTCTACTTACTTGTCCTATAATACTCCACTCGCTTATGACAGCCATCGATTAACAATATTCATTGCTAATTACACAACCATTGATATAATTTGCCAACTACGTTGGCCAAGGCCAATTGAAACTTATTGCCAATTGATTACTTCGCCAATTTAGTGAGCAATCATTGAAGAACTCACTTCGTTCGTTCTACAAATAGTTCGCCAATTTAGTGAGTAGTCATTGAAGAACTCACTTCGTTCGTTCTTCAAAGCTTACTCTGCCAACAACTTATCCAACCTAGCCTTAACCCCATCAATAAACTCCTCTGTAGTAACATAACTCCCCCTATCAGTCTTGCCCTGCGCCAACGCCAAATCCTTCGTCATCACACCGTCCTTCGAAACAGTCTCAATGGTGGCCCGCTCCAACAACTCGCCAAACTTGGTCACCTCCGGCGTGTTGTCCAACTTGCCTCTCTGGATGATCCCCCTCGTCCACGCGAAAATCAGCGCAATCGAGTTGGTCGACGTCTCCTTGCCCTGCTGGTGCTGCCTGTAGTGTCTGGTGACCGTGCCGTGCGCAGCCTCGGCCTCAAACGCCTTCCCGTCCGGCGTCATGAGAACAGACGTCATCAACCCCAACGATCCGAAACCCTGCGCAACAATGTCAGACTGCACATCACCATCATAGTTCTTCATCGCAATAATGTACCCACCCTTCAGCTTCAACATCTGCGCAACCATGTCGTCGATCAAACGGTGTTCATACCATATGCCAGCCTTGTCAAACGCAGCCTTGTACTTGGTTTCATACAAACCCTCAAAGATGTCCTTGAAACGACCGTCGTACTTCTTCAAGATGGTGTTCTTGGTGGACGAGAACAAGTTGAGCTTGCGGTCCAACGCCAACTTGAACGACAGCTCGGCAAAGTCGGTGATCGACTTGTCGGTGTTGTACATGGCCAAGGCCACGCCCGGCGCGGTGTAGTCAAACACAGGGTACTCCTGTGCTGCACTTCCATCCGCAGGCTTGAACACGAGCGACAAGGACCCAGCCTGTGGGATCACCAAGTCGGTCGCCTTGTACTGGTCGCCGAACGCGTGTCTGCCGATGATGATGGGCTCCTCCCAGGTGGGAACAATGCGCGGGATGTTCTCAATCACAATCGGTTCACGGAAGACAGTGCCGCCCAAGATGTTACGCAACGTTCCGTTGGGCGAGAGCCACATCTTCTTCAAGTTGAACTCCTTGACGCGCGCTTCATCGGGCGTGATCGTCGCACACTTGACACCCACCTGGTACTTGAGAACGGCCTCCGCCGCGTCCGTCGTCACCTTGTCGTCCGTCTCGTCCCTGTACTCAATTCCCAAATCATAGTACTTCAAGTCCACGTCCAAGTATGGGTGAATCAACTTGTCCTTGATGAACTGCCAGATGATTCTGGTCATCTCGTCCCCGTCCATCTCAACGATCGGATTGCTTACTGTGATTTTGCCCATTTTGCTGCTTGCTTTTCAACCTCCAAAACTGGGCATTATCCTGTTTAAATACTTTTTGCGACTGGGGTTATGCTCGGTTCTTCTTTTGTGGCCCCTCTCTGCAAATCCCACTAGTCGTTTATTAAGGCACTTGAGCCCTGGGTTACATCCGGGGTTCGTGAAGGAATTTACCGGGACGCCAAAGAGCCGTCTGGGGAGAGGACGTAGAAGCAGGGGTTGTTGAGGTAACGGTTCTTGGATTGCTTTGGTGTTAATCATAACGTATATTTTAACTAAACTTAAACTCTAACACATGCTGCTGGAAGGTGTACTGAATCGCGGTGATTATTTCACAAGGGGAAGTTTGACGTGGGGATGGTCCGAGAGGTTTGGTAATGAGATTGGAGAGGGTATAGCTCGGTTATAAGATGTTGTAATGAATGGGTTGCTTTGTCAATGGGTTGCTTTGATCAATGGGTTAGAAAGATGGTTCTTGTTGCTCCACTCAGTTCCTTGCTCTTGGGTGCAAAAATTAAAAATGCCGTGAATGGCCATGGTGTCTGTATTTACTGATGACAAATGGAAATTCAGTCTGCTATTTCACAATTGCATAAGATCGGGAATCTTGTGCTTTTGAGGCTGTTCTTAAACTTTTTGGATTCGGTAGGTACTTCGGTGCTTTTGGTGGTTGCTAAAAGACAGCAAATACAACTTATGGAGGCCCCAATGATGTATTATGAGCTTTAAACGATTGTTCCTCCTCACGAACAAAGCTTCGTTACCGCCGGCCACCGTCGGAGTGACTGTTTGTGTGTGCTGGTTGCGGCCAATCTGCGCCATTTAAGTGTCGGCTGAAAGGACGTTTGAGACTTGAGTGATTTAGACGTCGTACGATTGGCGCACGGTGTGGTGGGCACTGTTGGTTGACAGGATCGTGGGACGGGATGACGGGGAACCTGTTGAACAAGTTAAGAGTGTTCGGTTTAAGGTTATGGTGGTAGGTAGTGTGAGTATAGGGTGGGTGGGTGATTTTTAAGTTTGAATTGAGTGGGGAGGGGGGTGATCAGAAGAATTACATGTAATAGCAGAGAAAAGGTTAGAATAGTTGTTTAGTTCTGAGATGATGGTGGAGGTGGTTCAACTGGTATCATTCTGACACAAAGGTATTTTGAATGGCTGCAAATCGTGAAATCACTTATGTGAATCAATCGTGTTTGTACTTTATGATAAGAATTTGTTTGATTGAAGAGTAAGGGTGAAGTTATTTGTGGGTTGTTGATGGCTTAGGATATGTTAATGATATTTAACACCTTCTGCTCTACATTTCCAATTCGGGGGTATTAAAAATCGATAGGCCCGGGGCACCTGTGGGTGTGAGACCAGTTACGCTGAATGACGACTTAAAAAGTCAAAGGAGGTTTGAATTGGAAAGTAATTAGGAACTACTTTCAGCATGATATAACCCTGTCATTCCAAGGGGATTGTCGGTCTACATAGTCAGAATGAGACTGGGTGGCCATATAAGATATTAATTAGTTGTCTCTTTAGTCAATAGAAGACAGATAAGTCTAAGCAAACATTATAATCGATTTCACTGTCCAACAGAAAACAGGTTCTAAGCTTCGGAATGATATCCAGAGCTAGATTCTTGAATTCAAAGTACGTATTTTTCTGTTTATGAATTTGTTTGACACCTATTTATGAATTTGTTTGACACCTATTTATGAATTTGTTTGACACCTATTTATGAATTTGTTTATGACACCTGTTTATGATTCACTTTTTTATGTTCATGAATCCACTGTTTATTGCCAGTTTTATGTTTCTCCCTTTTGTATGGCCAAGTGAAAGTTGGTTGTGCACAAGTTATCCACTCTATATCACATCCTGCTTTGCAAAATCAATTTAAAATGTTCATTGAACAAAGTCTTGGGACACACCGATATTTCATGGTAGTTATTGAGGTTCCCACTCCGTGGACTGCCTGATATTGAACCATGAATTCGCACTCAAAATACAACGTAAACGACAATATCAATCGCAACTATGAACGGAACAACCGAACCGCGAAAGCGCACTCCCATCCCAAACCGGAAAACATGTGAAAAGTATTCTACATCGCTGTACCCCAGGTACAAACAAATGCTCGAAACCGAACCGCGTATCCTTGTGCTCAGACCCTTTGAAACTTTTGCGGCAAATGTTTGAAGCAGACATTTGAACAACATGTGCTTACATTTCTGTCTGCAACCAAAATGCCTTGGCATATCGCCACACATTCCAGTTACTCCACAGAGAAGAAACACTCTCAAAACCTCAACACTCTCAACCTCTCAATCTAACCTCCACCAAACCTTAATCCTAAAGAATACTTCAAAACCATCTTCTTCGATTACCCCAGATTATTTTGTGTAAGTTCGTAACGTGGGGAACAATAGCGATAAGGAAACATAACGAAACGATGAGTTAGCATACTGTCATTCAGACTGTTTTTTACGTATTCTCGTCTTTTTCGTTGTATTTCATTTATTCATGGTATTCTACTTTAAGATTTGCCTTAGTATCTTCTCGTCATTATCATATTCTTGTCTTTAACATATCTATAACACTCTTACTCTCCTTTAACTTACTCTTCTATTCTACAACTCTAATCTCCTTTGTTCATCCTTCTCCTATGTATCCTTCTCCTTTGTTCCTTCTCCTTTGTTCCTTCTCCTTTCTTCCTTCTCCTTTGTTTCCCATCTCGTATTCAAAATATCTTGTAGTCACTTACTCCCAACGCGACTCTTATTTTTATCTCGATCATCAAATTCTACAACCACCATGAAGAGCAGACCAGACACTCCCAAACTCTCGTCACGGAGGTCGGTGGGCATGCTCAACATCAAGTCGCCCATCCCCAAGCTCGGGTCGTCGGCCCCCACCCCCGACCACGACGAGTTGACCCCGACCTTGACCAACCACACCCTCGGCCTCGCCATCCCACGCAACACATTGTACTCGCTCCGCAACTTCTACAACGACTTCACCACCATCGACTGGGCCCGCGCCTTCACCGCAAACAACAAGCTAAACTACGAGCTCGAGCACGACCACTGGATCGGCGGCGGGCCCATCTCCGTCTACACCAAAATCTACCTCGTGTTGGGCAAGTGGGTGTTGATCTGCCTCATCGCGTTCGCTTTCGCAGTCATTGCGTTCGGCATCGACAAGTTCGAGATCGTCTTGGTCGGCGTCAAACATGGCTACTGCAGATCCAACTGGCTTCTCAGTCAGGTAGCGTGTTGTGCAGAACCGTCCCCGCTTAGAATAAAAGGCATGAACGTGTCTAGAGCAAAACCAAACAGTATGAATGTATTTCGCTCGGGCTACGTGTTCAACACAGACAACACTTGTGTATCATGGGTATCTTGGTCAACCGTATTCCACAACTACTCGGCCATCAAGCTCGACTTTGTCATCTACACCATAGCCACTGTGGCGTTGGCGTTGGTCGCGTGCGTGATCACGCTCCAGACGAGGATCACAAACCCGCAGCCAAACGGCCTGCACGTGCGCGTGATGTACACGGCGTGCGGGCTGGGCGTGCCGGAGGTCAAGACCATCCTCTCGGGGTTCGTGTTGCGGCGGTTCCTCGGGGTCAAGACGCTCGTGGCCAAGACCGTCACGCTCGTGCTCGCCATTGCCTCGGGAATGTCGCTCGGAAAAGAGGGCCCCTACGTGCACTTGGCCGCCTGTGTGGGCAACGTCATTTCCAGGTACTTCCCGTTCGTGTACGAGAACGACGCATTGAAGAAGCAGATTTTGTCGGCAAGTGCGTCTGCTGGCGTGGCTCTAGCATTTGGATCCCCATTGGGTGGTGTAATGTTCATTTTGGAGGAAATCAACCATTATCTACCCTCGCATCAATTGTTCCTAGTGTTTTTTTGTGCCATTACGTCAACTCTTTTCCTCAAGTTCTTGAATCCATATGGCACTGGAAAGACTGTGCTCTTTGAACTCAAGTACACTTCGGACTGGCGGCCAGTGGAATTGGTCTTTTTCGTCCTCATAGGCATTTCTGGGGGCATTTTCGGCGCCATTTTCGTCAAGTTCGTGGCATGGTGGCCCACTAAATTTAGAAAACAGCGGTTCATCCAAGACCACCCCATGTTCGAGGTGTTTTGCATTGCTTTACTCACGGGCCTCATCACCTTCTGGAACCCCTACACAAAACAGGCGTCACTGGAGTTGGTGCTCGACTTGGCCACCCCATGTTATTCTTCGGAGTTGGACCGCCTGTTGTGTCCCAAGACACAGAAGGAGTATACACGCGAGATCACCTCGCTTGTAGTCGCCTTTTTGGTCAAGGTCTGGCTCACGTTTGTCACCTTCGGCCTCAAGTTGCCGTGCGGCATCTACGTGCCGTCCATGGTCGTGGGTGCCCTCTACGGCCGCATAGTGGCCATGCTGATCCAGTGGTTCAACATGTACGGTGGAGAGGCTTCGGTCATGAGCTACGTTTGTTCCTCCAGGCACGAGTGCGTCGATTTCGGCATATATTCCATGATCAGCGCGGGTGCGTTCATGGCCGGCGTCACCAGAATGAACATCACTTTGGTTACCATTCTCTTTGAGCTCACGAGCTCCTACACCTATGTTCTTCCCATTTCGATAGCCATTGCGGTTGCAAACTGGTCGGGCAGCTACTTTGAAAAGAACTCGCTATATGAGGCTTTACTTATCATCAATGACTACCCGTTCATGACTGCGGAGAGCGAGGCTATTGACCCGTTCGTAACTGCAGGCCAGATCATCGAACCCGAACAACCTTCCATCGAGCTAGAGCCCATTTCAGACCTGCGGTTGTTCATTGATGTCAGCAGGTCCCCCTACGTATCCACGACAACCCTTCAGGAGAAACTACTCCAACTCGCGTCAAAACAGTTGCTTGACGGCTGCATCCCGCTTATCAAGGACCAAATTTGTGTTGGGCTCTTGTTCTTTTCGGACTTGGAGTTGTGTTTAGACAACATTGCACGTTTCAGGTCGGAGTACAACGTGGCGGACGAAATGTACTGCCGTTTGTTGCCCTACAGCCACAACTACCCCAGGGACTCCCAGGAAATCACCCAGCACGAAATCTTCAATCTGATGATTGTCCGGCATTTATTGCATACGCAAACAGACTACTTCAACTACGGCTCGATACCGTCTACGCGCGACACCCTCAAGTCCACGGTCAAGGAGTTGGCCCTGTTATACAGGTATGTCGACCAGTCGCCTATTTTCCTCAACTACGACAGTGAACTCTGCCTTGCTCACCTCATTTTCGACAAAATCGGAAACAGGGTAATTGTTTTGCTAAGAAACGGAAAGTATTACGGGGTCTTGCATAAGAAAGTATTGATAGACTACTGCAGAAACGAGCATTAAGTTGCAGATTTAGGTGCTCACGCATCCTCATCGTGTAATCTATTGAGAAGCTTTTTCTCACATGACTGGAAAACTCTATTCTGGTTTGTTACTCCTCATTCTATATGTAAAGCCATTCGCATATGATTAGATATTTATCCTTAAAAAGACTAGTATTCTCCAACATGCCAGGCCCACAATGAAATCTCCATTATTCAAGTGGTCCAGTGTCAAGCAGGTTACCGGAACAATCTTTCCAGGGAAACCTAGCTTCACAGAAAAGGACTACCCTTCTTTGGACGGCAAGGTGGTTTTAATTACCGGTGCTAACACAGGGGTGGGATACGAATCTGCCAAACTTTTGGCTGAGTTCACCAACGCGAAAATCTTTATTCTTTCCAGGAACGAGACAAAAGCGTTGGAAGCGATTGAAAAGATAACGGAGGAAGTCAAAAAATCAAGTGACAAGGATATCGAGAAGATAACTTTCATTCCTCTCGACCTTTCCGACTTGACAACTATCAAACCTGCAGTGGACAAGTTCATTGCACTTTCCGACCGCTTGGACATCATCATCCACAATGCCGGCGTAATGCACCCAGCAACAGGGACCAAAACCAAGCAGGATTACGAATTGCAATTGGGGACCAATTGCATTGGTCCGCATTTGTTGCAGAAGCTCCTTGACCCTATTTTCATTCTGACTGCAACCAAAAACCAGGGGAACGAATCCAGGGTGGTTTGGGTTTCCTCGATTGGACACTTGAGCTCACCAAAAGGTGGGTTCAACTGGGACGACCCCAACTTGACCGCTTCCAAGTCCAAGCAATTGAAGTATGGACAGAGCAAGGCCATCAACGCGATCCAGGCTATCCAATGGCCTAGAGAGCACCCGGAAACTGACAACATTGTGAGTGTTTCTTTGTGCCCTGGGCTTTTGGCAAGTGATTTGTACAGAAGCTATGGTAAAGCTGCAAACATATTTCTTTCGAGAATCCTCTACAACTCCAAGTATGGTGCATACACTGAGTTGTACGCGGCGTTGTCGCCAGACATCACCACTGAAAAGAATGGTGCGCACTGTGTTTCGTTTGGAAAAATCGGCGACCTCAGGCAAGATATCAGGGACGATGAAAACAACGCGCAAGTTTGGAAGTACTTGGATGAGCAGGTTGCTCCGTATGTTTAAAAGGTTTCGCGAAAGATGGAAGTACTTGATGTTGCTCCATATCTAGCTATTTTTGCGGAGGATGGGAAGTCCTTGATGAGCTGCTTAGTATATCTAGTATTTTTGCGGAAGTTTGGAAGTAATTGGATGAGCACATGTATCTAATTCTTTTGCAGAAGTTTAGAATTACTTGGATGAGTACCTAGTATATCTAAATATTTCTCTGTTCCCAGTCCATTAATTCATTCTTGAAGCGTAAAGATCTCCATTTGCAGTTGACGTACAACCCCAAGAAAAAGTGCTTGAATTGATCAAGCTTCTCTTGTAAACAATCCTCATTTATATCAAAGGTGCTTCGAGAATTGACCATGTTCTGTTTAGTTATTGCTGGAACCAACACTTCATCAAGGAACTCCTGGTTGGGAAGTAAATATGTCGCCTCGAATTTGGTATCCATCAACTTCCATGACCTTAAGCAGTAATGGTAATTCAAATAAGCTTCATACAAATAACTCACAATCAACCTAAAGTTGGAATTGGCGTACAAATTGACCTTCTCCATAAGCTTATGTGTTAATTCAATTAAAATCGAGTTGCAAGAAACATCATTCTTGAAGAAATTAAACCAAAGAAGGAACAATAACTCTGATTGCTTTGTTCCCGAGTTAAACTTCAAACTTGAGACTGCAGAGCACTTGATTCGAACTAACTCGTTGCTGACTATCTCACTCGAGTGATCTGCAATTTTCATGGCTTTCACTTTTAAGTCGTCCTCTGCAGATTCTCCAATATTATCGTTCATGATTTGAGGAACCGCGTTTTCAAATCCAAAGAGATATGTGACCGATTCATTGTTGTGACTAACCAAATCACAAAGTACCGGCAATAACATTTCATTTTCAATCGAAGTCTCAATTATAAGGTCCAAGTATTTGTTCCAGAGCTCATTTTTGAGGATTCTCATCAATAGGTGCGATAACTCTGTTACCGGGCTAAGGCTGCGAAAAACCAAGGACACAAAGTGAAGCGTGTTTTTGTTGAAGCTTGAATCAAGTATTCGGTTGAGGAACTGCAGTTCCAACTCTCCAAAGAAAACGTCTTGGATTTGAACCGAACCAACGCGAAGGATCTCAAAATAGAGATTCAAAATAGCCACAAACCGGTCTTCTATCGCACCTCCATGCACTAGAACACCAGCAAGCATCTCATGGAACTTGGCCACAAAAGAACCTGAAAGCCCCGACTTTGCAATCAACCAATCCGACAAACATGCTCTGGTACTACTCAACGCAACCAATTTTGCCAAATCACCCATGTGTTCTTCATCTCCTTGCCAAAATATCATCTCACAACAAATAAAGAACACCAGGAACCTACCTTGAAGACATGCATCCATTAAGGAAGTATGCTTCTCCAAAACTAAAACAACGTTCTTCACTAAGCGTTTCAAAAACACCTTTTGGTAGTAAACCAAGCCGTTATAGTTTGCATAGTTATTCAAATACGTTTCAAGAACCAACGGGATTTTAGTGGTCACTTCTTCATCATACTCCAAACTAGTTTGTGACTGGAGTAGGAAGTTTATCAATTGTTTAAAGAACTTGCTTTGAACATAAAACAATTCTGGGAATTCAGTAGTTGCATGGATCCCTGCCAAATCCGAAAAGAAATCTGTTGAAACCAACCTCAACATTGTTTTATCCGAGGCAAACTCCAAACAAGGGATGAGTGAGTCTAGGAGGTCATGAACTGTTTTTACATTTGAAGTATCTGGGAACTAAATGTTAGTATTTTCATAAAAATTGAAGGAAACATTTTTAGTGTATAAACTTCAACAAACTAAAGAACGTTGAAGAATAATCTTAAAGAAGAAAATCCCAAGTTTCAAGAATAATCTCAAAACGTTAAGAATCTTAAAGATGAGTAAAGAACTTGAAGAATAATCTCAAACATTAAGAACCCTAAGGGAAGAATCTAAGTTTTAAGAAACTCCACAAAACAGAAACTTACCAGCCTCATCGCAGCCTGCGTTTCATCAATCAATGCCAGAACTTGCTTAAAGTAAGTCTGATCACTCTCAGAACCGCTCGTTATTTCACTTGCTTCGCTCTCCCGCTCAGAACTGGACCCTTCAAACTTAACCATACCGTCAAAACAAAATTCTAACCGCTAAACTTTTAAAAATTGCAGCCAAAAAGTACAGGTGAAACACGGCGCTACCAAGATTCACACATCTATACTAGTTATAAAGGCCAAAGGGACGGTAAATGAGAGAATTAAGCAGAAAAATGTCTACCAACAGCTCAAACAATCCCAGCACACCAGTGCAGTACGTGTACAAGAAATTCGGGTCGAGGTCCGTCGAATCCAGAAGCACCACCAGTGCATCTGAGGAGTCGCCCACCCAGCACCGAATCGCTAGAAAGTACGACGACAACGACTTGACAGACAACTACATCCACACCGGACGGTCGCCAGTCGAATACATCCGCAACTCAGCCGACCCTTCGGAGGGGTACCCGAAGCTCAGCAAATTGCACGACTTGAAGTGGCTGCAAATCAGGCAGCATGCGGTACAGCCGTATGGTGTTCGCGTGCCCACGCACCATATAGTGCCCACGTTAAACAACTGGATCAGCCACGGACTCAAGTTCGATGTGATCATGATCGGTGCTCTTGTCGAAAACCAGTTTATCTTGCCTATTTTGCTCAGTTTGCCCATCCACAAGTTGTGTGCAAAACCGGGATTTTTGTTCATTTGGTCAACCACGCAAAAGATTCTGGAACTCACCAAGTTGTTGCACCACGAAAACTTCAACAAGAAGTTCCGCAGGTCGGAGGAGTTGATCTTCCTTAGTGTCAACAAAGACTCACCGTACTACCCAGGCGACGACACCAACGGGTCGCTCTTCGCCAAACAACAGTGGCACTGTTGGATGTGTATCACGGGAACCGTTCGCAGGTCGACAGACAACCACTTGATCCACTGCAACGTCGACACAGACCTACAAATCGAGTCTCCCACTACAAAAAACAACGCTACGCCCGACGCACTCTACCGCGTCGCCGAGAACTTCTCCAACTCAAACAGAAGATTGCACATCGTGCCCTCCAAGACCGGCTACAATGTTCCGCTTCGTTTGCGTCCGGGGTGGGTCATCATGGGGCCGGACGTGTTGGTGAACAACTTTTCGCCTGCAGCCTACGAGCAGGAGTTGCAAGAAAAGTCGGCCGTCACCTACAGACAGTCCACCTCACCACAGTACCTAGTTCCACAGACAGAAGAGATTGAGGAGTTGAGACCAAAAAGTCCAGTGGCTGCATGATGTTAGTATGAGCTTGTAAAAGATAAGTTGCGTCAGGAAATTGATGATTGTTATAGGAATGGTTATCAGCATCGTCAAAACTAAGAGTGAGCTGAGTTGGTTTTCATCACAACAACTGGTTGTTTTACATACATTTGGTCATTTGAGTGAATTGTATGTTCCTTTTCTTAAGAGGAAAGATTTATTCCTTGCCTTAATACAAAAGATATCTTTAAATTTTCGTTTTAAATACGATGAGATGTCCGGGTAACTAAATGCGAGATTATGAGCAAAGTATTTGGAAGCGAGTGTAAGCGAGGTTTGTTCTGAATGAATCACAGATTGAGTTGAGCTGGCTAGGAGCTGGCTTGAGATTGGAACTTCATTAATATACAAGATAAGAGAACAATTAATTTGAGTTGACGATATATCAATATCCGTCATTTACGACTTTTGACTTGCTTTGTAGTTCACATAATTGATGATTAGGATTATGTATAACGGTCAATTATGATTCATACATTGCGCCACGATTAGAGATTGGAATTGGGGTTGGATTGACTGTAAATGAAGGTTTCTAAAGATTGGATTGTATTCTCGGTCTCCACGACTCTCTACTTTACTCTTCTTGTAACTTCCAATCTCATAGCATGGCAATTCTCAATTCTTCTTGATCCCCAATCATACGAATATAAGAATCTCTTATTGTGCTTGTTCGCACCCGTTTTACTGTACTCTTTTAACGCATCTGCACTCTGCCCTTTCTATTGTACCCAACCATACTGAATATATGGTACCCAACTTTTCTGAATATTATACCCAACCAATCTAAATACTCATTAACCTCCTATCCTTTCCCTTTAGAATATCCCTATATCAGAGTCATTTCCATCAATAATTCCTACGCTTCCACAGCAACCCCACAAACAATACTCACAAACCTCACTTCTACTCTCGCACCATAATAAACACCCCCCTGCCATAGCCTATTCCAAATCTTCCCCATTTACACAGCCATTACAAAGGAAGTATCGGTAAAAAAATACTAGAAATCAGTACAACCCTTTTTTACAACCCGTGCTACCTTATAGCATGGACCTTTTAGAAGCACACTGAATTCATTTTCCGAGCAGTGAAACATCTACTGAAGTGCCGTACAGTCACACAGCAGACACATGACGGAGCAGAGTGACCGCTTTCCGCTCCTCGCCACGTTGAAGGACGAGGTTGAGGACCTCAACGCCTTCGCGTCTCTGGCCGCAGCGTTGCGCGAGGCATTCATCAAGTACTTGAAGGAACCACGGTACCAGTCGCCGCTCACCATCACGGAGCTCTCGAGCTTGTTCCAGTACTTCTACCGCGATTTGCATTCCTTGGTGGTCCACGCCTTCACCGGGTCCCAGTCCACCAAAAAACTGTTGATTGCTGGCTCGGCCTGCTTCAACGCACACCCAAAAGTGTTCGACTACTTGCTTGCGATAGCAAACTACAGCGTGTCGTCAATAAAACTCTTGAAGCGCGACGACGTAGATGCCGTCTACCAGCTACGTGTTTTCAACTACTACAAGTTTTTGATTATTTATTACAACATCGAACGCGAACAGTTGAAGCTTTTCCAGCTGGGCGACGACACCTCGTTGTACGACAAAATATTCTGTTTTGACCAAAAAGACATCATATACCAGGAGTTTCTAGAGGAAAAGTTGTCTGTTTTGAAGCAGAGCAGCTTGAGCTTCAAGAACTTTATAGACGGAGATGAGCGGTTGCTCGGTTTCGTGGAAGGGTTGACGGAAAAAGACCTTGCACCCATCAACACCAACTTGCGCGAACTAAAGGTGGACATCACCCCGGTGTCAAAATTGAAGTGCATGGTGAGTGTGCACAAAAACTTGATCCGACTCTTTGTGGCGAACGGCTTCAAAGGAAGCGACTTGAACAACGACGTCATCTTGCCCTCGCTCATCTACTTGCTCATCTTCAAGTTGGACCACAGGTGCGACTTGTACCTCAACTTCATATTCGTCAAGAACTTTTTGTTTCTCCCGGACCCCTACAAGATCGAGTTGTACAACATCAACCTCAATGGATACACGCCCGTGGATCGCTCGGGTAAGGTCTTGGCCAACAAGTACAGACATTGCAATTTGTACGAATTGCTTAATTTAAACGAAAACCAGCTGTCTCCAGCAAAGCACGACCCCAGCCTATTGCCCGAATTCGACTTTTTCGCAAACGATAAAGACCTAGTGCAGTTCTTGCTGGAAACATACCTAAACAATGGTGAGCTCAACTATTATTTAACAAACTTTGAAGCTATAATCAGCTATTTATCTGACGTGACAATCAACGAACTTTTAAAAGTCGATGCTGCTGAAACCGCAGCTTCCGCAACGTCGTTGTCTCTGGAGGAGGAGGTATCGCTGGAGTTCTCCAACAAGTTCTTGAACCAGTCCATCGCGAGCTTGGTGGACGAAGAGTTGGAGTCCCACTTCCAGCTTCCCGACGGCAAACTCGCCGAGGAAATCCTGGCCAGAGAAGAAAAGGAAGAGAGATCGAGGTCCTCGTCTCTCATGAACGTGTTGAACAACAAAATCACACGTTCGAGATCAAACAGTGGGAAGAAGCACAAGGAGTCCTTCCCCACCCTAAACCCCACAGAGTCTCCAGAAACACCTGAAAACACAATCTCCATGGTCAAAAACATATTGGGCAGAATCAGCTCGGTGCAGGTGCCGCAGTTCAAGGCTCCTGAAGAGGGTGAAAAGGCGGAAACTACACACGAGACTGAAACAGAAGAAAACACAGCCACGCCCATGAGAAAGTCACTGACCTTCATGAACAGGTTATCGCCCAGCCACACGAGAACCAGGTCGTCGTCGTTCAACAACAACATCCCACCTGTGACGTCGAACAAACGCAACTCGATCACGTCCAAGTTTGCCACAGGCGTCACCGAGTTCATGACGAAGCTCAACACCACCGGCGAGTTGCAAGAAACCAACAAGAATGTCTCCCACAGCTCTCTCCACCTGTTGGAGACTGGGTCGTCGACGGAAATCAACGACAGCCAGATCACAATTCAACGGAGACCGGAGTACGACAGAAGCAGGACGAGCAGTCTACAGATTATGGACAAGTGGTTCAGCAATATCAGCTTGAACCAAACACAGCAACTGAAGGCACGGACTAAAATAACGTTGGGCACTAACACAGAGACCAAATCCGAAGACTTGACTCAATTTGCGAATGTCGATTTTGATCTGATGTCGGTGAAGGATTTGAGGTTGATGAAGACGTTTTATGATCAGATGTGTCTGGATTTGGAGGTGGCTGCACCAAAGGAAGAGTCAAAGGAGAATGCTGAGGAGACTAGTTTGTAGTAGATTCACGAGTATGATTGTTGGTGTGTAGGATGACTTAGAAGTGATTTTTATACTTAGAAGTGATTTGACTGAGAAGTGATTTTATTGTGTAAGATGACTTAGAAGTGATTTTTATAGCGTAAAATGATTTAGAAGTGATTTTGATTTTGTATTGGATGAGCTTACAAAGTGGTTTTGGTATGTGTAATGAGAATGAACTTTCAAAGATGTTTTTTTAATATTGGTGAGATAGATCTTACTAATCGGCTATATGGAAATTGCAGCCATTGCATTGTACTCCAAAGAGTACTATGGAAACTATTAATCTTGATAGTCTAAAACAAAAAATGGGTGAATCGTAAAAATTGTATGCTGTGCACCAAATTTCAAATCTTCAAATTCACATGGCAGATCAACTTTTTGCCTACACCTACGGCACTCAAACGATGGTTGCAAATATCTTTGAACAATTCTTTGTCACAACAACGGCTGCTAATACCTCTTTGTAACACTCGCAACAACCGAAACAATTACACATTACTTTACAATGTATAATGGTTTTCGCTTCAGCTACATTACTTAAATACTCCCACCTTCCTTTAAGATGAATAAATTAATAGACTCTACATAGACACCATTAGCAAACCTCAACTAAACAGGTACCTACAAACCCTGACGGTTATCTCTAGAGATATTCATTTTCCAGAACACTCTGGAACCTGGAACCCCAGAAAAACAAAATTAAATAAAGACTTCATCATTAAACAAGGAATGAGTATATGACACCATCCAGGAAGCATTCTAGGTCAGAAGATGACGAGTTTGATGGTCGTGGCAAGCGAATCAAGTTGGATGCTTTGTTCAGCAGCCTAAATATTGGCGGAGGCACTCGCAAAATGCACACTATGGCCGATAGGACGAACAACAAGAACAATGACGATAGTTACCACATCAACCCGCAGGTGTCCAACGTAAATATGTTCAAGAAGGCGGGACCTGCAAGCACGTACAATGAAGAATTGAACTCGTACATTGCGGAAAAGCTCGCGTCCCACTTCAATTACTCAACCATGGAGAGGTTCCAGATGATCCCGTGGTACAGCTCCAGAGTAATGGTGGTGCTACGGTTTCAAAAGTGGTGCCTCAAGATGTTCAACCGGTTCATACGAAAGTACAACGCGCGGGTCGGTGTAGGAGGTGTGCGCATAAACCTGGTGCGGTCGTACGACCGTATGTTCCAGCTCGTGGAGGAAAATGGGGTCACCTGGGAGCAGTTTTGGAGTATTATAATGAGTGAGAACACCATGGAACTTGCGCGATTACGACGGAAGCGTGCCAGGGATGACGGCGTAGACTTTACGAACATTGGGTACAAGTACTGGGACACTGTTCATTTTGACAAGGATGTTAACATGAGTGACTATGAGACTCCGAGAGTGGAAGAGTTGACGCCTGTAGATTCGGATATGGAGATGGATGGAGAGAACAAGCCTCCTCCGATAAGAGAAAGTTATGTTGATTTTGTAGATACAGATTCCATCTACACTGATTCCATCAATACTGAGCCGATCGATATTGGGGTTTAGTAAAAGTTCAAGATTTTTTTTGATCTGAACACTGGAGACTTTAATTGAGAGAAATCAAAAAAGGAAGGTAGCCTTCAATTGAGAATATTCAAATAATGTAATATTTGCACTGGATTTTGCAGTCCATTTGCTCCCAATAGAGCTGTAAGAAGGTCATAACTTCCCAAAGCTCATATTCACCACCAAAGATTATGTAATACAAATTCAACAAACCTAATGTAAGGGAGACGGAATCTCCACCACTTTCATTCCGTCACCCTGTTACCGTTCCTGAAGTAAAATTGATATTTGCAGTTATCACTACCTAAACAGATTTTGTTATCAACAAAACTGATAAGAAACCAAAGCCAAACTTTAGATTTGGCATGGCTATACTCCAACTCCCAGAAGAACTAACACTACAAATATTCCAACACCTTCCACCTGAAGACTGCAGGTCCATCATCAAGGATCTTATTCCATACAAAGACACACCTTTGGCAAATTATGCTATTCGGTTGCTTATACACAGACTCTACGATAAAGAGTTGATTGTCAAACTACTGAGCTCGAATCCTCCTGTCAGAAACTCAGCAACAGAGTTGGATCTCACTACATTCTTAGACAAAGTGCACAGCAATGAGTTGTTAGCTCGTTTGTTTCAAACTTGTCGTCCAAACCACCTAAAATTCGTCCTTTGGAGAGATATAAATGACTATTCGCAATTTATCAGACTGCTAAATTCTTTTGCAGGCATGCTAGAAGACAAGATCGCACTACAATTTATAGAGCAGTCGCAGAAGATCTCTTATGAGATTGCAGGGAACCTCTTTTTGGTTGATAACCCGACCTCGGTGCTGGTTATGACCATAAAGACATTGGTCAATCTTTCCAATAAATCTGTGTGCGACAAGTTAGTGTCTATCAAGGTGACATCCACGGAGATTGGGGAGTATTTTGGGATGCGGTGGGCGAGGATATTCCACAAGTTTTCCAATCTACGTGAGCTAGAATGCAAGTCGAGTATTGTAATGATGAACGACACAGGCGAAAAAGACTTGTTGGGTGCAAACTTGGATCTTCCTCCAAAATTGCAAAAGTTACACTTGGGGATGAACAACATATACGAGGTAAGCGAGCGTTTGCTTAGAAAAATCCCTAAAAGCATAGAGTACATTCTGTTCAGAGAAAGCAACTTGCGATTTTTTTCATCAACTTTGAGTGAGCCGTTGGTGAACCTATTTCCAAACTTGGAGTTTTTGGACTTGAGTTATAATTCAGAGTTGTACCATATTAACCCGAAACTTTTTGAGGGAATGAAGAGGTTTTCCCTTAATGTTAGATATTGTGAGATAGATTCGGTTTACATTGATGAGATCAAGAGGGTTGCTCAGAGAGATGGGTTTACGATGTATTATTGATGGGGAATGGTTTTACAAGGGTAGACATAACAATTTTAAGAACGGGGTAAAAAACACCTTGGTTATTAGTAGTACTAACAAGTGGATTAACTACCACGTTTATTTCACTTATCCTCTGGTGCAGTGAACTGTAAAGATAAAACTGTATTACACCCATTTGAATAGGCGAAATCTGAACTAAATTTTAGGGCAATTCAAACACTAGAACACACAATTGAAAATAAAATCGACCTCTACCCAATTTGAACTTCCAAACTTACCTCTTTCAGTCCTTACTCAACTCCCAAACTATTACACTCCAAACATATCAGCACAACCTCTAATCAACACCTTGATTACAAATGGCTGCGAAAACGCACACAAGCCACAACAAACAGTCAAAACCTCAACAGAGTATCCCGCTGAACCTCTTCGCTCTACGTATGCTGACCCCTACTCTAACAACTCCCTCAACTGTAAACCAACCCAAACATGTCACTTTTCCATCCAAACCCTTATCAACCGCAAGGGAACTACCCGATCCAACACGACTTTCTCCACCCAAGTTTTGTTGGGCGCTGCAGCACCAATTTACGCTTTTTGGCGCACACAGATCCGCATCGTATACCACGTAAGCCTAAATCCTTCCGTTTCCCGTGCTTTATATTCCCCTACATTCTCTCTCCTCGTTTAGCACCAGGAAAAACTCCAGAGGCAAATCAGAAAAAAAAAACACCAACCTCGAAAAGATGATAGGAATCACCAGGATCCACCTATCGCGGATAATACATTCGACGGTGTCCAGGGCCCCTTATGCGGCGATTCCGAGAGCCATGTTGTCGCGACAATTGTTGGCCAGACCTGTTCTCACCCGTTCTGTTCTTTGCAACATTAGATACAACTCAACAACCACAGAATCAAGGTCAAATCCGACTCCTCAAATCGAGAAACCCAAAAGCAAAATCACCAAGGACCTTCCCAAGTTGTTGAGATTGGCCAAACCCGAGTTCAAACTATTGGTGTTTGCGTTCGTGTGTCTTGTAATTACATCTTCTACGTCCATGTCGCTACCTTTGTTCATTGGAAAAGTTATGGACAATGCCAAGGATGACGACGGTGAGGACGAAGAAGAGAAGACATTTTTTGGGCTAGCGCCCACGCAATTCTACTCGTGTCTTGGGATTTTGTTCACGGTGGGAGCCATTTCGAATTTTGGAAGAGTGTACTTGTTGCGGACCATTGGTGAGAAGTTAGCAGCTAGACTCAGACTGCGTTTGTTTCTGAAGATCTTGAGTCAGGACTCTTATTTCTTTGACGTTGGGCCAAACAAAGAAGGCATGAAAACAGGTGACATGATTTCTCGCTTGTCGAGCGATATCCAGATTGTCGCGAAAACCTTGAGTGGGAATATCAGTGACGGTTCCAGATCGTTGATAAGTGGTATTGTTGGGATGTCGATGATGTGCTTTGTTTCGTGGAAGCTTACCTTGTGTATGAGTATGTTGTTTCCGCCGCTCATCATCATGTCTCTGGTTTATGGTCGCCGGATCAAGTCGCTCTCGAGAACCATACAGGAAAACATGGGTTTGATGACGAAAGTCACAGAAGAAAAGTTGAACGGCCTCAAAACAATTCAAAGTTTCCTGAAACAAAAGGATACGGTGGATGAATACGACCATGAAATCAAAAAAATCTACGACAATTCGGTCAAAGAAGGCAAATTGAGCGGCATATACTACGGAACCAACGGGTTTTTAGGCAACATCTCGATTATCGGGTTGCTTGTGGTTGGAACACAGTTGATTGGGATGGGTGAGATCACCACCGGTGATTTGACCAGCTTCATGATGTACGCCGTGTACACAGGGTCGTCTGTTTTCGGTTTGGGGAACTTCTACACCGAGTTGATGAAGGGAATTGGCGCAGCTGAAAGAGTGTTTGAGTTGATTGAGCTGGAACCTACTATCAAGTCGAGCGAGGGCCAAAAGATCGACAGTGTCTACGGCACCGTTCTGCTCAAAAACATCGAATTCAAGTACCCTTCGAGACTCGACCAAACGCCCATCTTCAACAGCTTCAACTTGAACATCGAAAAGGGAGAAAACGTGTGTCTTGTAGGTCCATCAGGGAGCGGAAAATCGACAATTTCCCAACTTTTGCTTCGTTTCTATGATCCCCTCAAGGGCCAAGTCATAGTGAACGGATACGACGTTAAGACCTTGAATCTTGACTATTATAGAAGCAAGATCGGGTACGTGCAACAGGAACCATTGTTATTCAGTGGTACCATTCGCGATAACGTTATCTTCGGTAAGCCTGATGCAACTGACGAAGAAATTGAGCGTGCTTTAGAGCTCAGTAATGCGCATTCGTTTGTAAGGTCATTGCCTCAGGGCATCAACACTGTGATTGGCCCACTGAATAGCACCCAGCTTAGTGGTGGCCAAAAGCAGAGGATTCTGTTGGCACGTACCTTGATCAGACAGCCTCACTTGATTATTCTTGACGAAGCAACTTCAGCGCTAGACTCGATAAGTGAGGAAATTGTCATGAGAAACTTGACTGAGATCGGTAAGGAGGCAGAGGTTACCTTGATTTCGATTGCGCACCGGTTGTCGACAATAAAGAATAGTGACAGAGTCGTGGTTTTGAACAGCCATGGACATGTGGTGGAGGATGGCAAGTTCACCGAACTCTATGGGGATCCAAATAGTGAGTTGAACAGGTTGCTTAAGAACCATGCTTTGGAGTGAGGGGGTGTCAAGGTTGACTTTCAATTATAGAGTCTCCGTCTGTATATATATAATTCTAGATTAGATAAATATTCAATGTTTTGGAATGGAGTTTGGTAAGAGCAAGGAGACTGGGTGAGGGTGAGATTCAGGTCTGTAAGAGTGAGTTGATTTGTTATAAGGTGAGGAATCAACTGATTTACATGGCGAAGTTAACTCACAAGCACCATTCTGCTAATTCAATAAAAGAGACATGTCGAAATACAATATCATGTGCTAAGTTAACTTAAGAATCCAAAGCCTTTCACTCACTCAACAAACCATGCTCAGTTTACTACCGGTTTAGGCAATTGCCGCAAATCCAACTCTCTCTAGAAAACTTCACCAACAATTTGAGACAACAGCCTCAATTGTAATCGTGTAGATTTCCCTAGTCACTCATCGCAATCAATCATCACTGTTATTTTCAAGGAGTCATAATTCTGCAAGTCGTCATTCTTGTTTCCTCGAAAACGGTGGTACAATCTAGAAAAAACTAATGAATTAGATGAGGCTAAACTAAAGAATTGAGTGAGAGAAGGAACATAAGAAAGAAGTGGCAAGCAGTAGAGATAGCAACAAAAGTAGTGGCAAACAGGAATGGTGGCAAAAGAATGGAGCCTCAAATGGAAGAGAACTGGAGCCCACAACTCACAACAAGGTACAAATTCTGCACCTCAGAAATTTAGTCAATGGAAACATGACTAGACAAGACTTTTCATGTGAAAGTTACGAAGTCCGAAGTGGCGTACCTTACTTCCACATACCATTAGCCATGTGATCCTCAAACTTTAAATAATAAGATCGATCTGACCAAGCACCCCTCCCTTCAAGACGGTTATCTCATCTTAAACCTAAAACCCCAAGCCTCACGGTTATTTCGGTATTCAGAAACTCACTAAATCAGATACCAAATCACGGGCCACCTCATCTTAGACAGCTCATCACCCATGTGCACATTCCGTACAACGACACTGCTCTCGTAAATTTATGTCTATTTTTCCACTGCAAACTTAAAGTGACGTACTGCGAAAACCCACACCGCAACTGCTAACAGTGTCCCCAGTTTCCAAGCGCTCTCCAGAATTTTCATATGCATCCATCAAAGGACCCCTTAGCAGCTTAGAACATTTTGGAAGTCGTTGGACTTTAAAATACCGACAAATACCGCCTCACTAGGTTACGTCGGCACAGATTTATCCGTGCTTAGCCTCATCTTGTATATTTGGTATATGCAAACCATTGTTAGGTTTAGCCTTTTGTTGGTTTGCTTGGTCGGGAATTTTAATAAAAGCATCCTGTTTTGCCACCTAGCAGACGAAAACCCCAAACATGAGTTCAAGTGATCGGGTTGAGGACGCTGACATCTCTCGTACCTTAGCGAAAGATATAAGCCATCAAATGGCGAGAGCACAAACAGACCAATTTGCTTCCTTGGACTCAAAGGTGCAAAATGAAACGGCTCCTGCTGCCACCAACCTGAAGAGAAAGCATCGCGATTCTATATACTCAAAGATAGCATCGTCAGTGATACCGCATTTGATGTTTTTGGGAATAAGTCCTCTTTGCCAAACTGAAGATTTGAAAGACTACTTTTCACTTCAGCGTGGGAATTACGAGGAGGAGGATGATGATTTTGATGACATTGATATTGCTTCGCCGATCAGTGAGATGAAGCCGCTGAACTACTTTCTCAACTTACTTTCGACCGCAGCCGCACATTCGGGACTTTCTTCACTCTCGAAGTTGGCACTAGACGAGGATGGGAAGGAAGTGGCTACTGAGTTGCAGAATTTTGAGGAAATACCGGTAGGTGAGAGGCCAGCGCAGCCTACTCCTACGAATTCTGCTACTAAAACCGCACAGTTGGCGCTGCCATCATTTTCAAAACCGGTGCTGGATGCCGAGGTAAGCATTGATGAAGTCTTAAAATCTACTGCCAACGCAAAAGAGAGCACTTCTCTGGAAAAGCCTTCGAAAGAGACACCCACCCCTCTGATCTCCACTGAACCATCCACTCTGGTACCCCCAATTAAAACAACAACCCCGGTAACTCCTACAGAAACAACTGCAGCGATTGGGACAGCTACTCCAACAGACATATCCCCAGTGACTCCAACAGAAATAACTCCAGTTACACCATCAGACATAACTCCAGTTACACCATCAGACATAACTCCAGTGACACTTACAGAAACTACACCCGCAATTGAACTTACACCTCCAAAACCAATTCCTTCGTCAGATTCAGAAAAGACGGCCATCGCAAACTTCCTATCATCGTCACTTCCTAAAGCATATTCCACACTCCCGTTACTTCTGAACTTACCAAAACTACCATTCTACGGAGTGTATGACTCGGACTCAGACACTGACACTGAACTGGGCGAGGACGAGACGATACAGCAAATTGAACCAAATTGGCATAGTTTGAAAGGTTCGGCAGAGTCTGAGTCTGTACAATCGTATCATCCTACTGAAACAGTAATCCTGCCAAACTCAAATGCAACTCTAGTACCCAATTACCTTCTGGGCGATCTTGAAAGCTTGGCTCCAGAAACTACCAAAGAATCAATTGCGTCACTGGACTCGGAACTTCGAAACTTGACCCCATTCGAACAGTCAATTATAGACAACCTAAACCCAAGAATAATCAGTGATGGACTCCTCGTCAAGTTCAAAGGAGACAAAGGAGAAGACAACAACCAAATACGACGCAACTTACAGTTGAAAATCGCTAAAAAGTTGCAAAAAGTTTTTGAGCTTGCAGATGATGATATCTTTTACGGTAACTACCTGACATGGCTCATCAGCGATGTTATGTTGCAAGGCCATTTGTATTTGACCAGGGATGCAATTTTGTTCTTTGCTTTTTTACCAAAGCGGTTCTCTGCTAGCGCTGAACGAGCCTCGAGTTCATCTGGGATAACCCAAGACGATTCGGAAATCATAGTACAATCTGGGTCGTTGGGCCTCAAAACCGCCAAGTACGTCGAAACAGTGTTCTCGACTGTCATAACACATAGATTTTGGGCTATTTTGAGACCCCAAACCCTCAGCATTTACAGCTCATCTACTGACTTATACTTCCCTAACATAGTCATTGACTTGAAGTCATGTATAAAGGCTGAGATCTTGGACAAGGACAAGGAAGGAACATCATCTCCACAGCTGGTCTCGCATCAATCGCCACAATCTGCGATATCCTCTGGGACCACAACTCCCCGCAGAAGAAGTTCTCTGTCCGACGGAATTGCATCGCCAAGGTCTTTCTTAAGTCGTATGAACTCAGCTACTTCAAATGATGACGAGTCTGACCACTCCAGTCTTACGGGTGAAGATTACAACGAAGAGTCGCCAGAGATGCTCACTACTGGATGTTGGTTTAAGTTGACCACGAAAAGCAAGACCTACAAGTTCCACACCGACAGTGTATATTCCGCGAGACAATGGTGTCATAATTTAACCAAAATCATCTTCCAGTTGAACAATTCGAACATGGGAAACGAAGTCTTGCTAAAGATCCCAATGGATAATGTAGTGGACTTTGATAGAAAATCGTTGTTTGCAACCGTTGAGAATGAAATCGACATCATTACCGCCAGCGATGACGAAGATAACGATGTAGAAGATGTTCCCTTGACAATTACGGTTCAATATGTTGATAATAGTGAAAATAGGCAGCGCAATTCAAAGCTCAAAAAGATGAAGCAAACTAAGGATTCCTCAAGTACGAAATCAGACTTCTTGTTGGACAACAATCATTTCTTGTTCTTCAAAGATGGAGACCAGTTCTTCCTGAGCTTTCTGGATATTATAGCAGATCTACATCTGGGTAATGAAAACAAATCGATGACCAGTCTGCTTAAGAAATCAAACTTTTTAGACCGTGCTAAGCAATTGGTTCGCAAAACCTCTACTACTTCGCTTACTCCAGAGTCTCCTCGTGGGCATTCATTTTCCCAGTCGCTCCAACGCACTATTTCGACCTTGCAACCCACAACTGCTCCGAGCTCGATTGTGAAACAGATTGTAGAGTTCAATACTCATTTGAAATCTGCCATAACATCGTTTACTGATCCTTCGCTATCTCCACCCTCAGACACAGAGTCTAACTCTACCTTGAAGAAAATTGGCCAGTCTCTTACACATCCAGGCAAAATCTTCAGACGTTCCTCAAGCTCTGGAGATGTCCTGTCTTTACTGACCAACTCAACGACATGCTTAGGTGAGCCCTACGATAAAACTGAGTTCCAGCATTTGAACCACGCTTCAAGTGCAGATAGTATCCAGACCCTCAATTTTCCTCGTCCAATGACTCTCAAGAACTTAAAGAGTATGAAAATGTCTTTTGAAACAACAAGAAAAGACATCCAAGTAGCTGAAATGAGATACCAGGAAGTGAAACAGCAGATTGGTAAACTTGGTCATTACTCCACACAAATTCAGTCTCTAGGTGCTAATCTGCTGTCAGAAAATGACTCGGTCGTTCCTAGTCCCTTGAGTTTGGCAGACCCTTCCGAATATTCCAATAATGGAGCCAAGTTGTCAAGGTTGAAATCGTTGAAGAAGAATATCAAAGCATTTTCAAACGTAAGCAGCATGTGGTCTTCAGGGCCCAGTCATTTTGTTGACCCGAATGAAGATAAAAACTATTATGTTAAAGACTTATCAACTAGAGAAGTATCCGAGAAACACTTTCAAGAGCATTTTTCATTTAGTGAAGACAAAACTTTGGTTGCAACATATTATGCACATTTACAAAGATCAATTCCGGTTTATGGTAAAATATACCTTGGAAATGAAGATTTATGTTTCCGAAGTTTGTTGCCAGGGGTTTCCACGAAAATGATTCTACCTATGAGAGCAATAGAATATTGCCACGATCAAAAAGGTCTGAAGTTGACATATTCGAGTTTGAAGATATCGGTATACCCACTTGGAGAGATTTCTTTTGAATTCAGTTCTCAGGAATCAAGAGATGATTGCAAACAGATGATTCTAAGGCAGATTGACCAGTTGCAAAATGGTGAATCAAAAGACTTGGATAGATACGCAAGGAAAGACCCCAGCGAGAGTGATGATCTGGACGTTAGATTGGCTACTGCAAGAATTGAAGATGCCAGGATCAAAATGTTTGAAGACAAACTCAACTCGGTTGCGGGTTTGGACATTCCGATAGTGTTAGAAGATTCCCCATTCTTCAAAACTGAAATCAAGCCTTCAACCTCGTATAATTTTGTTTTATTGACTATAGGATCTAGAGGTGATGTTCAGCCATACATTGCATTGGGCAAAGGCTTGATTAGAGAAGGGCATAATGTCACGATAGCTACTCACAAAGAGTTTGAAGACTGGATTTTAAAGCATGGCATCAATTTCAAAGAAATTGCAGGCGATCCTTCGGAATTGATGGCCCTTATGGTGTCTCATGGATCAATGAGTGTAGCTTTCTTAAAAGAAGCAAGCGCCAAATTCAGAGGATGGATTGTTGACTTATTGAAGACAAGCTTGGAAGCTTGTAAAGGCTGTGATATTTTAATTGAGAGTCCATCAGCTATGGGTGGAGTTCACATTGCCGAGGCTTTGGGTATCGCATATATGAGAGCATTCACAATGCCCTGGACTCGTACCAAGGCATACCCTCATGCGTTTATTGTACCAGATCAAAAAAAGGGCAGCTCTTACAACTATTTGACCCACGTTATGTTTGAAAACGTCTTCTGGAAGGGGATTTCAGGCCAAATAAACAGGTGGAGAGTAGAAGACTTGGGCTTACCAAGAACGAATTTGTACAAGATGCAACAAACAAAGATCCCGTTCTTGTACAACATCTCACCTAGCATCTTCCCCACATCTGTTGATTTTCCAGACTGGGTTAAAGTTACGGGCTATTGGTTCTTGGATGAAGGCTCAGACGAAAGTTATAATCCACCTGAAAAGCTTTCTAATTTCTTGAATCAAGCTAGGACAGACGGTAAAAAGATAGTTTACATTGGATTTGGCCTGATTGTTGTTAGTGATGCGAAGAGTTTAACAAAGGCAATAGTGGAGGCTGTTCTTGATGCTGATGTTCGTTGTATTTTGAATAAGGGCTGGTCAGACAGGCTAACTAAAAAAAATGAGAACAACGAGCCTGAGATTGAGCTTCCGAAGGAAATATACAACTCAGGAGCAATTCCGCACGACTGGCTCTTTACCAAGATTGATGCTGCAGTACACCATGGAGGATCAGGAACCACTGGTGCTACATTGAGGAGTGGGTTGCCCACAATCATAAAACCATTTTTTGGAGACCAGTTCTTTTATGCTTCACGGGTGGAAGACGTGGGAGTTGGTTTAGCCCTCAAGAAGTTGAACGCTAAGTCTTTGAGTAAGGCGATCTCAAAAGTGACAAAAGATCAAGATATGGTAGATCGAGCAAAGAGATTGAGTAATCGGATCAAGCACGAAGATGGCGTTGCGACTGCAATCGAAGCAATCTACTCTGAGTTGGAATACGCAAGGACTTTGATTTTAGCGAAGCAGAAGTACAATGAAATTCACAAGAACCAAAACTCAGATTCCAAGACATCTGGAGCTCAAACACCAGTTGTGTATGAGGAATCTGAGTATGAAGAAGATGCTGATGGAGACACAGAGGTAGAGGAGGAAGTGGCAGAGAGGGTTTGAAGTAATCCCAAGTGTGTAGAATATTATAAAGTGTTGCGTTTTTTTTAATGGATTTTGTATTATGTCTCTATTTAAAGTTTGATGCTCCTCTTTCATATGTCACCTTCAATTTAAATCAATTCAATGCTTATTTCAATAAAAATCGAAAAATTTGCAGCCAAAAACAAATCACGCATAAGAAGGTGGTGGTATAGCCAGTGACTGTAATGGGTTTGGTTCAACAAGGTAAGGGTCGACAGTCAAGTGAGCCTTTCTGTTCCTCCTCGCGCGTTGTATGAATGGATACACAACTAAAAGGAAGAGCAATACCACACCCACAGCCACGCCGATTCCAATGTAAGTGGCAGTGCTGGTTTTATGGTGAGTCAGGGTAGTCAGGCTTCTCCGGCACAGGGTTCCAGTAGCGCCACTCAGACAGGTCAGCGTAGCTGTTCCTGAGCTAGAAACAAGAGTGGCAGCATAATGAAAAGTTGTTGACTGCGAATAACTCAAGTAAGCAGTGTCTGTAGTTGTTTGCGTGTACTGCAGTGCCTTTGTTGCGCTAGGTACCGTCGATGTAATTATCTCAATGGTGGTTCCATTTGAGTGGTTTATTTGGGCGATAGAAACCTCAGATGCTTCTAAATCACAAACCAAGTAGAAACTCCGCAAGATGTCAAAGCCAAAGATAAATCCATTAGATCCAGAGTTGACGTTTATATAACACCCATTGTTCAGTCTCCTGACAAAGTCAGTGAATGGAACATTGATTTCCTGGCCTCCAAAGTTTAACACCAAGCTCACTTTCGAGTTAGAAGCAGGACAAGGTAATTTGTACTTGTTGTTAGAACCAGTATAGAGGCCTGCGCCACCAAGGGTTGCAGCTAGTGCGCTGAGAAATTCCGATGGGAACTCCGAGTATGATGAACCTGAGTCAAAGCGAGCCAAGTACTTCTTTGTCTCTAGAGTCATGTCACTTGAGGTTCCACCAGTTAAACCAACAGACTGTAACACAACTTGCAAGTAATTGAAAGACAAAGTGCTGCCGGACAGAGTGGCAATCACTGGAAGTGTGGCCAACGTTCCAGTGTATTTACCGTGGTCGACTGCTCCAAACAAAAAGTCTCCGTTCATTGAGTCCTCTCCAATGTACAAGGAGTACGCAGTCTTCTTGATAAGGCCCTGGCTCTTAAGTTTCATAGGAAAGGTCTCATAGAGACCAGCACTTGAGCTCGAACTTGCCAAGTAAACTCCCAAAGGCATTCCAAGACCGAGAATCCCGTAAGGAATCGAGAGGGAAGTCGCCACAGCGTAGTTCACGTCTTGAACTTTGGTACCTGCGATCTCAATGTCTCCAGACCCAAAGATTCCCCAAGCTCTCTGAGACCCATCGCCATTAGAAGTGTCCTGGTAAAACAAAGCTGCTGAATCGTTCTTGGTGAAGGCATTCGAAGTACCTGTGTTTATGGATCCGTACTGGGTGCACTTCTCAGGGACTCCCTGCGTCGTGGTGGCCCACAAATCAGTTCCGTCTGCGCCTTGTTCTGCAACTTCAAAGTCGCACTTTGCGTCAGATGCCGGCACCCAGGTATCAGAAATCCCGGTGGATACCCTGAGCATAACGGGAGAGTCGTTTCCAAACGTCACGTTGGTCATAAAGTACACACTGGTGTTGTGGGTATCAATTTCGAACGTTCCGTCTCTCTTTGCAAGAGATTGGCCATGGAGCACGTCAAACTTGAGGTTAAACACGCCATTGGGCGTTGCACTTGCTAGTGCAAGAATTGAGAAAAGCGTCCACTTCATTGTGTGAGATTTATGCTTGCCAAGTGTGGGGCTTTTATAATTTGCAGACACGGCTGAATAAGGTTTCGTAAACTCGTAAAACGGGCCGCGGCGAATATCAAATAGGTGAACAGTGATCATTTCTTGGCGATGATGCTACGTCATATGCACATGTCAGTGGGGTTGCATGGAGTCATCAAGTTATGAGAGTCATTCTTTGATCTAGTTAGTGTATCGTCTTATCAGAAGGGCTTAGAAAACGTTGGATTCGGTAGGGGATAGCGATCGAAGATAAACCAGAACGTGGGGAAGTCCGCACCCTTAATAAAAATTCGTCATTAAGTTGGTTGAGAGTCTAATTACGAAGAAACAAATGGAACATTCTCTGTTATCGTTGTTGCTTATTGGTCTCTGGAAGGTAAAAAATAGCCTATACTTAAGCCTACTTTTAATTTTGTTTATAATTGGTCCAGCTTAAAAGCGCAGCCGTTCTCTTTTGAGATTAACGGAGGTTATGATTTCGGTGCTAGTTAAACAACTTTATGTTCTTATTTTGAAAGTTTGTGAAATTAAACTTGTGTAACAGTTCACTAAAAAAAGTGCATTGAGAGAGGTGGAAATTGTAACTTACAGTAAGAATAATCACAATTATATTTTCTAAATGGCAACTTACCAAATTCTTCATCTTTCGTTCAATTCTTAAATTTCACAGGTGCCTATGGATTCACTCTTAACCTGAAGTGCATGATTCATACTTCTCTCAAACTCTTAAAGATTGCCAACTCAACACCAATTTACTGATACCTACCAATTCCAGTTCCCTTTAACCACTACTTCCTGTTATCCAATCCTCCTCACTTCTCACTTCCTAGCCACTCCCAACCTACGCATCACTCATTCTCATCCCCATTCGTCTTCAATCTACAATCACCAAATCAGATCATCACGTGAATGGTGATAATCACCCCCAGAGACAACGTGAAATTTCAACACCCAACCTGACAGCTCATATAAATAACCCATTCTCCTCCTTGTTCCTGTTCCTTTATTCGCACACGCTAATCCATCGCATTTAAAGCGCAAAATTTAGCTAATTTAAAGCTCGTGATAAGAGATCCACAGTTTTCAGTCACCGCCTCCGATAGGTTGATCTTCACAAAAAGTCTATAAATGTTTTCAAACTGCAAGCATTTGGTGTTGTATTAGCATGACGAACGAAACGTACAGAAATATCACTTACGAGCAGAGCAAGAGCAATGCGTACGCAGCTCTTGTGCCTGGGCAGACCATAATCGAGATCCCGGAGTACACTCTTGAGTGCGGCGAGACATTGACCAACTTCCCGGTCGCGTACAAAACCTGGGGCCGTTTGAACAGGGACAGAGACAACTGCTTGTTGATCTGCCACGCACTCACCGGCTCGAGCGACGTCCAGGATTGGTGGGGCCCGCTCTTGGGCACAAACAAAACTTTTGATCCGTCCAGGTTTTTTGTCGTTGGAATCAACGTGCTCGGGTCGCCCTACGGATCGGCTTCCCCCGTCTCCATAGACTCGAGCACTGGCAAGCCGTATGGCCCTTCCTTCCCACTCGTCACCGTCAAGGACGACTTGGGTATCCAGAGACTTGTTTTGGACTCTCTTGGTGTCAGCTCGATTGCCTGCGTAATTGGCGGTCTGATGGGAGGTATGTTGGCGCTCGAGTACTCATCCACCTACAACGATACTGATTACGTCAGATCGGTGATTGCATTGGCCACAGCCGCGAGAACTTCGGCCTGGTGCATTTCCTGGAACGAGACCCAGAGACAGTGTGTTTTCAGCGACCCATCCTACCATGAGGGCTATTACTACGACAAGAGCCAAAAACCCGATTCGGGATTGAGTGCTGCGAGAATGGCGGCGTTGTTGACCTACAGAAGCAGAAACTCGTTTGAGTCGAGATTTGGCCGCAAGTTGCCCAAAAGTGGCTCCCAGCCTGCCAAAGACGATGTCATCATTTTGCCCAAAAACAAGGAGGAAGAGAACTGGTTGTTGCACAATGAGGGTTCTAGAGGCTCCAAAAAGAACTCTCCCAGCCCAAACTCCAATGACGATAAGCCCCAGACCTATTTCACCGCCCAATCTTATTTAAGGTACCAGGGCAATAAATTCATAAAAAGATTTGATGCAAACTGCTACATATCCATCAGTAGAAAGTTGGACACGCATGATATCATGAGAGGTAAGGTTGAAGAGGAAGATGCAACTGAGGATGTTTTGCCTGAATTTTTGCAGAATTTGAAGAAGCCTCATTTGGTGATAGGCATTCAATCTGATGGGTTGTTCACGTATGGAGAGCAGCAATTGTTGGGTGACAATATTCCAAACTCGGTCTTGAAGAAGTTGGACTCGCAAGAGGGGCACGATGCGTTCTTGCTTGAGTTCGAGTTGATTGATGAGTACTGTCGTATTTTCTTGAGGGAGAACCTTGCAGAGTTTTATGGAAATGAGAAGGTTGATTTGTTTCCTGGCTGGGCTGAATATACAAGTGATAAGGATAATGGGGGAAATTCTGTATTTGGGGAAGCTGAAAAGAATATTACGGATTGGTGATTGATAAAATAGTGATTGAAGCTGACTTGGTATTTATTAGATTTATATTGAGAAATATAACTTGTTGTAAATAATTCTTCGTGTGTTTGAAGTTACGAGGCACATAAACTATAAAGGATAGCCAAACCGAACTCACTTCTAACTGTTATATATTCGTACCGCAAAATCTCGCCTATCAGTATGAGTTACCAAATATTACAAGGGTACTCGCTTTTGGATTTGAGAAGCTGTAAAATACACTTCACTCTGCTTTCACTTTTCAATATTCAATTATAACGAGTTGTGATTTACGAATAGCCTCTTCTCAACTGAAAATATTAATTTTCACACCAAGGTTCTTAGAGTTTCAGCCTTTCTCATACAAACCGGTCAAACAGTCTCATTGACAGACCCACCAGTGCGACTCCTGCCATTTCACCGAACTCTAAATTCTTAAATCTGGTACTTGATTTTTTTTTTACCATATTTTTTCATATAGTTGTGTATTTAGTTATAAAGGTTTAGTTAGATTGGTTTATGTTATATGGGAGGAGGAAATCCATTTATGGACGGTGTGTGGGACTCGGCACCGGAAGATGCAATACCCACTAAAGCCCATCTTTGACTGAGCCAAACTGTTAGCTTGAAATTAGCGAATCGTAGAATAATAATATTCTAAGTGAGCCTGGATGTCAATTCGGTAGTTTAATAGCGTCCCAATGTTAGTTTGCAATAGAATAGCAGCCAAAAGCGGGAGTGGTTACGATAGTTGGTTGAGTGCGACGAGCGGGTTTGGTTGATTTAGATCGAACGAAGATGTATTTTGAACTAAATACGGATGAGTGGTTGGTAAAACCTTGAAGAGTAAAAATATAAATAATGGGCGAATCTACCTGGTTAAGTATTCCAGCCTGAATTGATAGCGAACAGTAACTGAGTCAATGAATCTACCGATTGGGACTTAGCTGCAGCAGATTGCGGAAGAAGGCATAATTGTGGTGGTTTGAACTCGAGCAATGGTCACACGAATATAGCTCGTATCTGTTGTCCACGGCAGTGAAGACGCAGGACATGGATGAGCTAAACGCAAGACTCAGATCGCCTAAGCGGAGATCGCTGTCTTGGGTAATCGGGACAGGGTCGGATCGGTGTTGTGGCATTCCGTGTGGTGGGTGTGTAAGTTGGGTCTATTGGAAGTTACCAAATAGGAACTTCAAAGGACTACTATGAAACTGGGACGATTGTTAGATCGGACCATTATCATCAGTCAATTGGAGAAAATAAGTGGGATATCCGAGAGATGCAGCATACACATTTCGTAGAATTTGGGGGTATTTCACTATTCCTTGAATAATTCAGACATACCTGCATAGGAAGCGGTTTCACAGCTGACAAACATGCTCTATCTCAAGCAGTTTAATAAATGCATAGCGCGGCCATGTCAACGCTGCAAGTAGAAGCGAAATCGTTACAAGTCAAATTTCAGTACGTCATCGGTCAATATGCAATTTTCTGTCATTGCCCATGCTGCAAACCCAATTCGCAATTAAACTTCGTAACGTCAACTTTAAGAGCATTCTCTCGAAGGGTGCTGTCAGATGATGACTTTGATGGCAGTGTGATGACGTCGTTATGGAGCCCAATTTTTGAGAACTCTCGAGGTAACGGATATTTACAACTGTTCTTTGAGTGTTGAAATGAACTAATCTGAGTCCACGGGTCCATTTTGACACCTCGGCTCAAAATTTTGATAGGATTGTAAACTTAAAATGTTGTTATTGTTCTCGAGCAGTTCTTGCTGATAATCTCGGCGTTTCTTGAAGTTTAATTCTTAATGTGTTGTCGTAGGTAATTCCGTGTAATTTGAATTATGCTAAACGTGAGGTTACGTACCTTGAACTGGGCTTTGAGAAGAATCTTAAAAGTAAATCAAGGAATGGGCCAATCGAAATCAACACTTGTTTCCCGATGTGAATTAGCTTTCAATTAGAAGGCCATTAACAATCGAAGGTGTTGCCGCCTAAATTCTTTTGTTGTTGAAATTCGATTGAGTGTCAGTGAACATAACCATACTTCGTTAATACAGAAAACTGCCAGCATCCAAGCATATTATTAGACTAATCCCTGAAATAACAACTCCTCGGGAAATTGGACAACCTGATTAACGAATATTTTAGATTTGAAGTGTTGAGGCATAGGACGAACAATAAACGTGGTGAAATTGAAGTACGATAAATTATAGACGAGTGTTCCTCCAATTCACTTTGCACTACACGCATATGATTCGAGAATTCCGGTTCCACAGTCTTAGTATTCGCAACCATTCAGATTTCACTATGGTTTGGCACTTCTGAGTAGGTGGTGTTAAGTAGTTGCTCATGGGACGGGAATTAAGGTTCCGCCAGACGCCTTTCGGGGGGCTTGGGACCAATGGTTGTCAACACTTTTGTCCCCAAACGAAGCGTTACTAGTACATACAATCGAAGAATTGCTCTGAATCGTAACCTGGTTAGGAATCCTTCTTCTATAATCGCAATTCATACCACCATTGGGGTGGTAATATAAATTGCAATGTATTCCAGTATGAATCAATGCTCTACCAATCAACGATGCTTACTTTCACGAAACACGTTTTCCTATTTCTTGCCATGTCTTTAATGGCGTCGGCCATGTCCTTGCCTTTGGAACGCAGGGATGCTGGTGGGCTCAAATTGGACTTCACAATCAGAAAAGACTTGAAGCCAATAAATGCAACAATTGTTAAAGTTGTTGAAGATTCTGAGAAGGAAGTGTCCTTTAACTTGAAGAACTACCAAATCTACTACGGTGTCAATGTTCAGGTTGGCTCTGACAACCAGCAAATTCAGGTAGATATTGACACTGGATCGTCTGACTTATGGTTTGTCAAAACTGGTGCGCAATGTGAGCAATCTAGTCCTGGACAAAGTTCTGATTTTTGCTATGGTTCTGGTACTTATGATCCCTCCACTTCATCTTCTTCTCAGAACTTGAATGAACAATTCACGATTTCTTATGGTGATCAGACTTCCACCAATGGTAACTATTACTCTGACGACCTCAACGTTGGTGGCGCTACCGTCAAGAGCCTCCAGTTTGGCGTTGCAGACTCCACCAGTGTTCTGCAAGGAGGTATTCTTGGTATTGGGTTTCAAAACTTGGAGCAAGCTGGTACAAAATATGACAACTTCCCATATGCCTTGAAGCAACAGGGTTTGATCGACAAAAACTACTACTCTCTTTACTTGGACAGTCCTTCTTCGGAGTCGGGATCGATCATTTTCGGTGGCTCGGACACTTCAAAGTACAATGACCCATTACAAGTTAAACAGTTTACCTCTGACTCTAGATTCACGGTCAACTTGGATCACCTCAATTTGCCAAACGGAAAAGACCCAATTCTGACAAACTTCGACGTTTTGTTAGATTCTGGTACCACCATCACCTACTTGCCAAGCTCAGTAGTTGATTCCCTTGCTGGTTTGTTCAACAATGCTGTTTTGGATTCAAACCAAGGAAGTTATACCGTCGACTGTGACAGTGCGCCAGATGGAAATCTTGGCTACTCTTTTGACGGATCTAACCTGCTCGACATTCCTTTCAACACTTTGATATCACAAGCTTACGACGTGGACGGGAATGAGGTTCAAAACACCTGCTCCTTCAATATTGGATATTCCGAAAGATACAAAATTAACATTCTTGGTGACAACTTTTTAAGATATGCTTATGTTATTTTTGACATTGACGATAACAATGCTTCAATTGGTCAAGCTAAATTCTAATCTTCTTCTTTTCACTTGAACTTCTTTTCACTTCAACTTCTTTATATCACCTTCAGGTAAGATTTCGACTAAATGTATTTTTCAAAATTAGAAGCGTAGCTAGATTAGAGTCAAGGAGCAGCGCTAGCTGTCTGTAAGGTCCATACCAGTATATGAGTTTGTAGTGTTTTGTTGGTGCTAAAGATAGAGTTAAAAGTAAGGATGTTACCAAATGTGATGGTCGTTCATGTTCACTAACTAGGAAGTTCCTTTGAGCTTCAGATATGTGACTCAATCATGTAGTCATGACTAAAATCTCCAGACTTTGCATTATCGTATTCGCAAATTGGATCATTGTATTCAAGCAAGTTCTTTTCATGGCTAAATTGCTCTGAGTTTAAAGACTTGCTGACTGAGAAGGAGTCGTCAGTTAGCTGGTTGGAGAGCCGGAAGTGAGTAATTGTGGTAGCTGTTACTCATAAGTTCTTGTTGCGTACTCGAGGTGAAGGCAAGAATTGTGTATTCAATGGAAATGGAATATTCAAATCATTTACTTGAGGAGTAAAACCAAATTCACTTATGTGAGTTGAACTAACAAGTGAATGTCCAGTATTGCGAAGCTGAGTTTTTTTTTTACCATCTGGTTTTTTAAAATGAAAGAGAAGTTTGCACGTACACAGATCCCACCTAAGGTTAGCTTTTGTTTATGCTTGGAAGTGCTGGATATTGCTTACTATTTAATATAGTCTTGACTAGTTTTCTTCTGTAATATTTAAAAACCAAGAAATGCCTGGTTAGCTCAATCGGTAGAGCATTTGACTCTTAAACAGGATATCAAAAGGTTACGGGTTCGAGCCCCGTATCGGGCTTCTTTTTTGCAGCAATTAAAACTTAATTGGAAAGGCGAGAGCGTGTGCAACTGAGGTTGTTCTTTCCCACGTTCACTGCGTTATCTAAAGTTGTTGGAAAGATTTTAGAAGTCGACGACTTGTCTTGGGATACACCTCAGTATTTGGAGAGTACCTCAGAGTAAAGTGCCAACTTTTGGAGTTATCCTCCAGTTCATTGAAGATTGTCTCCACTCGATCACTGTAGGGGGACTGACATCACTTAGGGTGAAAATTACAACCTAAATTTTAAGGGAAATGTGGGAGAATAGATTTTGCCTCTCTGCCTTAAGACTCAGAACCCTCTTCTGGATTAATGTTTGAAGAATATCCACTGGTCTCTCCCCAACAACAAGTGGTAGAAGTTTAGACATCTGTAATATCTTATACTTCCATTCTAATTCGTAGTGGTAATTCTACCTTAAAAGTAATAGCCAATTACATGTATGGCTTCTAATCGAGAATAGTATTTGACTGCTTTCAGAATCAATCTTCTTTACTTTCTCTATGTTCAAATCCAATACCTCTACTCTTCACTCCAAAATTTGTTTTATCTAATCAATTGACTCTTCAGTTCTTCTACTTATCACGCCTCCACCCTTTTGCTCAAGCTTACTAACCTAATTTGAAAATTCACCCTTAATCTCAAAACTCATTTCCCTCACACATTAACACCCTAATCAACCCGAGGACCATAACCTTTTATCCCTCCCTAAACCACAATAAAACACCCTCTCGTTTAAGTTATTAGTAAATGCACTTACCACACACCATATAAATTCCTCGCATCGCACTAAAATAATCTGATTAGTGGATCAAAAAAAGTATCTTGTGAGCTCAAAATGGCCAGCTCGGACGACGATACCTCCATTGAGAGTCTCTTTTACATTGAAGAGAGCAAGGAGTTGGTGCAGGCCAAGCACACCACCGAGTCTACCTCGCTCCTTGTTTCAAAAAGCGACTCTGTGCCGGAAGTACCCTTACTTTCCCTCTATAATTTGCCACCACACCTTCATAATAAGGTAATTATCATCGATTCGATCGAGTCCGGTACAGGCAGACTTGGCAACAAGAACTTGTATGAGCAGGTGTTGAAGCCAGTATTGGAGATCATCAAGAAGATTGACTATGAGTACATCAAAACAAGCACTATTCACACTATTAGAGAATATGCCGAGCAGCTCAGTGGCCAGACGCTTACGGTGGTGTTCATCAGTGGCGACACCTCTATCAATGAGTTTATCAACGGCCTTCTGACTGTTGAGTCTGGAAATATCACCGTGTTCCCGATTCCATTGGGCACAGGCAACAGTTTGCCTCTCTCGCTTTCGATTCTGGGAGTTTACGACGGAGTGCTGAAGTTTTTCACGACTAAGAACGCGCCATCGCCTTTGAACTTATATCAGGTCGAGTTTCCAAAGGGCTCGTACTATCAGATACAAGACCAGACGGTCGACCTTCACAGCAATGTGTTGAAATTTTTTGTTGTGTTCTCGTGGGCCTTCCATGCCTGTTTGGTTGCTGATAGCGATACTACTGAATTTAGAAAGAAGGGAATACAAAGATTTAGAGCCGCGGCCATAGAGAACTTGAAAAGAGAACAAAAATACGAAGGTAAATTTGAAGTCGAGGGACAGCCTGCCTACGAAGGTCCCTTTGCATACTGGGTGCTCACTCCAGCACAAAAGTTTGAGCCAACCTTCGAGATTCTGCCCAAGGGTAACATCTTTGACGACAACTTGTACTTGGTCTCCTTCAAAACTGAAGAAGACGATAAAGAAGGCAAATATCTATTTGACATAATGACTGAAATCTACAACAAGGGTTCTCATTTGAGCGACGAAAGAGTTACGTACCAACCTTTGAAGGCTGGTGAAGTGCTCAAGTTGAGTGTTTCCAACGTTCATTCCTTCAGAAATAGAAGATTCTGCTTGGATGGGAGTATAATCGTGTTGCCCGAGGGCGACGACTACCAAATCCCAATCAAAGCTTCAGGATCCAAGCACAAGGGTTGGGAAGTGTACTTACTACACTAATCACTTATTATTTATTAGTTTGCGAAATATTCAATAAATTTCCGATACTCGTGGGTATTCTCTCCTATTGTTTTTGGACTCTTTGGGTGCATTTTGGCCTCTACGAGCGTCTTTTCTGAATCGATCGTTTGGATGCATGAACTGTTTCGGCGGAATATCTTCCTGCTTACTTCAATCTTCAATTTTTGGCCGTAAAGTTTGAACATTTTTGATTAATCTATTCTTCTATCACTTCGAACTGGCAGTGATTGAAAGTAACTGGACGTACTTGAGAAGTTTTAACATAGTTTCTTGGCCCTTTTATATTGCAAATTAGGGAGTCAATTAGGATTCTCTTTTGGTGTCGAGTCTTGGCACCACAGTGAACAATAAAAAGCTAAAATAGTAAATTGTGAAAGAATAGCCTGTGATAACGAAATCTTAGTCGTATATGTGTAGAATATTGATACGCGGGCGTTCATTAGGGCCTTGAAAGTCCTTCTACAAAGGCAGTTTTTGGAGCAAACTTATTCTTTGTCAGACTTACTTCTTTGTGGGACTGATTTTATGCATATTTGGAGGGTTGGCCGAGTGGTCTAAGGCGGCAGACTTAAGATCTGCTGGACTGTGTCCGCGCGGGTTCGAACCCCGCATCCTTCACTATTTTTTAAAAAGTTAATATTTGAATTTGTTTCAACTATTGAAGAGTTCCTGCTAACAGTATATTCATGTTTTTTCCAACAACACCTTCAACCTAATCTTAGAGTGTGTTATGGATTGCATTAGTATTGGCTACGGGTTTTACTCAAACGTACAATTCTCCGTCCAGAGTCTTCAAAATTTTACTAATACATAAACTAAAATACACTCAATTCGAATCACCTCCTCCTATTCAGGTAGTTGTTGTAACCATTGCTAGTTTCCCTGCCATGGTTGTTATTGTGATCACTACTGTTATTGGAATTATTATAATTGATGTAACTACTACCATAGCTGTTGCTTTGGTTGTTGTTATTATAATTGTTCCTGTTGTAGTTGTTTCTGTTGTAGCTATTGCTGTTGTTGTAGTTGTTATTGTAATTACTGTTATAGTTGTTATTGTAATTACCATTATAACTGTTGTTGTAGTTTTGATTTTGATAGTTTCCATGACTATTATTGTAAGCACCCTGGTTGTGGCCTCCATTGTACTGATTGTTGTACCCTTGGTTGTAGTTATTCCCATGGTTATTTCCATAACTATTTCCATGTTGGTTCCCATAATTGTTATTACCATAGTTATTTCCATGGTTCCCATAGTTATTATTGAACCCATTACCATAATTACCTTGAATCATATGCTGTTGGCTTGCTTGTTGCTCATATTGTTCCGATTTGTTTGTTAAATGGTCCACATACGACCTATAGCCTCCCCTTCTCAACGTATAAAGAAATTCAGGTCCCTTACCTTTGGGTCCCTCGTTGATATAGTCTTCTTTTTCGATATTATTGCGGAAACTCTGGCCGTTATTGTGTTGGTGTCTCTGATAATGACCCTGATTCTGCTGCTGCAATTGGAAGATCTCATCTTTCGTCAACGCAGCCTTGTGCGGAATAAAACCATTTAATAACATTGATTTTCCTTGCTTCTTTGGTGGCATTGAATAAATCAACTGCAAGTATTCCAGAGTTTTCAAGTCTGGCATGTCACCTTCCTTCAATGGAAACTTCAAAATGGAGTCCATCTTGTATTTGGGCTGCGGCATCGCAGTTCCCGATAACCCACTTCTATGGTACTTGAATAGAACCTTATCCTGTGATTTCTTGTCGTACAACTCATCATAGAATAACTTGTAGTTTCGGTTGTGTGGAGAGATGAACAATTCCTCCTTCTTGTTGGTGTTTCTGTCCATTTCTTCCTCCGACAAGTGCTTGTATTGAGCACGCACAACGCTGAGCAATCTGGTCTCGTCGATGAAAGGCAAGAGCGCAATACCCTGCCAGCTCATTTTCTTCCCGTTCATATCAATTTTGAAGTCCACAGGATAGAAATCGATGATTTCACTGTCCGGATCAGACATCAAAGGTCTAAAGATTTCAGGTAAGTTGTGCCCCGAAGCCGCAGGCAAAACTGACATCAACTGCTCAAAAGGCCTGAATGGTTCTCCCTGTATGAAAACAATTCCTTGGTCACCGACTATTTCGCTGACATTTGCAAAATCCGACGCAAATGGAGCGTAGTGGTACGGATAGTACCAATCCCACGAAGGACACCCCTGGTAGTAGTACAACAAAACCCAAGATATTCCTTCCAAGTACGAGCGAACAACCTCTCTGCGCATGGATTCGATTTCCTCGTCGTCTGCACAGTGGAATTTCGTGGTGTAGTATCGTTTTTCGTAGCCAGGCTCCCACAACTGAGGGTCGCCATCAGCCACTTCTTTTGTGTTGTCGTCCGTCCAATCCGCTTTTCTCTTTTCTCCTTGCGGTTCATCGGTTTCGGTGTCTCTGGTCGCCTCAGAATCGGTCGTTTCAACATCTTTTCTCGAGTCTATCAACTTCTTCAACGCAGCAGCAGCATTGGTGTTGGCCATGTTAGCCTTGGTGATAATGTCTCTGTTGTGCACAATGTCTTTGTTGGACAAGTTGGCATATCCTTCGACGTTCTCACCACTCGTGGTCATGAGCGGCATGTTCGTGTCTGGAACAATCGGAGCCTTGTCTTTCCCGCCCGTCACTGTTGACTTGTAAACGTTTTTCAAGTGCTGCTCTTCCTGCTCGTTTTGCTTTCTTCTCTTGAAGTTTTCCTCTCTTCTCACCTCATTGTCGTGTCTTCTTCTGAAAATATCCTTTTCCTTGTAAGCCAAGTTGCCCATCAACTTCTCAACACCAGTCAAGTTCAAGTTGCCATCCTTGGTCAAGTAGTCACCCAAGCTCGGCAAAAGTCGCTTCCAGCAGTTGATAAGAATGTCTATGCCGTGGTCTCTAACGTCCAAACTCGGCAAATGCGGCAAGAAATCGTTACCAACAAAGAAACACATGAAAACCCAGTCATCAATGGCCCTCTCCAACTCAAAGGCAAAGGGTAAACGCGGAATACTCAACTCGATCTCCAAGTACTCTCTCAAAACAGATACATGCAACCATAAAAACGGCTTCTTTTTGTCGCTTTCGTTGATTGCGTCCTGCTCCTCTTTGGTCATCAGCAATTGCTTGTGCATGTTCATGTTCCCGTTCAGCAGGGCAAACACGTCCTCTCTCAAGACCCTAAAGTGCGGTTCGTGCGTCGCCAAACCCAAGAAGATCAAATCCGCATCCAACCCGTATATACAGTGTCTTGTGTTCGGGTCGTACTGCGGATCCAGTCTCTGCAGCCTTATAAAACTCATCAACTTGTGTTCACCTTCGCCAGGAACGGTAGCATCACTGATAATCACCTGCAAATCTGCCCATCCGGGGTCGGTGGCCAACTTGTACGCAACCCAGTAACGAAGAGCCAACGCTAAAGCGTCCATAAACGGAGTGCCTGGGGTAATAGCATTGGAATCCCAGGCCTTCTGCGACTTGACAGCGTTGTCGATGACCTCACCACGTAGTTCCAACTCCAAGACCTCGCGCTCCTTCTCCTCTTCCTTGATTTTGGCGTCCTGGGCGGACCTGAATCTTCTGGAGCGCTGCTGGTTCATTTTGGCGCGCGGAGCAACGCCGTCGACGGCGATCATCAACACCTTGCGCGGCCTGGCCATCATCAAAACACGGTCCGTGTACGTGAAGATGTCCAAGAACATCTCGTCCTCGGTCTCCGGTGCACGCTTGTGCTCGGGGTGCGAGCACGGATGCACTATACCGTTCATGTCCAAGTACAAGTTGTCAACCTCTCCGTTGGGGTTGGGGTCGCTGTACTTGGCGCCGTCAAAGTTTTCTGCGCTGAATACAGAGTCGGCCTCCACCACTGGGGAGATGATCTTGGGGTATTTCTTAGACAACCATCTGAATAAAGCTGGAACACCCATTTTGATGTGATGAGTTTGAATTTTTTGTGATGATATTTGTTCGAATATTGTAGGATTATCGTTGGTACTTATTAGAAGGATGGAACGTTAAAGTTATTGGGGGTTAAGTTAGTGATCTATATACATACAGGTAGGGAGATTAAGTTAGGTGATCTATATACTTATAGGTATGGAGTTATGTAGTTTTAATTTAAGGAAGAGTGGAGAGGCTATTGTTGGTACGCAAATTAATGAATGGAACTAATGTATGCAAAATCTAAGTTGAATTCGACAGTTATAGTTTTGTTCACGTTGTGTTTAATTAAGCGTGATTCGATAGAGGTTCAGGTCTTTATTCAATCTAGAGTTTAACTATGATTTTTGAGTCCATCTAAACAAAAGCAAGAACCCTAGTAATATAGAATTTTTCATCCACCAAAATCTTCAGGAAATGCTCTCAATTTGCAGCCAAAAATTACATATACAATATAATCCTCCCTCAAATATATTCTACCCTACTAAATCATATCCAACTTTTATTACTCATTAAGCAAACGCTCCCAAAGTTTGACCCATCTTAATCTTTTGACCAGGAGTAAGATCAAAAGAAAACTGCTCCGGAGCCTCAAAAACCAACACAACAGTGGACCCCAACTTAAAACCACCCATCTCTTGTCCCTTCGTCAAAGGATATCCTCCCAACAATCTACTGGCCTTGGTGTAGGTGGCCTCGTAAACGGTGTTCTTTTTCAACTTCTTCTTCTCGACCTTGGCAGCAGCCTCCGTGGACAACGCAAGCGGCGAAGAAGGCTCGTGGCGCAACAAAGGGGTATTTTCGTCCTCGTCCAGGCTGCTGCCCCTGGAGTAGACCTCGTGCTCGTAGCGCTCGTTCGTCTTCAAGTCCTTGTCAAAGTTGACCACGATGCTGCCCACATTGGTGGCACCGACCGGGATCATGGAAAAAAAGCCATACTTCCAGTAGCCCATCAAGGCCACGCGCTCGTTCAAGACAAACAAACCCTGGAGGGTTTTCTGGAAGAAGGGCGCCACCGAGAAGAGCTCGCCGATGAAGTGGCGTCTCAAGGTGGTGACCCAGTTGGTGGGCGAGTGGTAGTGGTGGTAGTCGCCCGGCGCGAGGTAAATCACGGTGAAGAACAAATCTTTTTTCTGGTCCTTCGCGGCGCGCGACAAGTCGCGCAGCAGCGCCGGCGCCAAGTTCCTGGCCACGGCCAACTCGCGCGTGAAGGACGACTCCGCGCCGCGCGCAGTCTTGTCGCCGTCGTCCTTGTAGTCCAACTCGTTCAAGTGGTAGTCGGTGTCGGTCTCTGAAACCAGCACTACCTCGTGTAACGCATCCACAACGCTTTCACTAGTGATGCCGTGCACCTTTGCAAACTGCTCATCCTCGGCCTCCGAGTCCACCGCAAAGTCGAGCGAGTGGCTTGGTGCGGCCAACTTGTGCGTGTTGAGGCCCAAAAGCGCGTCGATCGAGTACGTCATGCCCTTGACCTGCTCAATCTCGCCATTCTCCACCTTGCCAAACTTCAAAACGGTGCCGTCGGCGGGCGAAACCAATTCGGTGTCGCCCAACGGGCGCACCCCAGGCCTCAATTCACGGTAGAAAAACTCAGACAAATTGCGGTACGTGGTCAAGTCGGGCTCGTCCATCTCGTCCAAGTTGACCCCAAACAACGCCAGATACAACCGGTACGAGGGTCCTCTCAACCAAACAGGCAAGTCGATCGAGTTGACCTGCCCCCACAACCTCGAAATGCTCTTCAATGGCAACGTCGAGTACGCGTACAACTGCCACGACTGCGGCTTGATCTGGTACGGGTTGCGCGGAGCCGACTCATCATCGTGAGCACCACGGTCGTAGCGTATCTTGGATGCGACACCGCTCAACACAATCATCAACGACGTGACGGTCCACCAGCGGATGAACCGTCTGCGCTGCTGCCTGCGTGTGCGTGCCTCGACCGAGAAAAAACGCTTGTGCAAGTTCCTGGTCTTGTTCTTCAACTTCTGCGGCGCGGTCGACAACAGGCGTGCCGAGATCCGCAAGCGCGGGAACCGCAAGTTGCGGTTGATGGGGCTCAACGGCGTGCTGGACCACGACGAGTAGTACAACACGTTGCGCTTGGGCCGCGGGATCTTCGGGAACCGGTAGTAGTACGACCCAAAGTAGCGTTGCTGCTGTGTCTGCGCGTTCTGCGACTTCAGGGCTATCTCTGCGGCGACTGAGTTGGCCCGCGACAACGGCTGGTTGATGTCCATTCGCTGCGGACCGAACAAATATGCTCCGGGATACTTCTTGGCCTGCTTCATTCCGCTGAGGCCGTGCATGCGCGGTGGTCGGAACGCCATTTTCAGGATCAACAAACTCTTATATATCCTTGAGGGGAGTCCTTTGAAAAGTTAAATTCTTTAAACAAACAATCTGGAAAAAAGCGCACAGAACCGTAAACTGTTAAACGGTGTAATTAGGAGCCTACTTTGGTGGTTTGGGAACAATAGGGGGTTGTTTACACGTATGCTACTCGGATGGTTCCGTTTTGGCTGCGTCTTTTTAGTTCGTGTTGCACTTGGTGCTATTCCTTCTGTCCTTGCTTCTTATTCCCTCAACCTGCCAGCATTGTTGTTCTGCCCGATTGGGCAAGTGCGTTTGCTTATTGGAGAAACGGTTAGGGTTTGATTGTCGTGTGATGTCGTGAGTCGTGTGAGGATGGGAGGGGTTTTGGGGGGAGTGCAAGGTGTATGTATGGTTGGTAGGGATATAGGAAGAGTATTTGTTCAAGGTGGTTGGTGAATTGGGTGGTAGATATGGTGGTATGGTTGGTAAATATGGTAATATGGTTGGTAAACATGATAATATGGTTGGTAAATATGGTAATATGGTTGGTATAATATGGTTAGTATAATTGGTATAAGTTGCCAAAATCACGTTTACCCTGTCCTTTTAGAACGAAAAACACCAATTCTCAGATGAGACTCCTAACAGCATAAACTCTGAGTGGGGAACAGGGAGGGTATTCCTGCCCTTATGCTATTTTAGAAAATCCAGTGCCTCTAATTTTACTCTGTTTATCAGTTTTCAGATAAGAGATCTGTTTGGAAGAATAAAAAAGACTGGAATGATTACGCTGTGAAGCGTGTGGAGAATTTAAATTTTATTGTTGAGGATTGGATGGTGACATGTATTGTTGTTTGGATGAGACATTTATTGTTGGAGATTTTGGTGACAGTTGCTGTTACCCCTAGTTTGAGAATGTTCAGAGATAATAATTTTCAGTGGTTTTCAAGTGATTGATTTATTGTAGATATTAACAGATTCAGAACAGCCTAACAGACTTAGAAAATATTCTCTACTTACAAGATCATTGTCTCTGTTCTCACTGTAGGAGAATTCAGAGATAATCCTTCCCTTGCAGGTATTCCAAGATGTTCTCTCTATTCTCTCCTAGCAGAATTATGTTGGGGATAGTAAGTAATGGCTAGTACTTGTGTAGTAGTATATCTGTGTATTGACTGAAGATCTAACTAACGTGGCCAAGCTAGGCCCTTTATATAGGTAAGTCCTTTCCTGACACTATCCCGGTTGCCAGCATCGAAAGCCGAGTCGAGGCTCATTAGTTGCTTACATGCTGGACAGCCTTTATTAGTCCAAATGGAGTCAAAAGACAGTGACACTGAGGTATCTAAGGATCCCCAGTGTCCCTGGACCTAACAAATTAGATGTGATTTTTAATTTAACAAACACTCAGTTCATTCTCCAAAATACATATTCAGAGACCATTATACACTCTATCAGATATTCAAAGACATTCTTTCTCTAGCATATACTTCAAGATCATTCTTCCTCTAATTTACACTTCAAGATCTTCTCTTTTATCAGATTAAGAGTCTATTATTTCTCTAGTGTAATCAAAGATCTACTTTTTTCTCTCTCAAATACTCAGACTCTCTATGAGATATTCTAAGTACATTATTCTCTTCATCAAATTCAGTGTTCAATTTTCTCTTATTCTGATTTGGAGTTCATTGTACCCGTTGCCAGATTTGGAGTTCTTTATTCTCTCTCGAGAGCTCATTATCCTCCCACTATCAGATTTAGAGCTCATTACTCTCCCTCTATCAGATTTTGATTTCATTTTCATCTCTATCAAATACTCAAAGATCTTCATTCTTCTCTTTTATTACTATTCTCTTCCTATCTTACAGTACCTCAACAAGTATTCTCAACCAACAAAATTAAACATCCCCAAATCACATACTCAAACTCAATACAACCTGCTTCAACTGCTCAACAAACTCAACAGATATATAATGCAAATCATCCCCCAATAACCGATCAGTATACGCAAATATCAACCGAAGATTCCACAAATCCTCAACGCTCCCTGGGTTCAGCGCCATCTTGCTCAACTCCAACTTGTCATCGATGATGCTGTACATCGTCCCACTGGAATGGTAGAAGTTGTTGTTGCTGAAGTCGTCGTTGCGATGCCCGCTCTTGCCATTTCGCAAGTGATGGTTGTTTTCGCTACTCTCAAACAACAAAAGCTTCTTCTCGTGTGCCTCCATGCTGAACGTCTCCATGCCAAGTATATCCCGCAAGTCGCTGCTAACCTCGATCTCGCCGTTGTCAATCTGCAACAACTTGTTTTCGTTGCTCAACAACGAGCTCACCGTGGCCTGGAGCACCTGGTAGTTCTTCTTTTTGTACACGAAAATCGTCAAGGACTTCTTGAAGATGTCCAAGTACTCGCTGTTCAAGTCAAAGTCGATGCGCACCGCAAAGTGGTCGCTCGACATGGTCTGGATGCTCAAGATGTCGTCCAACTGCGGCAACAAGCACGGCGACAACGTCTCCTTGACGGTCCCATCCTTGAGCTGCACCCGCACCGGGATCTTGCACGGCTTGTGCGTGTTGACGTCGCGCACCACTAGGCACCGCGGCTCCACGGAGAGCGCCCAGAAGTGCCGGAGCGCCTGCAAGTGCACCTCGTACTCGCTGTTGCCGTTGGGCAGAATCGGGTACATCGACGTGATCAAGCTGGCCACCGCAAAGTTGCTGTTGCTGAACGCGTACTGCCCGCCGCTCAAGAACAAGAACCCGAGCGCCGTGTTGATCGCCATGTAGTTGCCGTACCCCATGTCCTTGCTGGTGTTGTGGTGCAACATCCGCAACCGCCGGAACGTGTCGAGGTCCCCGCTGCCAGCCATCACCACAGACAAGCACAACGCCAACAAGTTCTGGATGTTCGTGGCGCCATGGTGCGCGATGCGCTGGTCGTAGTTGGACGCTGGTTTACTGCTGATCCGCATCATCATGTCCAAGTACTGCAACAACGTCCGCTTGGCGCCCTGATCGTGGCTCAGTGCATACTTCACTGCTACTGACATGCACGAGCCTCCCAAGATGTTGAAGTACGCCAACTGGTCGCTGTCCAAGTTCTCTCGGTCGCATGTCGCGTACTTGGCCAAGATCGAACCGGGGATTTCCAGCTCAACCCACTCGGTACTGCTGTTGATACTCTTCCACATCACCAAGTTCTTGGAAACACACCGGAGGAGGAGGAAATCTGGTCGTATGTAGTCTAGAAGCTGCTCGATTTCGGGTACTTTCAATTTGTCTGCGATGGAAACCATGCCTGTTTTCATGTATATGAATCCAAGCGCCAAGATTGCTCCACAGCATGACTTGTCCAACTCCTGTACGGGCTGGAAATCCTTCATTGAGGTCGCCAACGATAGCAACTTATCAACGACATGAGTATCATTGAGCCCTCTCAAATCGTCGCCTTTCCCCAAATTCACGTACCCGAGTGCAATCCCCGCTGAAAGTCGGTATCCTTCATGAATCTGCTCACTGTCGCTTTGATATACTGACAGTGTTATTTGCGAAAGTAAAATCTCACTCATACGACGGTGTTGGCTCTCCAAATACAACAATCCAATGCCTATCAATCCGGCACTTTGCACCACCACAGGGACATTCAAGTCGTTGGCACCTTGCGGCAACAAGGCCACGGCATGCACTGAGAGCACTTTCGTCAACTTGTTGTCCATTGACCCTCGAATACTGGCAGCCATTCCTATCAAAAGCCCAACACTAGTTAACGGATGTTTGGGCCCCAAGTAATTGTAAATGTGCCACTCCTCAAGTTTCTTCAAGTGTCCGTTCAATCCTAGGCCCATTAAAAAACCAGCGTGTTGTGCGTTCAATTCTTGTGGCTTATTGAAGATGATCCAGCTCCCTGATATACCTTTGGCAGTTCTGTCAATGCTAAGTCCCGAGGAAACACCATTATGGTACGACCCCCATTCATGGAAATTGGGGTTTATCGAACCTTCAGATAAAATTATGTTGGTCATGGTTGGTGCAATCAAGGTATTCAAGTTGAATTTCGGAATTGGGAATTTCTCAGTAAGCAATGGCTTTCTTCCAGCGTAAAATAATGCTGCTCTACCTATTGGAATAGTAAGAGTTCTAAGAGCAACTAGAGACGCCAATTCTCTCTGCTGTACTACCAAGTCGTACTCACTGATGTCATCTTCTGAAACCAATGTTGCCGTTTGAGTCTTTGTTTGATGCAACAAGGTGGTTATTTCGTAATATCTCCTATCATAGTCGAATATCAACTTGGTTATCCCTATACGGTCTGCTTCAGATTGGCCATCCCAAGGAGAAATCGTCTCTTTGCTGTCAATGATATTCGATAAAACTTGGCCAATTGTTTTGTTGTCACTATCGTCAGTCTCAGTGGCTTCAGAGTAGTTGATTTGCTTACTTGAAAGAAACATGCTTAAGTCTTTCCTTCCAACCAATTCTAGAGCCTTACCTGTCCACTCAAAGGCTGGACTCTCTTGACATTTCAGTATAGTCTCCTTTAACGGAAAGCATATTCCAGGTGGATAAGTCTCCAAATCACCTTGGGATATCTTATACTCGCACATCAAGTCAATAACAGCTGTGGGCCCATAATTAGGAGATACAATCACCTCAAATAGTTTTAAAATGTGGTGCGTTCTGGGTGTAATAAGTAGGTCCACTGAATCTGCTTCTTCTACCAATTGCGAAAAGGTGACATACCTAATAATCTTGCTACTGAACAAACTCGCCAAAGACTCAAACAAGTTTGGTGGTAGTTCCAATATGAAAATCGAAAGAAACCGCACATCTTGATCAATAAGCGCTATTTCAATCATATAGTATTGAGTCCAAGATTCAGGCCATCCCATCCATGTAGTCAATTGTGTCAATAGCAAAGCCATCTGATTCAACTGCATTTTCGCAGTTGTGTCAAGTCTCAACTCTTCTCGCAAAAGGTGCAAAGAAAGCACGATGTAAGGAATAAGGTCAGATAATGAGTAGTTCACTTCGTAAGCTTCATGTAAAAACTTTGCCTTGGGAAGCAATTTGGTTACTTCATTTTCAACAACATCAAAGCCCTCGTGGAATGGATATACTATCGATAGTAGCGTGATCACAAACGCATTCCATTCATCTCTGTTGTCATCTAGCATGAGCGCAGCTCTCCAAAGCATCCATACTGTTTCGTTGATGTTGGATCCAGACAAATACTTGAAACTATTCAAACAGCTGCGTACTAGGCTGTTCAGAGGTTCTAAGATCAAAACAAGCATGTGTAAAATCCCAGAACTATCAGCCAACGCCAACTTCTCGTCGATCGACCCAGCTATTCTTGAAATTTTCGGCTCGTACCCAGAGAGCTTAAGTTTGGGGGAGGTGATCTCCAAGAAGGGATTTACCAACTCCAAGTGGCCACTATTGGTCAACACAACCAAGATACCTCCAAACTTGCTGTTGTTCAATTGACAGCAATCAACACACAGCACTGTATACGAAGAAAATGAGCGTCCAGTCGACGGGTGCTTGAAGAGGAAAACACGACACTCTCTCTTCTGCCTGTTAAACACCACCAAACCTTCCTGGTCCTCAAAACTCAAACCAAAACTCTTAATTTGGGATCTGTCGCTCACCTTGATCGCCACAGAGTCTACCTTAGTCAAGATCATGTCTTTTTTGAGTACAGGGTAGTCCGCGGTATGAGGCTGGTTGTTACCACTGCTAAATTGGTTTTTCTTCTTGGAGGGGTCCAGAAACCCGGGGTCGGTGGCCATTCGCACTATCAGCGACACATCTGAGAGTAATGTGCTCGTTCGTTTCTTCTCCATGTTGACGGACAACACATTCTGATTGATGCTCGTGTTCGAGTTACTTGTAGAGTCCATTAGTATTTCGTCCTCTAAGATGCGCGAAGGATTGGGTGTGTACGCCAAAGTCTGCTTCCTTTTCGAGTACTTTGTCGTTTGGTTTGAGTTTAAGCGTTTGTGCGACCGTGTGGCCGACCTGATATGGTACATTATCACGGTTGACTCCAGCGAATTGAAAGTGGCGCACAAGGAATTGGTCTTGTTGAGCCCCTTTCTTGGGAAATAAAGCAAGTCCTCGTGTCGCGATATCACAGAGGTGGAGTGTGTAGCGACAATCCTGAAGTCGCCGGTGGGATCAACCAAGGTGAGAAACTTGGAGGTGTTCAACTGCTGAGGATATAAGTTATTCGACATGACTGATCTGTTCTGGTCCTTTTCCAATATGAGTCCCGACTCAAATGCAAATGCGTTGCGTAGGAGAAATGGCAAGCTTACCATGTAAGATCTGCCGTCGTTGTAGTAGACATACGCAGTTTTGCGCAGGCAAACAACTAAAGAGTCTTCTTGTGTGTTGGCGGTATGCTGTGTCTGGGTGGTGCTGCCATTGGGGTTGAACGTGGTGAACGTTGCCGTCACAATGTCCTCTGTGTATGTGAGTTTCTTGAAAACAGTTGAGCCTTTGAGAATGACTACTTCTCTTTGAGAAATCAACAACTGTCGGTCGCGGCTAAACAATTTTGTATTGGTGTATTTGGAGGAGTGTGAATAGGGGTGTCGTAACTCATTTCGCAAGTCAATGGCTGGGAGTGTTAGTTCCATCTTTTGCTTCTGATGAGCGGTAAAAGTAAAAGTTGATTTGCAGTTTTGGTGGAATTTTGATATTTGTATTTATTTGGGTTGATTTTGAGATTTTGACTTGATTTGATTTAGGTTAAGGTTTTAATGTGAGATGAAAGGAGGTGAGAGTAGTAGGGACTATAATGGAGGTGTGTGAGAGGGAATGTAGGGAATAAATTTAGAAAGAAGAGAAGAGATAGAGAAGAGTGTGACACAGCAAAGAGAATAAAAGTGTTAAAGAAAAGTTGATTGTTGGTAAAAGAATGATGGCTATGATTTTTGTTTCCGGTTTAAAACTTTCATGGTGCTGTTGTGTGTTATTCAGTACTCTTAATAGAATAACTTCTTCTTGTATATTTTAAAGTGCTCTTGTATAGAAACAGTAAATACATTTGTTTAACTGAAAGAAAGGTATTAAAAATGGTTGCAAATTCTGGAAATCCATAAATTTAAATCAATAAACTTTAATAAATTCAATTCTAATATCTACACAACAATAAACACATGTACATTCATACTATATACAAAACTGAAAGCACACACATTAACCGAGAAGTCTGGTGACCATACCGGTACCAACAGTTCTACCACCTTCTCTGACGTTGAAACGCTGGCCAACCTCAAGTGGAGTTGGTCTGATCAACTCAAACTCCAACTCAACATTGTCACCAGGGTTAACCAACTTAGAGTGGTCGACACCTTCACCCTCAGGGAAGGCAACACGAGCAGAGACGTTGTTGGTCTTGAAGAACGCTTGTGGCTTGTAACCCTCACCAAATGGAGAGTGACGTCCACCCTCCTCAGAGGTCAAGATGTACAACGAGGCCAAGAACTTGGAGTGCGAAGAAAGCGATCCTGGCTTGGACAAAACCATACCTCTCTTGATGGCGTCTCTTCTGATACCTCTTAACAAAATACCACAGTTGTCACCACCCTGGGCCTGTTCCAATTCCTTCTTGAACATCTCGATACCGGTGACAGTGGCCTTGAATGGCTTCTCAGAACCACCAACAACTTCGACTTCTTCTCCCTTTTTCAAGACACCTCTTTCGACTCTACCGGCAACAACGGTACCTCTACCAGAAACAGTGAAAACGTCTTCAACAGGCAACAAGAATGGCTTTTCCAAGTCACGTTGAGGCGTTGGGATGTACTCGTCGATGGCGTCCAACAACTTGTCGATGGCTTGTTCACCAATCTCTGGCTGTTTTCCCTCCAAGGCGCACAATGCGGATCCCATAATCACTGGAGTGTTGTCACCGTCGTAACCGTAGGTGGCCAACAACTCTCTCATTTCCATCTCGACCAATTCCAACATTTCTGGGTCGTCAATCGTGTCCACCTTGTTGACAAACACAACCAAGTCCTGGACACCAACCTGTCTAGCCAACAACAAGTGCTCTCTGGTCTGAGGCATTTGACCGTCGGTGGCGGCAACAACAATGATGGCACCGTCCATCTGGGCGGCACCGGTAATCATGTTCTTGATGTAATCAGCGTGACCTGGACAGTCAACGTGCGCATAGTGTCTCTTGTCAGTTTCGTACTCAACGTGTGCAGCGGAAATAGTGATACCTCTGGCTCTCTCTTCCGGTGCCTTGTCGATAGAACCGTAGTCCAAAAAGTTGGCACCACCTCTAGCGGACAAAACCTTGGTGATGGCAGCAGTCAAAGTGGTCTTACCGTGGTCAACGTGACCAATGGTACCCACATTGACGTGTGGCTTGGTACGGTTGAACGCAGCGTACGATCTGCTGAGCAATGGACGCGAGACAGAACCAGTTAATCTGACGGACCTGAAAACCTTGCTGATCATCTTGCTTAAAAGTGTTCAATTGGTGGTGAGTTTTTTTTGTTTGGAAGTTTGTCGAAAATTTTTCACATTGGTAATAGATGAGGTAATCGGGGCTAGGATAAGGGTTGGAGGTGTATTATTGGGGAAAGTAAAGGGGAGAGTTTGTCTAGGCTACTAAATAGTTGTGTTGGTAGTGCTAGGATGTGCTTGGTTGGATGTCTTTCGTTCTTTATATTGATTAAATGCACTTAGTTTTATCGTTCGACAATTGTCTTAAGACATTCAAAAGGAAAAATTAGGCTGCAAATTATTGGATGTGCTAGGAGTTGATAAATGGAAATGAGTTTACATTCGATGTAATAGTGTTTGCAACAAGAAGAGGATTCCAGCTGGTGTGTACTTCATAGTATGAAGGTAAACTACTTATTTCCAAAAAAATACAGGTAACTTAAGCTATTCTTGAGTATTCCATAGTTTCTGATATCAAACAGGAACACAGTGCCTTGCCTTCTGCAAGATCAAACGAATCTACTTAATTCAATCTCAGTTCTTCTGATTGTGGAAGGAAGCCTGCAAACCAAACGATTACGTCAAATCTTCAACTCATTTCTAAAAGAATTGGTAGATAATTGCCAAAAATTGAATTTGGAGCCGCTTTTCAATTCACGTTATGGTCATCAATAACGATAGAAAATAGTTAGAATACGTAGATTTGTTATAGAAGAAGAAGTTTGAAATTGCGCATTCTTGAATTCGATTTACCAAAATTTACTTGTTGGTCTTATTTTTAAAATCTCTTCACTCCGTTCAATTTTATCAAATTATTACAGAAATAACTAAACAATTCTAAGAAGCTTTGCATGAATGTATTCATGCAATTTCTTGTAAACAGGATCTTCTTTGCCAGTTGGAAAGTTATAATACACTATCCTTGGCTCTGTTTCAGCCAAATCAAGACTTCCACACACATTGGCAATACTCAACCAGTCCAAGTTCTTGTTTGAAACCAAAGAAATCGATTTTATATCAGGACCAAATTCCATATGCCTTATCGATTTCAATCCGTTGCTTCCCAATCCCAAATAAACTATTGAACCCGGGAGGTGGACTATCTCCTTCGATAAAAAGTCTCCTAAATCGTTGTTGTTGAGTCTCAATTCGTGCAAGTGTGTCATTCTTGTATGATCACCCAGTATTCTCGCAATGCCAGCATTTCTCACCAGTAGGGACTTCAAACTCGTTGGTAGAATGTCCCAGTCAAGCACATCTGTAGTTACCTGTAGAAGCAGAAGCTTTGTTAACTTAAAACAGTTTTTAAATGATAAAGGAATAGCAACTTTTTCGCTACTATGCAATAAAAAATCAACCAAGTTCGGCCAATCTAATCTGATGTTCTCTTGAGGAACTACGCCAATCCAGTCACTGATAATTTGCGCACGCTCGATGTCATGTGGTATAAGCTTTTCAAACAACTCAACGGGCTCCCCTGTGAGACCACTAACGTAGCATTTCTTTAGGTTGGACGGGAATTCGAGATTCCCAGAGAGTAACTTTTCTTTGTTTCGAGATATTTCCAACAGTTTCAAAGTTTTTGGTAACACCAAGCTGGATGGTGTGAGAATATGGGCTTGCCAAAATTCCAATCTCTTCAAGTTTTCGAGGTCTCCGCCGTTGAAACTAGTAATCCCAACTCGATCTAATTTAAGGTATTCCAAGTTTTTAGGTAAAGCTGCTATTGAGTCCAGTCCGTCGTCCAATGGTTCCAGCCGTAAGTATAAAGAAGTCATCTTTGGTAGGTGTTGCAAATTGCTTCCTAAAAGACTGCGGAGCTTATTCTCTGCTAGTTCCAAAGATACTAGCAGCTTCGGCCAGGTAACACCCTCAATATTGCCAAGATCCAAGTCTATTAACTTGATATGTTCAAGTGATTCGGGGAATACCTTCTTCTTGAGACATGGTACAGTAATTGTAATAAGCTCAAGGGTTTTCAATGTTGGAGGAAATATAGTGTCCTTTAACACAACACTTCCACATCTATCAAACCTGAGTTTCTCTAAACCTGCTGGGAACTTGTAAGATTTGTCCAACACAATCGAATGAGCGTCTAGAGCCTCCGAGTTCACGGTGTAATACCCACCATTAGGGCCAATCTCATGAACTTCGAACAGCTTCAAGTTTGGAGGAAGGTCAAAACTGCGGACATCAGTGCACCCTATCAACTCAAAAGTGTGCAAACGCAACAAGCTCAGTATTCCGTTCAAATCAATTAAATTCCAGAACCCGTCAATCGTCAATTTTTCCACACTCTGAGGAAACTTGACCTGGGAAAGGGTCTCGGTTTCAAACCCCATTATGTTCAATTCTTCCAATTGTGGAAGATTGGTTAAGTCTATAGTCGACATGTTCAGAGCTTTCGATAGCGAAAGCTTTCGTAAATGTTCAAGGTTCACAACCAAACCATCATCCAAGAGAAGGAGACTCCACACATTGAGTGATTTGAGTCCTTTGGGAAAGTTGCCAAAGGTCTTGCTGATTATGGGGGCAGAAACGTTCAACGACGTCAAACTGTCAAATTGTTTGTTTGGTTTGGCAAACATCGTTTCAAGTTGCTCGTTGGTTTCCAACACGGTAAGTTCACTTAATTTCTTAGGAAGTTGAAATGTGTCATTGTACCATGGAAAGTCAACACAGTAGCGGTTCCTGATTAAAAGCCCACGAATATTGTAAGGTAAGTCGCAAATCTTCTGAACATACTCCTTGTATTTGTGTGCATTGGAAGGGAACCCTTCAAAATGCTCAAAGTCTCTGTCCACACCAACATAAATTGAGGATGCTCTGGACAATATGTCTGGGTTGTGAAGATGGAGTTTGATTAAGTCGGAGGCTTGGTCAATGTGGATTGTTTTGGGTGTATAGCGGGACCTGCTGTGCTCAAGAAAGTGATAAAACGAGAACAAAGTCAGAAACTTGGCAGAACCGTCTCCAAGGTACTCGTTTGTGAGCTTGACGCATTCGACTCTGGGGTCGGGGGTGACAAAATCGGAGTATTCCAATACCGTCAATGTATAAGCTGCGTTGATGCGCACGTTGGAATAATAACGAGGGAACACGTAGTTGCTGGTTAAGGGGAGATCAATCAAGTGGGAAACAACTGAAAGTGGTAACTGGTTGATAATTAGTTTTAGGATATCAGCGGGGATGGAGTTGATGACATCATGTAGTTCAGGTGTCGAGAGCATTGAATTGACCAGCTTTGACAACTAACTGTCCCAATACCTGATTATTTGCGATACAGTTTTTTAAATAAGGATTGGATGGTATTGTATTTTTGGGAAAGTCTAAAAGTGGAGAGATTGGGGAAGACAGTGGAAAGTATAAATAATTTAAAATACAGAAAACCAACAAACAGGCGCAAGTGGTTTAGTGGTAAAATCCAACGTTGCCATCGTTGGGCCCCCGGTTCGATTCCGGGCTTGCGCAATCTTTTTTCTAATTGGATAGATACGTAGTCAACATTTGCTAACTTCCTATTTGAAAGAGCAAGATTTCATTGAATTACTCAGTACAGTAGCTCAAGTGGCTTTGAAGTCTCAATTCTTTCATTTGAAATGATGATTCAATTTAGGCTTGACCGATGGAATGCTGGTGAAATAAAAGTTCATAATAATCGTTTTCAAAGTCATTTCATTTATTTTTGTTGTAGGAGCTACTTATTCAGGTTACATCACTAACAATCCCTTCAATCATTGTATCATCTTTGCACTTCTCTTGAACTCACCAAACCTTTGCATAGCTAATCTCAAGCACTCATATTTTCAATACTAAATCAACCAATAATAAACCAACTAATATTAAATCCACAGTAAATCAACAGTTAAACCACCACTCCTTCTTAAAATTCTCTTATTCCTCCTGATTAGCAATAAGAGACTCTTCCTCTAAAAGGTTTTGCTCAACAATTCTTTCCAAAGCTGCTCTCTCGGAAATTTCTGAAGTGAGACCATCGTGCTTAAAGTACTGGTAGTAGGTACATAAACTCAACAAGATTCCTTGGAGACACACAGCAATAAAGTACGAGAACCAGGAACTCCAGTGGGAGCCCTTTGTGAGGTACAAGGAAAGTGCAAATACAGCTCCACCAGGGGTCTGGATTCTCATCATTCCCACGGATAAGGTTCCTGGGTGTTTCAACGTGTACGTGGTGTAGATTTGTGGAACGTACTTGATGATGGTCAAGAGAGTGGACAAGAGGCCGTTCACATTAGCGATTGCGTACAATGTTGTTCTGGAGCTACTGAACCCCCATACCACCTGGGCAGCGGAGAGCGCAGTGTGTACGGCCACCAACCTTCCAACGTCCTCAATGCGTCTGAACTCGGCCTTGTCCTGTTTCACAGAGTTCTTCGTGTAGATAAGCACCAAAATTAAAATCATGATGGCGCACACACACTGTATCGTTATCTGGATGAGGTTGAGTTGCGAGTTAAAGCAGTTGAACGAGTCCAATTCACCGCTTAAACAGCATCCCCGGGCGTTCAGACTGACCAATATGATGTTGGTTATCGTGAACAACGAGGAACTCGAGCCCAACAAAAGGAAGTTGGTGGATAAGCCTTCGGAGGTACGGTTGAGGTAGATACGTCTGTATTGGGGGATATAACTGATGAAGATACCGATGGTGATGATCAACAGCATCGCCAAGGTCGCTTTCAGTGTTCCTTCGTAGACTGAGCAGTCTTCTGGGGGATTTTGGAACAAGTCGCTCATGTTGAATGTGGTTTAGATTTTTAAACGTGGGGACAAATAAAGTGACTTGATAAATACGAAAATTGGTGCTTGGTAAAAGTTTGTGTGGGAGTTTTTCATGCGATTAACGGTCTTAAGTGTGATGTTTGGCAAGAAGAGTGAGTGTATTGGGTTGTGGAGGCTGTTTCGATGCATTTGGGGAGAGTATGAATTTTGACTCTTAATCTAGACGAATATGCTATGAGACTTCAAATCCCTATCATTATAATATGCAATGACTTCAATTCCCTAACATTACAATCAAGATGAGCTTATGTTAAATTGATACTCCTCACCTAACACACAATTTATAACTAACCTTAAAACAAACAATCATCAACTCATTTCTCTATATATAAAGGCACCTTTATCGAATAACTCTCATTCGTCATCTTAACAAGCACATTCACAAAATACATTCTACCCAAAATACAGCTTTGGAAATTGGGGACTAAGGTTATATCACTAGTAGCCTCTTTAAACTTCACCATGTCCAAAGTCAACTTTAATGTCTTGGAGAAGATGCTAGAATTAGGCTGGTTAGACGGTTCAGTCTTCCAGTTATTCAACTCCAACTGTCCAACATTTGCGAATTTAAGCGCAACAACTTTGGTTTGTAGCTTAGCCAAGGCCTTCATATCCATTACGAGTTGGTGCTCCACCCTGAGAGTTTCGCTTCCAAACCTGTTCATTAACTCTGTCAAAACCCCCAACTTCTTCTTCATGGGCTTGACTATATGCGACTCCAAGCCGTCGTCCTCTTCCCTAATCTCGTTAGTGTAAATGTGGTCCACCGTGAACTCCACCGGGATTGGGTACTTTTTAGACTTGTAAGTTAAAACCAAGAGCTCAGCGTGCACCGACTTGATTTCCGGGGGCTTCAACGGTGCGACAGAAGCGGAATACTGGAGTTCAAGTGGGACCTGAAGAATACTATCAGGTGTTGCACTTGTGGTAAAGTCCTTCGGAGGAACGTACTCTGCACGGAGCTTGGTCAAGGGAGTCGAGAGCCTCAACAGCCCGACAATCTTGGGGGCTGCAGTGATCGACTTCTTCTTGTACGGAAATACAACCTCCAAGCCTGTTGTAGGTTGCGGTGGAGGAATAGCGGACCTTTTGCTCTTGCGAGACTTGCGTTTTCCCTTCTTTATGCTCTCCAACTGCTTGTTTTTCAAGTACGCAGTCATGTCCGGGGTTCTTCCCTCGACCAAGTCCTTCCCCATGGCCAACTTCTCCTCGATGCGGTCCATAAAGTTCTTGTAGATGAGTTTTGCCTCCGCGTCCAACTCAATTGAGTCCATTGAAACTCTCTGACGCGGAATCACACGGAGAAAGCAGCTCGACTCGTTGACAATGACAAACTCGCGTTTCTCATTGAGAACCTTGTGCTTTTTGCCAGTGAGGTCAAAGTAGTCAGTTGATTTACCAACCACACGGGCCTCTATACTGTACCCCATGGCCGCATCAGCAAATGAAAAGTCGCGGATCCGAGGCTGAACAAAGCTGTTGGGTTTGCTGTTGGGTTTCTTCTTGTTGGATATTCCCACAAACAGTGTTTCATTTGTTTCCTGAGCTCTGGAAGAGGTTACGACCGAATTGCCCTTGACAGTGCTTCTTTCTCTCATTTTCCTGACCCCCTGCAAGAACTCCTCTCTCGTGAGTCCCACCGTGGGCAACATCTCCGAGTGCTGGGGCAAATCGTGCGTCTCACACGCACAGTCGAGCAACTTCTCCGGTAACGTGAAGTTGAAGAACTTCTTGTAGGTGACGTTCGGCTCCAAAAACTGCTCGTACGGGAATCGCAACCTGGTGTTGTCGACCGGATCGAACTCGGGCGAGTCCTGGTTGGTGTCCACCGGGGTCCACGACGCGTCGTAGTCGAACATGTTGAGGAACTTGAAGAAAAGCAGCGGCTTTTTGACGTCCACCTGGTCACCTACCACACTAACTTTACCCTCGAGCACCACCGAAAACATGTCGTACGGAAGAGGCGTTGCGGACTTGTTCGTCACCGTGATGTACCCATTTATCGTGTCGCCCTGTGCAAACTCCATGGTGTGGTGGTTGGTGGTGGTCATTGGCACACCTTTGATCTCTGTGTGTCTGGTTACGTGGATTTCAACGTGCAACTGTTCAGCCAAACCTGGGTCGATCTGGCAGAGACGCTTCATCTTGTGGGTGTTTCCGAGGATGCTGTTTTCCCACCGGTTGGATGTTTCTTGTTGTTCTGGTGTTGGGAAGTAGCTGTCTGAGGGTTGAGTTGGAGTCAGGTCGTAGTCTGGAGGGTCAAAGTTGGGGTCTTCATTGAATGGGGAGATACTTTTTAGGAATGTAGATTGGTAGAGCTGGTATGAGGGTAGTAGGTTCCAGATGGGGACGTCTTCGTAGGCTGGTGAGCGTAGGGGTTGGATGTTTGTGAAGTCGGGTGGGGGATGGACAGTATTTTGTGGTTGGATGGGAGAGTGGGCTGTTAGTGGTTGGATGGTAGGGTGGGCTGTTTGTGGTTGGATGGGTTGACTAGTTGGTGTACCCAGCTGAATGGGTTGACGAACTGTATCTTGCGACTGAAGGGGTGGCCGAACAGGTGTATCACTCAGTTGAATTGAACAATCTCTTGTATCACTGACCTGAATTGCAACTCTCGTACCATGTGGCTGAATTAGAACTCTTGTACCCTGCGGCTGAACTGGCACACCTACTCGTGCACTTTGCAGGGGTGCACTGGACATGTCACTCTCAGATTGGAGCGGTGCACCAGACTCCGATTGCAGCGGTACATCAACCCCCGAATGACGAACCCCTTCAGAAGACTTCCCCTGCTTCTTATCAGTCAGACCCTTTTTCATCTTTCCCTTCTCCTGCGGAGAGTTTCGGCCAAAAACATTTGTTCCGAAAAGCCCACTTCGCCCTGGATCTTTCGCAGCACTGTTTCCTAGACGCATCTTTCTGCTCTTGGTACAAATTTATGATGGTCTGGTCAATTAATTGGGTGGGGCGAGACAAATTGCACAAATAAAATTACAATTTGTACTCTCAGAGATAGTGAGGTTTGTGAGATTAGGGTTGCAAGGGTGGTGGATTGGGTGACGATTGATTGTTAATGAGTGATTGTCAATGAATGTTTGGTGAATGATGATTAGATTGTGATTTAAGATCAGATTGTAAATAAGATCAGATTGGTGGGGTTAGCTTTGATTAGTGAAATCATAAAATGGTTAGACCATGTTTCGCAGCGCTTAATACCCAATTGGTGACAAGAACGCCTCATGGACCTTTTAGTCAAATCATAAATACTGCGACCCTTCAGTTGCACGACAATAAAATCACACCAACAGCAATTAAACAACCAAACACTTCACTCCTACAATCACCTTAAACTACAAATACTAGAACTCCGAAAACACTCTTAATCGTAAATCATGTGACCCCCAACTTAACACGAACCAAACAATCGATTCCAAAAGCCCATGAGCTTTTCATTCAACTCAAACAAAATATCGAGGGGTGACAAGTGGAAGGCTAAGTCTCAAGGAAGCGCTCTCCCGTTGTACTACAAAGATAAACCCACCGGCGGCAGACAATTGAACAACAAGGTTCTCATGTTGGTGAAAGGGTTTTTTGGTTCGTTGGCCCTCTACTTGATCTACTACTTGGCGACGAGTGGCATTTCGTTCAAGGGATCGACCGAGCGGGACTGGCCCGCCGTGCAGCAGGAGGTCAAAGACACCTTCTTGGACTCTTGGCACCACTACGAGAAGTACAGCTGGGGCAAGGACGTGTTCCACCCCATCAGCGAGCGCGGCGAGAACATGGGCCCCAAGCCGTTGGGCTGGATGGTCGTCGACACCTTGGACACCATGGCGATCATGGGCGCACAGGACGAGTTGAAACGCGCGAGAAAATGGGTCAAGGACGACTTGGACTACCGCTTCGACTACAACGTGAATGTGTTTGAGACCACGATCCGCATGCTTGGTGGACTTTTGTCTGCGTTTCACTTCACCAACGACGACATCTACTTGGACAAGGCGGTCGACTTGGCGAACGCATTGGAAGGTGGGTTTGCCAGCAAGTCGGGTTTGCCGTACGCGTCGGTCAACTTGGAGTCCGGCGAGGGCGTGAAAAGTCACGTCGACAACGGTGCGTCGTCCACAGCTGAAGTGGCTACATTGCAGTTGGAGTTCAAGTACTTGGCTTTCCTCACAGGTGAGTCGTTGTGGTGGCAAAAAGTCGAAAAGGTGATGCTGGTGTTGGATGCAAACAAGCCTAAGGATGGCTTGGTTCCTATTTATGTGCAGCCAGACACAGGAAAGTACCAGGGATCACTCATCAGATTGGGATCTAGAGGAGATTCTTACTATGAGTACTTGTTGAAGCAGTATTTGCAGACAAACAACCAGGAAAAGGTATACTGGGATATGTACAGAGAATCTGTCGAGGGAGTCAGAAAGCACATGGTTTCCGAGTCGAAACCCAACCACCTCACCTTTATTGGTGAATTGGAGCGCGGAATCGGCAACGGACTCAGTCCTAAAATGGACCACTTGGTGTGTTTTTACGGAGGGTTGTTGGCTCTCGGTGCCACCAACGGACTTCCGTTGGAGCAAGCACGCAAGTTGCCGGACTGGACCAAGGAAAAGGAGTCGCACTTCAAGTTGGGTGAGCAGTTGACCTACACCTGTTATAAGATGTACCACGACGTGGAGGGGACTGGGTTGTCGCCCGAGATTGTTGTTTTCAATACAGATCCTGCAAAGACGGAGGATTTCTACATCAAGCCGGCCGATAGGCATAATTTGCAGCGCCCAGAAACTGTGGAGTCGTTGTTCTACCTCTACAGGTTGACTGGCGACGTCAAGTACAGGGAGTGGGGCTACGAAATCTTCCAGTCGTTTGTGAAGCACACCAAGATCGTCAACTCGAGGGGCGAGGTGGCGTACACGTCGTTGGACGACGTTACAACAGACCCTCCCAAGTTGAGAGACAACGCCGAGTCGTTCTGGTTTGCGGAGACGTTGAAGTACTTGTATCTTTTGTTTGACGACGAGAACAAGGTTCCGTTGGACAAGTATGTTTTCAACACGGAGGCGCATCCGTTCCCACGGTTTGACTTGACGGACACGTTGAAGACGGGGTGGAGGAGAAGGATTGCGGCGGACAAGGAGCCGTCGATACAGGAGCCTGCTGTTCCGGTGGACAAGCAGAAGTTGCCGGAAGCGCAGCCGGTGGACAAGAATCTAGATGATGAGTTGCGGGAGGAGGTGAAGAAGAATCCGGAGTTGGCTAAGGATGGGAAGAAGGAGACACAGGAGAAGTTGGAGAAGTTGTTGAAGGATTTGCAATAGCGAACCACAAACTAGGAACGAAGTGAGTGAGTTGTGAGTTATGAATTATTAGCAAATTTTGAGTAAATTTTGAGTATGAGTAGTGAGTGGTGAGTTGTATATTGAGTAAATATTTAGTAAATTCTAAGTATTGATTGGTAGTGAGTTGTGAATCTGTGTATTGCAATATCTATTAATTTTTGGATATCGAATAAGATTTAGTACAGAGCTGTGAGTGCAAGCTGAGTAAATATTTAGCAAAAGTCAAGTATTAATGAATATTGAGTGAGTAAGTGTTTAGTAAACAATGTGTATTGAATGAGTATTGAAACAAACAATGAGCATAGAACAAGTATTGGGGATAGAGTAAATGTAAAATGATTAACGAGCATCCGTAATATTGGTTAAATGTTGCGTATTGAGAGAATTGTGAGTGTTGAACGAACATGAGCTAAAGTAGATCTTGATGGAAGTGAATTTTGAGTAATTATTGAAGCAGAGTGAGTGTTGAGTGAGAGTGAAATTTGAGTAAATATGAGAGTGGTTTTTGAGTAAAAGTAGAATGAGTAGTGAATATTGAGTAACATTGACTTTTCAACGAGTAATGAATTTTGAATAAATTAACAGTAGAAATTCAATAAACATTGAATGAGAAATACTCATGGAGATACTCATGATTTTGCTGTGCAAGAAAGTATTGAAAGACAGGATGAGTTTGTTGTTTCAGTAGATGCAAGAGTGTGGAGTGAAATGCTAACCCCAACCCAATTGTGCCAAAACTTTCAAGCGATCTCAACAAGGTTCGTCCAATCTTAAGTCAAAGTAGAGAATAGAAATTTCAGACTATTCTGCCTCAGAATTTAACTCCCCTCACACTCTCATCCTTGTTTCTCAAACAACACTTAAATGGTCACACACTACGTAAAACAAACACGCATAATGCAAATCAAACTGTAAAGCTCGCTGTCAAAAGCAACATTTCATCATCAAAGTTTTAAGTTTTTGCAGCCAATAAAACCAAACCTAAACAACCTGACGAGGTTTCACATTTACAAGCTCACCAGTCCACACCATCGACAACACTTCTACCTAAAGCCTGCTCGTACACAAACATAACTCTTACAAAAGCACAAAAAACGGCCCTAGACACCGAGGCTTGCTATTAGCTTAGTTGCACCATTGAGTCATCTGGTTTTGTGAGTCCTATATCGTGGCTATCGTGGCTATAGCGTGGGAGTCCTAGCTTGAAGTTCCTTCAAGAAGAGGCCACAACAGGGAAGACAGTAGCGAAAGTTCTTCATTTGCAGAGATAAAAGATTAAGATAAAACACCTAAATTCTCGGTAAACTGAGAACCAAGGCCGCTCCTTCATTAAACTCTGAAACTAGAAGCTCTTTTTGGCTGTTCCTTTAACAAAATGGGCTGCTCAATAGCATTGCATAATTCCATTCAATGGAACCTACAATACCCAACAATAAACCTTAGGATAGAACCGAATGAAGAGTACCCTCAAGCAATATCATGCAGGTACAGGATCTGTAAAATCGATGGTTGCTCTAGATATTTGCACCCACAAAAAGATACTCATCGTTCTAAAAGTTCTCATCGTTCTAAAAGTTCTCATCGTTCTTATTCTCATCATTCCCATTCTCTTTATTCTCGTTCTCATAATCCCATATTGCGTTATGATAATTTGCAATAGCATGTGCCATTTCCTTGTCGCTCCTCTTTTAACGGTTCTTCCAATGAGCACCCACCTATTACTCACGGTTCCACCAGTTCAAGAACCCAATAGAAGCCATACCCTACCCACCCACACCGTATACCCACACTCTATTTCCTCTCCCGTATCAAAAGACCCATCCTTCTCCTGTATCTTTTGATGACGTACCCCCATAAGCCTTATTACATAATCACAAAAACCACAATTTTACTTTGTTGTTGTTGAGGCTAACATTACAAATAGCCACCAACACTACGGAACGTTCTTCCCAGTGTCGAAACTACGTACGACGAGCGAGATATCAGTGCCCATCACCTGGATCGTTACACAAGAGCCCAAGAAACATGTCTGGCGATGTATGTTCAAAGTTTAATCTAGTTGCTATTACGTCACAACACCTACTAACCATACCAGCTGAAGACGTCTTTTGATCTCGAGTCGAACCCATTTGAGCGGTCTTTTGCGACGAAGGAGCACCCTGGCGGGGTGGGAGTGGGTGGTGTGAGTGTCGGTGTGAGTGTTAGCGGTGGAGTTGGCGGTGGGGTTGACGGAGTTGGCACTGTTGGTGCCTCCAGAGAACCAACCGCAGACTCCAAGTCCGACGCCAACACAGAGGTGTCGCCCGACGACACCAACAGCACCGCCGCAACCGCAACGATATCAGGAGCCGACCAGTCACCCAAGGAAATGCTGATTCCCAACATGGCCAGCCTCCAGCAGGGCACCGGCAAGTTGCCGCGCATCACTCCACCGCTATTCACACCGGGTGGACGCCGTTTACATCCCATCGGATTGCTGCCTGGCGGGCACCTATCGAACCCAGGTACCCCAGGCAGCAACTTGTGGAACAGCTTGTTGAATGCTACCAGTGGAAACACGGCGCAGGGGTCCACCAGCGCGCCGTCGACCACGCCAAACATACAGATACACGCCGGAGCGAACCCGCCCGGCGACCACACCGCGTCGTTCAACCAGTTTGTTGGCGGGCTCCGCAAAACAGGGCTCACGCCAAACGAGCTGAACTTGCGCTCGGGCCTCACGCCGGGGGGCCTTGCCCATAATGGGTTCCCCTTCGCACACCTCCCCGGGTTGACGACGCCCGGCGCGTTGCTCAACGCGCCGATGACACCGGGTTTTCTGAGTTTGCTCGGCATGGCCCATGCAGAGCAGCCGCAAAACGTTCAAAACATCCAAAATGTACAAACTTTACAAACTGTGAGAGATATCGCCCCAGTAGTGGCTCCATTGATTCAGACCACCAAGAATATCGACCCCACACCCACAAACGATACCCACGAAGAAAAACCTAAACCCAAAACCGAAAAGAAGCGAAAGGCAGAGCCCCCCAAACGCAAAAGTAAACTGCGCAAAGTGAAACAAGAGGTGCCGGAGGAGGAAGAAGAGTCTCCTGGTGACGGGAGGCCCAGGCTGGAGGAGGAAAAACGCAAAAACTTCTTGGAACGCAACAGGGTGGCCGCGTCCAAGTGTCGCCAGCGCAAAAAACAGCTAGTTCAGAAGATGGAAGATGAGCTATCCTTCTACCTGACGGGATATAGGGAACTTCTGGCGCAGGTGACGCAGTTGCGCGACGCTTTGGAGGGCATGCGCAGCTTGGTCGAGCCGCACAAGGACATGATACAGGGCTGCGAGCAGGTGTTGCAGCAGGTGAACTACGCGTTGAACCTATCGTCGGGTAGCCAGGGGGGTATGACGTCCATTCCCAGCACGATTCCGACGACGTTGGCGCCGGTGCTGCTGGTGCCGGCGGCGCCGCCTGCCGCGGCCGCACCGCAGCAGGAGATCCAGGGCCCAGGATCACGATACAACCCTACCGCCATTCCCATCAGCTACGACGAGCCCAGCATCGAAGTCCACGGGCACCCGCTCCACGACCTCCCCAACAACGTGATCCAGGCCGAGCCCACCGGCGAGTTGCGCACCATCCACAGCATGTCCAACTTGAGTGGGATGCAGCAGCAGCAGTTGCAGCAGGTGCAGGCACAGCAGCAGGCACAACAGCAAGCACAGCAGCAGGCACAACAGCAAGCACAGCAGCAGGCACAACAGCAAGCACAGCAGCAGGCACAGCAACAAGCCCAACAGCCGAGCCAGATAAGCGGGTTTCTGTTGCGGAACGCAAACAGCATGGTCGACTTACAGCACTACCAGGGGCAGTACAACAACGCCATTGAGCAGCCGCAGCAGGGTCAGTTTCGCAACAGGCCGTCGACAAAGATAATTACGTAGTTTATAGGATAATGGAGAATGAGATGGAGATAATATAGATATTGAGGATTAGTAGGAGAAGTAGAGAAGTAGAATAAGATTGAGAAGTAGATTATATAGACTTATGAGTATTGAGGAATGAGTAGAAGGTGTAATGGGTATTGAAAGATAATAAAGAGCTCATAAGTATTGGATATTGACTGAAGAAAGATAATATAAAGTAATGAGTACTGAGTAGAACGGTAATAGAGTTGATTAGGATTGAGTTGAAGGATAGTTAATGAGTATTTTGAGTGGATGTATAGTTAATGAGTATTCAGTAGAAAGATAATAAAGAGTTAATGAGAATTGAGTAGAAAGATATTACAGAGTTAATGAGTATTGAGTAGAAAGATAAAGTAGAAATGATGAGATAAAAAGTGAAGAGGTCACTTTTACTACTCAGTGTTGTTTGGGTTCGTAAGTAAATCAATTATCTGGATAATTAAAATAAGGCCAAAGAAAGCTGATTGTTGGGCTCTCTAAAAGTGCTTTGTATGTTTTCAATTCTGCATAATACAACTGTTGGTGACTAAAATGAGATGAGGTACAACTGATAACTTAAGCGAATCAAGTGGTACCTAGGCATCCGAATGATACTTAATGATTCTTGTGATTCTTGTAATTCTTGTGATTCTTGTGATTCTTGTGATTCTTGTGTTTCTGGTGGTTTTAGTGGTTCTAGAGATTCTAGTTATTCAAGAGATTGCAAGTACCTCTAGAGGTTCAAGAGATTCAAAGTAATCAAGGGATTCAAGCAAGTGAATCAAGTGAACCAAGTGAATCAAGCGGTTCTTGTAATTCTTGAGATTCTTGTAATTCTTGATTTTGGTGCTTCCAGTGATTGGTAAGTTTCGAATGATTCTAGTGATTCTGAATAATTCAATTAATTCAAAAACTTCAAGTATACTTAAAGTGATTTAAGCGATTCAAAAAGTTCAAATGATCCTAATAAGTCAAGCGATTTAAGCGACTCTGAACGATACAAGTAATTCAATTTATTCAAGGATTTAAACGATTCTGAACGATTTAAGGTATTCAAGAGATTTAAGCGATTCAGAGAACAAGAGATTTGAAGTACTCTAGTGACTTAAGGTATCCAAGATATCAAGAGATCACATAACTTCAAACGTCCCAACAACCCAAATCACTCCAACCTTCAAAGAAACTTTTAAACTTCCACCACTTTACATTTCCACCTGCACATCAATCCCATCAAACTCTATCCACGTTGCTTTCTTCTCCCACTCCATTCTATGCATACACCAAACTCAAACCTGTTTCATCCCAACCCCCACCCTTTTCCGTCTCCATCGTCTCTCCCTCGTCATCTTCTCGTCTCCATGCATCCCCAAGCCATATCCGCCTTGCATATCACACCCACCACGACTCAAGCTGAAAATTTGCAGCCACTCAAACCAGCCTAAAATCACATCTCCACGCACCAGAAACTCCTCCATCCGTCTCCCCAGCCCCAAAAACACCTCCCCCAGCAGTCCCTCACACCACACCTCCCTCCACTCTTCCCTCCCATCCCGCTCTCTCTCGACTTTGTTTCAGATACAATGGCCGGTTCTGCGCCCGCGCACAAATAGCCAAATTCCCATCACTCAACCAAAAGGAAATCCACCTCAACAATAGAATCCTCCATCCTCTTTAGTCTTTTCCACAAGTCTTTGATCTCTAACCGTAATTTAGTTCCCAATCGTAAATTTTCCGAACCTTTTCATCAAAGTGATTGGCCACCCTTTGCATATTAGCACCCAGGCTTGACGCACACCATCACCACCAGTGTTGTCACATGTCCGCATCCCACTTACTCTTCGTGCTTTTCTTGTTATTCTGCCGGTTCCTGCGTCGTGATGCTACTTTTCTTATACTCCTTTATCTATCTCTCCGACTTTGCATTTACAGCCCACTCCTTATACTTCCACGCTTCTGCTTCCTTGTCTTCCCCTTCTTCTCCACCACTACTTGTATTGTCTTTGGCACGACATCACGAAAAGTGAACCATAACAAAAAAAAAATAAACAGATCAAGAGATTGATACGGAAATCAAAAGCACGATACTAACAGCATTTTACCCCAGCCTCCCGTAGCTGGCCGTCTAATAGTACACCTGTGAAGATTAGCACTGCGATGGAGTTGGAACTACCGCAACTTCCGGGGTCTTTGCGGGACAAATGCATCATTCCTGCCGAGCAGTTCACCAGAAAGCGGTTGAAGGGCCTTTTGCACTTCATGACGGAGGAGCTTAAGCTACGCGGCACCAAGACTCCACACGTGTTCCTCCCGTTCCGCTCCAAGGTGGACGACACGCGGCTCGACCTTTTCCTCTCGGAGGTGTTCCCGTACGGCGAGTTGGTGGCGGACTCGGAGCGCCTACAGAAAACAGTCAAGCTGTTTGACGAGTTCACGCTCATCTGCGCACTCAAATACTTGTGGAGCAGGTTGCCCAACAACGAGATCATCGGCTGGAACGTCTACTTGGAGTACAAGCGCAAGGAAAAGGAAGCCGGGTATCCGAAAACGGCCTTTCTTAGCATCATGCCCAAGTGTCTTCTGTCTCCGGCACACGCGTCCATAGTGTACGACTTTTTGGACTTGTTGATCAGCTTGACGTCGAACCTGCAGTACAACTACTTGAGCGGGCGCAAGATCGCCAAGATGGCGAGCATGTGGGCGTTCAACAGTGTGGCCAAGTTGCGCAAATCGCCGTTTTTCGACGCCACCCTCACGAGGGAACTCAACTTCTTGGAGGGCTTGGACGCGTGGAAGGCCTGCTCGCACGCACTCTTCCACTTGCTTCTCTCCTTCTTGCGCGCCATGTTGCCGGAAAACGAGCAGGAAACTTTAAAGCTCCCCAAAACATTGCAGTCGTTGCTCATCACAAACTCATATCCTCCGCAGGACAAGTCGGAGCTGATCAAAACCATGATCACGATCCCGTGCGTGTTGGTCAAGTCAACGCGACCCTCAAGCAACCCGTTCGAGTTGTTGAGCAAAGTAAGGCATACTCTTAGTTTTGAAAAGAAGGACTCCTTTTTGTCCATCGAAAACTACACCATTCTAAAGAACATTTTCCAGAAGGACTCGACAAACCAGATCATAAGCACCTTGACCGAAGAACTGAAAAGAGTGCTAAACAGGTTGACCGCGGACCCAATAGACTCAAAGTACTCTTTATACCCTGGATGGGCTAAAGATGCTGAAACGCACGACCCGGACATTCCTCTCTATCTGACCATAACGATCAGCAACGTTTCCCTCCAGGACTACTACATCTGGACGTGGCTTCTGTCGCTCGGTTCGGACCAGCCGTCCACCATGAAAAAGCTCTTTGGTCGTTCGCTTGTAGTAGAAGCAGGCCTCAAGGGCTTCCAGAAGTGGCTTATAGTGACTGAGCAGACCATGAGCTCGGAAACCTACTTGAGCCACTTTAGCCAGTTTGACAAGAAGAAGAACTTGGCCAAGTCGGAGAGCTTATCTTACAAAAACAAGGACAAGCCCTTGCCCCAGCGCATGGAAACTCCTCCACCGCCCCCTCCTCCAAAAGATGAAAAGGGTGAATTGTTGCCGACCATCGTGTTTAGCAAAAACGACTCCAAACTTGACGTAGAGATTGATGAGATAGGCCTGGGAAAGGACTTGTCTGATTATCAAAAGTATTTGACAGGTTTGGAGGATGATGTACCGAAAGCACCGGCAACCACACAGTCTTCTAATTCGAAGAGTAGTTTTCGAAAACCTCCTCCTGCAAATGGGTATGATTTTGGGTATCAGCAAAACTACCAAGATCCTCTGCAAGGTCAACAACAACCACTGGGATACCAGCAAGAATATCAACCACAGCAAACATATCAAGACTACCAACAGGCACAGCAGAATTATCAGCAGCCGCAACAAGAATATCAGTCTTCACAGCCACAATATCAGACACAACAACCTCAACAAAACTACCAAACCCAACAACCTCAACAGAACTACCAAACTCAAACTCAGCAGAATTACCAAACCCAACCTCATCAAAGCTACCAAACTCAGCAGCCTCAACAAACCTACCAAACTCTACAACCCCAAACGGAATATCAAACACAACAACCCCATCCACAGAATTATACCCAGGACTACAGCTACCAGAACCTTGGAGCCACCCCCAATCTTGACCCCAACTACCAACAAACTCAGCATCAACCAAATGTAAATAGCCCCGATGCAAACCAACCTTTCAAAGAACCGTTTGAACTGTATGGGAACTACGAGACTCAAGCTGCACAACCTGCTGAACCATTCGAAAACTACATTGTTCCTGGTGAACCAATTCTAAATGGGGCGCCACCAGCAAATGGAGCGCAAGCAGAAACAGCTCAAGTAAAGGGCATTGCGATGTACAATCCTGGTGTACTTGGAGGCACCAGTATTCCTGTTGTTTCTTCGATTCCTTCGTTGACACCGCAGCAGTCTCCAGGCGAACTTTCTGCATCACTGTCGCCTGAGGAATCTGAAGAGGCACGCAAATTGAAGGAAGAGCGCAGGAGAAAGAAGAGGGAAAAGAAGAAAAAGGCTGAGAAGGAGATGGAGGAGATGGAAGAAGAGCTTGCAGCGGCAGCAGTAGCAGCAGGATTTGGTGTTCCATCTTTGAATGGCATTTCACCTGCAATCCCACCACCACCAATGTTCTTTCCTGTGGATTCGCCGAAAAAGAAGAAAAAGAAGAAGAGAAAGAGTGTGATTGACGATGTTCTGGCGCTGGACCTGTCTCCAGTGAAACAGCAAGCACAATTGAACACGGTACCGGTGCAGTCTCAGCCTCAACAGCAGGTTCAACCACAGACTCAACAACCTCAACAGCATCAACAGGTTCCACAGCAACCAAACCAGCCTCAATATGCTCAACCCAATCAACAACCGTATCAAGTACAGCCTCAGTACCAACCTCAACAACAACCCGTACCACAACATCAACCCCAACCCCAATACCAACCTCAACCACAGCATACCCAACTTCAAAACCAACCTCAAAACCAACCTCAAAACCAATCTCAAAACCAACCTCAAAACCAATATCAAACCCAACAACCACCCCAAAACCAATACCAACCCCAACAACCACCTCAAAACCAACACCAATTTCCATCTCAACAACCCCAACTGCAGGTACCCCAACAACCTCCACTCCAACACCCTCAACAGCCACTCCAACACCCTCAACAGCCACCCCAACAACAGCAACGCCAACAACTCCCTCCTCAGCTCCAACCCAACGTGAACCAGCTCGAACAACAACTCCAACGCACTACCCTTGCACCTCCACCAGTTGGAAGTAGCCAGCATTCCCCCAACCCAGCGCAGAATGGACCCTCTCCCCAACCAGAACAGACCCAGTACACCACCTTGAGACCCCCACCGGTGCAGGCACAGGGAAAGTCCCCACTGCAGTCCCCAGTACCACAGTTTGCAGCACAGCCATTCCACCCAAACTCACAACCGTTGACGTTGAACCAACCCCCTCAACACGTTCCTCTGAACGGTCGTGCTAGTCCCGCCAGGCGACCACCTCCACTCGACGCTCAGGATCCAAACATATCCTCATCTACAAACACATCAAGCATACCTTCCTTGCCTCCAACACCGATAGAAAAACCGCCTGGAATGGTTGCACATGGAAGAAAAGCACCTCCAAAGACGCAACTGCCTGTTCACAACCCAGTCCCAACTATGCTGCCAGTTCATACACAACCACCTCACCAGCATCCCCATGGAGTACCCCAGCAGGCACAACACCCTCACCCTAACCAAGGAAATGGTACTGTGACGTCTGTGATTCCAAAGGCAGTACTTCCACAGCAGCGTCAATCCACACCAACAGCGTCAAACGACCCTTCTGTGCCCAAACCGCCCCAGCACCAGTCATATCCTCCTGCGAACCAAGCTCCCCGCGCAGCTCCCGTGCAACCACCACCACAGAACTACTACGGTCAAGCAAATCAGTACCCTCCACAACCTGGTACGTCTCCAGTGGCTCCAATGCCGCCACAGGGATACTACCCTCCTCACATGTACCCTGGGTACCCCCCACCACCTCCTCAAGGATACCCTGGATACCCTCCACCTGTTCCTGGATATGGGTATCCTCCAGCACCTGGATACGGATATCCTCCACCACAAGGATACCCACCACAACCATATGCTGCTCCCCCAGCAGCAAAACCTACTTCTAGTGATATGGCTATGATGGGTATGCCTTCTGCCAACAAACATAACAAGAACAAGACGCAGAATAAGGCAAATCTTCGTGCTGCATTCAACCAGGGTAGTTTTGGAATTTAGAATAGTTTATTGGATGAACTGTAATTTGTATAAGGGTATGACATCGCGAATAGAAAAACTCAGAATAAGGCATACCTTTGGAATTTAGAATAGTTTATTGGATAATAAAAGTTTTTGGATAAAAGTTTTTGGATTACTGTTTCTTGGATAAATGATTTGGATAAATTTGTAATGTTGCAAAAATGTTTGCCCAAATTGGATGTTTTGGTTGCAAAAAAGATGATACCAAACACACATCAACAATAGAAACAATGTTGGAACTTCTCCTGGTAATCGGTGAAGATAGCAATGTTCGAACGCTCTTCTAACGATGATGTTCTCATCTAGAAAAAAAAAATTGGAACGTTCTCCTAACGATGACGTTCTCTAATTAAAAACAATGTACGGGAAGTTAATAGTTCTTAATAAATAGTTTTAATAAATAGAATAAAGAGAATAAATATGATAAATAGAATAAATAGTCGTAATCATCAATACTCCGACAAACGCAACTTCTTTCCAATCTCACGAATGGAAAATGTCGAGTTGTTGCGGCCGAGGAAGGGAGGCTCAGGGGACTGCCCCCGAGACTTAATGTCATCTTCACCCATGTCAAAGTAACCGTAGCCACCCAAAAGCAAGCTTGTGGACGACAACGCAGTAGGAACAGGAGCAGTCACCTTAACAACTGGAGCAGCAATACCAGGAGATTCCACTCTCTTCTGTTCAAGCTTGAGTTGGTTGACTAACTTTTGGATCTCAACCAAGTAGCTTTCCAAGGTCACCAAGAAACGTTCAGTTTGTCTGTGCTTCGAGGAGGCACAGATGGAAATGGAGTCGTCCTTGATAATGTAACCGATACCAAACCCATTAGGACTGACGGGACCAAACCCAAAGAGACGGAGTGCTGGGTTACCACAATTACTGGTCGACATGATTGTGTTGTTCAATCTGTCCCAGCCAGGGTCGGCAAAGATCTCAGGCAAGGTCTGGAAGAGCTGCTTGGGTTCTGCGGAACCGGTAACCGTGTGGTCGGACTCCAGGTCCGACCCCGACGTCGAGTTCCGTTTTTCCAGAGGGAAGTAGCGCTTCCAGATGCTGAAGAGCGCAAACAAGTGTCTGTCGACACCTTTTCCCTGTGAGCATCTGCGAGTCTGGTCCGAGTGCTGGCGACAGGCGTTCAGCAAGTACTTCAACTTTTCCTCAGTGGGCACGGTCGAGTCGAAGAACTTACGCACAAACAAGTTCGATTCCTGCGAAACTGTGCGAATGGCCTCCGTTCTACCGTGGAAGAACTGCTTTGTCATGGCAGGCTCGTATGTACTCTCCACTTTACCGTACAACGCATAGTATGTTGCTTGGAAAGCCATCTGGACGAAAGCGTCAGGAGAATACTTCCACTTCTTGATCTGGGTCGAACCATAAGCCTTGAACTCCAAGTGTTTGAATTCGTTCTGGTTGATCAAATCAGACAAACGGGTTTCACCAAAACGAAGTGCCAACGACAAATCCGGGGTCAAGTCCCATTCTAGTTTACGTGGAATGGTGATTTTGTCGGTGCCAGTGCACTTGTCTGAGTTTTCTTTCCAAAGCGATGGAGTATTACCGTTAATCAGCTGAGCAAAGGCCAAAATCGAGTCGGTGTAGACATCCGAAACAAACCTCAAGACCGTGTGGCCATCCACACCCGTGTGCTCAAAGTTGATACCAGCCTTACCGTTCTTGGTCACTATGATCTGCAATTTGTCGTACCATCTGTTGGTACAGGTGCCCACCTGGATACCCTTTTCGAGCACCAGGAGCCCACACAACATGTTTTTCGACAAGATGGACAAGTCCTCGCACTCGATATCGTCCAAACACATGACAAAGAGCGCCAGGTCGATGATGTGCAAGATCTCCGAGTTGGTGGTGTTAGTTTGCATGGCCGCACGCACTCCCAGCCACGTCCTACGGTTTTCCGTCGTCAAAACACCAAAAGAAGACTTGGCAATGTCCATGGGACTGGTGTTGAGCGAATCCTGGACAATCGAGGTGTAGTTGATCATGATCTCCAGCTCGCTCAAGATGAGGTTTGCGTTCTCGTCCATGACATCGAACCAGTAGAACTGCGACTTGCTCAAGACAACGATGTGGGTTGCGTTCAGATCGCTCTGCATCGTGCACCCGTCGCTGGTGGGGATTCTCAGCGCACCAAACAACTTCTTGTACTGGAACATGCACAAGGCCTGGCCGTTTTTGAGCGTGTCTGGGGGCAAAGTCTCGCGCTTGAGGGCCTGGATGAACTTGAGCGACAGCAATGTGAGCGTGGTGGCACGCTTGATCTGCGGCGAGCTCAGCGTGTTGTTGAACGGATCGTCCTCTAGCAAGAAAAAAGGGTTGAGATTGAGCACCACAGGGTTGTCGTAGCTCAAGTAGCTGTCGTACCAGAACTGCTCAATGTACGAGTTGCGGGTTTTGGCGTACTCGCGCAACTCAGCGTCCAAGTACGTGCCTGTTCCCTTCTGTAAAAAGGCCTCCACAGCCTCAACGGTGTCGCGATGCTCATGTTCGGTCTGCAATGGTTTGAGTGCACTGAGGTAGTTGGTGCACGTTTCCAGAAGATCTGGAATGGGCAACCTCTTCAACGTCTCCTGGTATTGGAAAGTCATATTGTGCTGAATCAAACTGGCAAATTCTGGGTTTTAAATAAAAGTATAAATTAGGGAGAGAGAACTTAAAGTCCGAGTGATTTTTGTTTGCGGGGGTTAAGATTTTGTGACAAGCAACGAAGAAATGGCAGTGAGTGACAGAAGTAGGTGCCCCACTGGCGATCGCTTGGGCGGTGAGGGTGGTTTTGGCGGTGGGTTGTGTTTTGGAGTGGGTTCTGTTTTGGACAATGTGTGAATACCGTGGTATCTGGACCTAGACTGAAATTTAGAGTTTAGATTTCCACTGATATGGGTAAATGGAAGTTGCAAAACGGGTAGAGATAGGGAGATGAGATAACACAATCTTGATTCCGTGGAAGAGTAAATGTGGGAGGACGGAGTGAGTCAGTGGGTATACGGAATAGAGGTAGCCTGGATATTTATTTATCTTGTGTAATTTGGCAGTTCTGCATGTTTAGCGTCGTTTGTTTGTTTATTGGTCATCACTATCATGGTAAAATTATAAATTTCGCGGGTGAAATTAGCAGCGATTGTCACCACACCGAATCAAAATGCTGTCATTGGTGTTCCTTCTCGCCTTTATCATCCTAGATTACTCAATACTACAATACACCATTTTCAGTAATTCCTTAGTTTAGCATCACTGCATATAACAATAGTCTGGGGTAAGTTTGATCTGAGGAATGTTCATTATATATCTATTTAGTGTTATATCGATTTAGTTTGATGGAAGTGTAAATTTGTTGTAGTAATGGGTCTTGGGGTTATTTGGGTTGTTTTAATAAACGGGGGAATGATGTTGAGTGTTTCTGTTAGAGATATAATTTTTGAGGTTTGCTGAGTATTTCAGTCACATTTGAAGAAGCCATACCCACAACTCAATTTCGATTGGATTTAAAGTTGTAATGAAAAATAGCTGAAGGATCTTGAAAAATCGATGAAACCGTTCGTAATCACTCATAAAATCATTGAAATCTTTTGAGATTCATTGAAAAACCGTTGATAAGTCATTCATAGGCTTATTTGTAATTCATTGATAACTCATTGATAATTCTTTTAATAATCATTCATAGGTTCATTGATAAAACATGAAAAATCATAAGAGGCTCATTCATAAAACATGAAATTCATAGGCTCATAAAAGAATCAATATGACCAAACATCATTTTAAAACCCCCAAGCCTCTCCTCTCTTTCTCCAAAAATCACTAACACCCTCCCATCCTTGCTTTCCCTTCGTAATCCCATTCATAGCCGTCAACAGCCCAGTCTCTAATATAGTATGCCCCAACTTCTCCAACTCCCTCCCAATCCCAGGAAACTCCTCCTCCAAAACAGTCACATTCTCAATCATCAAGTTCTCGGGAACAAGCTGGTGATGCATTCTCGCAAACGCAATCAGCTCGAGCAAGCTCCTGTCCTGGTAGTACAACCGGACAATGGCCTGCAAAATCGCGGTCGGGATACGAGACCCGCCGGCAGCCCCGATAACGGTCTCGACCGCGCTTCCCTTGACGATGATCGTGGGCGACGTCGACGAAAGCGGACGCGAGAATGGCGCCACATAGTTGTAAATGGACGGGTTCAACTTGAACGAGTTGGACGTGTTTGGCGTCGCGAAATCGTCCATCTCGTTGTTCAAAATAATGCCCGTCTCCTCCTCCAACACCATCAGGCCGAAAAACAAGTTGACCGTGGTGGTCATGCCGACTGCGTTGCCGTCGCCATCCACCACCGAGAAGTGCGACGTGCCCTTGGGGTCTTGTACCTCAAACTTGGGGTCGTAGTTACTGTAGTCGAACGTGCGGGTGTCGGAGTAGTTGCCGTGCGCCAAAATGTCATCGATCCACTGAGTTCCAGTGTACTTTTCGATTAGCTTTGGCTTTTCGGTGTTCAAGTCGCCCAAGTTGGTTCTGATAGACGCAAGCCATTTGAAGCTTTCAATGAGTTTGTGGATTTGAAGAACAGAGCTGTCGCTGCTTTTGTAAATGCGGTTGAAGAAGTTGAGACCTCCGATTAATGCCAACCCACTGGACGTTCCATTTGCTGTGAAAACAGTATACTTTTCTCCGCTGATTTCAAAGTCTAAACTCAACGGACGTTCAACTTTCACTCTATACGCTGAAAAGTCACTGGCAGTCATCACTCCAAAGTACTTGTTGATGACACTCACCAATTTAGGCACAATTGGCCCGTTTGGATCGTAAAAAATAGCACTACTGCCACTGTTTGCAACCAACTCCAAAGTGTCTGCGTACTGGGGCCTTCTAACTACATGTCCAGGCTTAATAATCAGCCCGTCGTCTTCAAACATAAACAGTTTCCACGGAACCTTCAACTGCGGAACGTGCGAGATGATTTTCTCGTTGACTGAGTTGATGGCTGCAACCAACACTGGTGACGCCTCGAAACCATTGCGGTTCAACTCAATAACAGGCTCAAACAACTGCTTCCAGGTCAAGTTTCCCGACCCGTGCAGGCTGTAGAGCTCGTACAACCCGGCCAACTCGCCAGGAACAGCCACGGCAAGCCCGCCCACCTTGGAGAGAACCGTGTTGTTTCTGTACATGTCTCTGAATGCAAGAGAAGGAGCCATTTCACGCGCGTCGATGCTGACGGTTTCGCCTTTGTTTCTGCTAAGCAAGAAGCCGCCCCCGCCTATGCCCGAGCTGTGTGAGTTGACCGAGCCGATGCAGAGCGCCACCGTGACCGCGGCGTCGGCAGCGTTGCCTCCCCTCTGCAAAATGCGCGTACCCAACTCCGAACAAAAGGGCACGTCGCTGGCCACCATCGCCGACGACCCGTTGTGGAGATGCTCGAGTGAAGGGTGCACCGTGGGAAGGCCAACTTCAGTCAACGGGTCTTTTGCAACTGTTTCGTTCAAAAAGTACGGATCATACGTGTCGATCATGTTCAAGTTCTTGAGGAAGGCAGGATGACCAAACTGTGGACGGCCGCCACGCCAGAGGCTGCCCACTAGGAGGAGCAACACGGTGGATAGGAAAGCAAGTCTGGGGACCGTGCGTCTGTTTGTTTTCGATGCCTCGCTGGTCTTTTCGTTCATGGTTTGAGGAGAAAGATAACAGTGATTCTTTGAGCCGGCTCGTGTGCGGCATCGGCACAGATAAGGTTTGGGATCCGGTAGCGCGCCTCAACAAAGCGCTCAACTATTGATTGATCGGTAGCGCGTTCATTATTGATAGGTAGCGCGAGCCTCAACAATGAGAGATCGGTAGCGCGCGAGCCTCAATAAAGGATTGCTCGGTAGCGCGGGCCCCAATAAAGGATTGCTCGGTAGTGCTCGAATCAACGATCCACAATGGCGTATAACGGGAGGTGGATCACAGCTTGATTGCGAATACAATGGGATGAATTTCACGTGAGTATCTGATTGGACTTGTCATGTGTTTTTAGTCTTTTCTGATTGGTCTTGAGGGACATCACTGGGTTAAATAGGAACAAACATGACTTGGATAAAAATGTTGGGTATAAGTTAACAATTGTGAACATTAGTCAAAACAGTGAACTATTGATTAGCAAAATTGATAGCTACTGATTGACAAATTGTCAACTATTGATTAACAAATTGTCAACTCTAGATTAACAAATTTGACTAATAAAATTGACTTAACGTGAAAATTGGCAATCATACTTCAACTTTGCCCCCTGGATTGTACTTTAACTCTAATTCGTGAATTGTGTTGCCTGTAGACACGGTAACCACTAGAATGGCCTGTTCTGGGGACTGGTGTGGCATTTTATGTCTTGATTGTTGATTGACACGTTGTTTGACGTAGGATGGGCAGTTAATTTGAGTGCAACAGCGTTACTTATTGTTGAGTTTTCTGTTAAGTTCACTTTTACTTTTCTGTTATCTTTCTGTTAACTATCTTTTATCTCTTTGTTAAGTGTCTGTCAAATGTGCAGAGCACTATTGTTGACTCTTCATTCCAGTAGTTTACAAATCACTCAATTCAAAGTCTTGAGTGTACGTTGACATACCCTACCACCCCTTGCAATTTAAACCTCCACCTGTCACGCCCCCATTTAGGCACCCATCTACAGTACCCATTGGGTTTGCGTCAATAGGCTCAGAACAATGTGGCTTCAGTTAGAACGGCACTAGATGTTTTTATTTGTTTTGTGGATTCGGTTGGCTGCAAAATGTTTTTTGCGAGCCAGCAATGGAATTAACGAGCGAAATTAATGGGAAGCATGGTGGTGGGTGAGCGAGGAGGGTGAAAGTGGGTGAAAGTTTGGGGATAATGAGAGAAAGCATGGGGAAATGGGTGTATTGGTGATATGTGGGGTTGGTGATAATTGAATGGGAGATAGCTGACGTTAACTAGGTGGGACAAATAATAGTATAGCTGGGGAAACCTAAATGTAAGTTTAGTGATAACTGTACACTACCTTGAGAGGTATCAATAAATCCGTCTCTTTGTCTCATCAACCCTAAGCCTAATCATAACAACTCACTCGTTCTATCCTATTCTTACCTCTCTACTCACTAAATAGTGTATACTTTCCCACAAAGCCCCATCCCATCGTTCTTAATCCAGAAGCGAACTATCCACCTCAATTAACATAATAAGATAATAATCCCATTTCTACTCTGAACGCCGCACATGTCCTCACTTCCACACTTCTCTCCCTCACTCACTCCATCGTCCGTTGTTCGTTCTTACTTGCTTCATTCGTCGAAAGCCTCTCCAGTTCTTCTCACGTGAGCCCATCGTAAAATAGTATTTCAACCTTTCAGCTTGGCACACTAAGACTCCACCACAATGGACCCCGACTCTATTCTAAGACCTATAAAGTCGTCCAGTTCGTTGCACGAGCCTACGCCTGGCTCTGGTGCAACCACTCCAAACTTGTACGCTATACGTTCCCACACAACTTCCCCAGCGCCCATCACGTCCTCGAACGAAGATGGCGGCCTTGTCAGCAACATATTACCGTCGTACCAGATGTACCAGCTGACGGTGTCCAAGCCCATGACGCTCTCGACCGAGAACTTCAGCGTCGCGCCCCCCATGTACGAGATGACCCCCATAAACTCGGGCACAGCAACTCCACTAGGCTTGTTCAACACCGGCGCAACGAGTCTCAGCGGCTTGGAGTTCCCGTTTCCGACACCGGTGTTGACGGGCGACGGCACCACCTTCAACGAGGAAAACGCAGCCCTCTGGGAGAACACCATCCTCGCCAATGCCCACAAGTTGCCCAACTTGACCCACACCCACAACCCTATTAACCAGGACTTGGAGATCAAGATCCATGTGACGGAAAAGGTGTGCCAGAAGGGCGTGGAGCCAACCATAGTGGACCCATCCAATTTGGAGTTTGCACAGGGCGATTTCATCCATGGATATGTCACTATACTAAACAGAAGTCCGCGGCCGGTGACTTTTGACATGGTTTACGTGGTTTTCGAGGGCAATATCGTGTCTATAGACACCACACGCGGTGTTTCCGACAAGGATAGACCTACACGGGTGTTCAAGTTCTGCAGCATGTTGGACTTGTTTGCGCTGTGGACTTATGCCAATATCGACAGGTTGATCACAGATAACGGAGACCCACACGACTGGTGCGAAGGTGAAATAGATCCGTACGATAACACTGCTCTAGCCATAGATGTGCACCGACTTTTCCAGCCCAACGTAACCTACAAGAGGTTCTTTTCGTTTCGAGTCCCTGAAAAGTTGTTGGACGACACCTGTGAAGAGCACAACTTATCGAAGCACACGGAAATCCCTCCCAGTCTTGGTATCACGCGCAACTCAGAGACCTCCACCACCAAGTTGTTGCTTGAGCAGCAGATCCGCGACTTGTCGTTTGTCGACACTGCGATCAGCTACAACATAGCTGCGAGGGTGATTGGCAAGGCCCTGGACTACAATTTCGCGGTTGAAAGCGGGCCTGACCAGTATGTGATTGCTGGCGAGGCCGCCTGTCCGTTCCGCGTCATTCCAATGCCCAACCCGGAGTACTACTACAACCGAATCCAGATCCAGCAGGAAAGCAGGCTATTCTACAGGGCCTTTGTGGACAGCATCAAGTATAAAATATTGATATCGCGAGAGATGTTGGAAGGAACTAACCAGAACATGCTCCTGCCAATGGCTTCCAGTAATGGCCAGCAGTCGAAATTGAGACAGTTGTACTCTGTTGCAAACAATACCATTTCTAAGAACATAAAAGCCACGCGAAGCAAACTGATTATAGAGGACCACTCGTACCAGTGTCTTGTGCCGATAAAGAAGAAATCGCTCACAGGAAGCTCCAAAGTGTTAGGCATCCTTTCACTTTCGACGCCGAGAGAGGAATACCGCTCTTTTTACATCCCTCCAACCAAGTTCAGAACGGAGAATCCTGACCTGAAGTTGTCTGAGTTGAACATTCCTTTGGAATTGTCCTACTTTGTGGAAGGCTCTACCAAGTCGATGCCCGAAATCAAGTCTCTCAGCACCGAAGTGGTGGTGCTCACCATCAAGTCGCGCAAAAACTTCATCCCCGTGGAAATCAACCACGACATGTGCTTCAGAGACAAGGAAGTGGACATGAAACTAAAGGAGTTGGACAACTTCGACACGATTGTCATAAAACAGTTCCAGCAATACATAACAGAGGTAACCAGTCTTATCCAGCAGCTCGGAAACGACACCATCCGCTTTGAAACACAAATGTACAAGGACATCAAGGCCTTGGCCAACTTGCACACCAAGTACATCAACTTGTCTGTGCTGGAATCAGACACGAAAATCTTCACCAATGCCGACCAGGGAGGTGGAACCCACACGTCCATCAAGTCGCTCCCATGGGAGTTGGAACCAACTGACCTGACTGTGAATGGCAAGTTGTACTCCAAAAAGTTCAATCTTTCGTTCAACTTGGACGACTGTCATTTGAAGGGTGTTGAGAATAAGAACCGCAAGGGCTTTAATTACATTACGTTGGTGCCCAGTTTCCAAACATGTCTTTTGGCTCGTATTTATTATATTAAGATTACTGTTAAGGTTCATAATGGGGAGTCACTATTGGTTAATGTTCCACTTACTATTGAGAGGTTATAGTTTAATAATGAAGAAAATGAAGAATTGATTAAAAAAGTACATTAAATGATTAAGTGATTTTATTTTCAGTGTTTTCGTGATTTCAGTGTTTTCATTGATTTCAGTGTTTTCAGTGTTTTCGTGATTTCAGTGTTTTCATTGATTTCAGTGTTTTCATTGATTTCAGTGTTTTCAGTGATTTCAGTGTTTTCAGCCATTAGTCTTTTTATACTGTCTACCTTCAATTACCCTTTATCACTCTATCACATCAGATCACATCACACCACTCTATCACTCTCACTCTATCACTCTATCTCTTTCACTCTCATCACCCATCCTAAAACTCAATTCCTACTCTAAAAATCCTCTCAAAAATTCAAATCGTCTCTAATTTTAACTAATCACAAACTCTAATAGATACACTCCCAAAAACACTCATCGCCAAATCATTCGCCAATCCAGGCGGATACTCCAGCTCCACATCACTTTCAATACTCGGAAACATCTGCAAAAACCTCACAATCACATACGAAGCCTCGGTCAACGCAAACTGCTGGCCCAAACATATCCGCGGACCCCCATTGAAGGGAAAGTACGCCCAGCCAATTCTCTTCATTCTCTCCTCGAACCATCGCTCCGGCCTCCACACTTTAGCGTCTTCGCCATAAAAAGCCTCGTCTCGGTGGGTGGCACACAGGGTGTAGAGAACATTCTGTCCCTTTCTCACCAAAATGGGCTCCCTACCGTCTTTCCCACCCCCGCGCGGCAAGGTCGTGTCCCTGGTGGCCACCTTGGCGTTCAACGGAATCACAGGGTACAACCTGAGGGTCTCGCTGAGCACCGTCTTTAGGTAGTCGCACCGCTTGAGTGACTCAAAAGTGATGTCTTCGAGACGTGCGTTTTCGCCTAGGCCAAACTTGTCGTGGACTTCGGCCTGCAACTTCTCCACCACCTGCGGGTTTCTCGCGAGCTCGAGGAACGTGAACGACAACAAGTTGGACGTGGTGTCCCTACCAGCAATCAAGATGTTCAACAACTGGTCGCGTATCTGCTTGCGGTCCCGCGTCAACTTGACTATCTCGTACAAAAAGATGTAGCCAGACTTTGCGGACTTCTCTTCCAACTCGGCTTGTGACAAGCTGAGGGCATAGTCCACAAAAGTGTCAGCAAACTTGTGCACCGTTTTGGTCGCGTTGCGGAACTTTTTAGAGTCTAATAAGTAGTACAAATCGTGGAGCATGGTGCGCCAGAACAAGAAGTCTCTCGAGTAGTTGAAGGAGGCGGTGAAGTCCGCCATTCCGGGATGCAGTGCGGACGCCTTGTTGATGGGCTCCACGGTGCCGTCGTCCAAGCTGTTCACACTCTGGTCAAACAAGAACTCCGTAGCGTAGTCCACGGTCAACCTGTAGAACAAGTCCTGGATGTCGAAAAAGGCGCCCTTTTTGCTGGCCACATGCCTGGCCAACATCTGCACGTGTGGCTCCAAGAGCTTGAGGTGGCCGATCTGCTCCTTCGCGAACTGCGGCCGCAACATGGCGCGCAGGTGTTTCCAGCGGTCGCCGTCCAAGGTGAAGATGCCGTCGCCCAACAAAGGATATAGCTGGCCGTTGCGCAAGCCAAGCCCAAAGTCGCCAAACTGCGTGGCCAACAAGGCTTTGACGTTTTCCGGGTCCTTGGTGGCCACCACCGCCTGCCCAAACATGTAGAACGTCGCGGTTCTGCAGTGCTTCCCGGAGTTCTCGTACTGTTGCACAAACCAGTCTATGAGCTTGCCCTGCTTCTGGAGCGCGTGCATGGTTCTCCACTGGACGAACCCACAGACCCCGTCCGACCACACCGTCTCGCACTCGGAGGCCCCAAGCCGCTTCTTCGCAGCAGCGTGCGAAACCTTGCTCGCAACAACGTACACCGCCAATGCAACCGCAAGCACGGCGTACAAGTTCTCGTAGACCGTTCCCACTACTGACATCTGTGCTTAAGTATCCTATTATATTTACACCTACAACTACTGAGGACACCCTTGTATTTATAACCATGGAAGCATGTCTCAATAACTCCGGCTTGACAAAGAGTATAGACTTTCAGATACTTCATTGTAGCATTATAATCGTGAAATCGAGGCCGAACTATGCATAATGTTACCCGACATGCATATTCAGATGGTAACAAGAGAAGAATTATGATGGTTTGCAGACGAGATATGACGTTAGGGGAAAATGAAGTGACTGGCGTGGTCCTGCTCACCTCACCTCGTTTGCGTATAAGTGGGATGTGGCGACGATAAGCTAAAACCTTTGACTGTGAAAGTGGAAAGCTAAAATCAGAGGACCAGCATAGCCAGAGCCGTGCACTTATGTGTATCGTAAAGTTCGTGCGAGAGCTCACAACAATGGCACAAATGATAAACTGACTGGAAGGATTTAGACAATGTAGTAGATCTAGAAGATTTAGACTTCAAGGAGTGGGCTTTGGTGTAAATGGTACTTTTGGCGGGAATTTAGGTTATGGTTTTTCTTGATTGGTATGTCTTGAGAGGACGACAAAAAAGAGAGTTTCGGATAAGTGTGGAGAGAGCTAATGTGAAGAAATAGGAGGAATGGAAACAAGAAGAGGAGTGGCCAAAATACATCATTAAAACTTAATACCCAAACGTAAAAATGGAAATAGGTAGGGGAGTCTTATTAAAATACACCATAAAAATGGAAATAGGTAGAGGACTTTTATTAAAATACACCATAAAAATGAAAATAGGTAGAGAAGTCTTACCATAAAAATGAAAACTTAATGCCCAAAACAACATAATAAGTATCCAAAACACCATAAAAATGGAACCTATACACCATAAAATTGAAACCAATCATAAAAGTGGAAACTTAATACCCAAACATAAAAATGCAATCCTAAACCTTTTGTCATTACTTCAAATCGTTATGTCAAATTGTTAAGCCAAATCGTTAAATCAAATCTTACCAAAAATTCCCAAACCAGAAATGGAGAGCAGAAACAAGTACAACCTCAAACTACCCTCCCTCCAGATACGAAGACAAGGAGAGAACGAAAAACGAGCCTCCGATGCGACTTTGCCCCCTCCACCTGGAGATCTCGACGATATCGTCAACATCCTTCCATCGTACCAGATGTACCAGTCCACCATCTCCAAGAACTTGACTCCGACGGTCGAAGACTTGAGTACGGATCCCCCTGGGTACGAGTTGACGCCGCTGCTGCTGAATGTTTCCAACGGCTCAGGCGACTACTTTGTGGGGCACTCGTTGCCCACGTCGCCGACGCCGGAGCCGGCCAACTTTCACGCGATGGACGCATCAGGGGCCGCAATTGGGGTTCTGCTTGCCGAGGCTGCACAACAGGCGGCGTCTGCGAGGTCCGCGGATGCGGCTGCGTCCGTCGACGCAAACGCAGCTGCAAATTTAGAGTCCAATCGCTGGGACGACACCATTCTAGCGAATGCTCATAAATTAAAAAGATTGACCTCAATCAACAAAGAGCTCACCAAATCGCTAAACATACAGATTGTGCTTACCGAGCAAATTGGGAGAATAGGTGTCACGCCTAAGATCATCGATCTGCTTTCACTAGAGTTCAAACAAGGTGACTACATATATGGGTACATTTTGGTGAGCAACAAAACGGAACAAGACATACCTTTTGATATGTTTTCCGTTATACTTGAGGGTACGGAAACATTTGGAAACAAACAAAATACGGTTGTCCAGCCCCCTGCCCACATTGTTCGTTTCCTCACGATGTTCGACTTCAATGCGCTGTGGAACGACGCATGTTTGGACAGATTGGCCACAGACCACAACAACCCACACGTACCTAGCTACGCAATTGACCCTGTCGACGACACGCACATCTTTTTCGACCACAGAAGGCTCTTGAGGCCCAACGTCACCTACAAAAAGTTCTTTACCTTCCGTATGCCTGAGAAATTGCTTGACAGTTCGTGTGAGCATGGGTTGGTGAACCACTTGCAGGTTCCAAGCACCCTAGGAGTATCCAAAAATGAGGCTATTTCCGCTTTGCGCCAAAAGTGGAAGGACGGTGGCAGTGAGCCCACCACCCCGAAAGAAGAGTTGAAAAGCTTGAATTTGCACTCCAACACCAACACACAGCTTCACAACAACCACGTAGTTCACAAACCACGCTACGCGTCGCTCGTCAACGACTTTGCCTTCAACGACGCAAGCATCGACTTCAGCATCAGTGCCAGAATCATCGGAAAGGCGCTGGACTACGAGAACTTGGTGTTCCGCAACGCTTTTCCGCATCTCAAGCCTAATGTAGACGAATATGTTGTGGCCAACGAAGCGTACTGCTACTTGCGTGTGATAGGACTGACCGACCCGATGTTCGAGTTGAACAGATCTATGATTAACCAAGAGGCAAAATTGATATACAACAACATGGTGTCGAAAATCAACGAAGTGCTTGCCTTGGGCAAAGAACTTCTATCCGTTCAGCAGCAGAGTATACATCCTCTGGTGAGCAACTCGAGTGCGTACCACAGCCGAAACAACTCATTTGAAGCGTTGAGTCCAGTGACCTCGCACGAAACACCTTCTACCATACATGATTCCGGAGTGAGTCTCCAGCCAACAAGAAGTGCGCTCGACCTCCAGAAAATGCAACAAAAGTTTTACTCTAGACCCCAGGAATCCACTTCATCTACCAGGGAGGATGTCTACGAGGTGTTCCACCCGTACAAGAAAAAGTCAGTTTTCGGGTCCTCTAAAGTGATTGGCTTATTAGCCTTCTCAACACCAAAGACTGAATATAAAGTCGACTACACTCCACTTCTGCAATTCCGCAGACTGGTCAAAACTCCAAACACCAAAGTGAGCATCCCAATAGACATAACTTTCGTGTCTTCGGAAAACAACGGTAATGTGCTTCCAACATTCAAAAAGATATCTGTCGAGCTTGTTGCGCTTACTGTTAAGCTGAAGGGGATACCTATTCCTGTTGCGTTCCACGCAGACATGCTTTTTGAAAACAAAACCAAAGGTTCCAACACCTTTGATTTGACCACAGTGAAAATGTTCCAGAAGTATGCTATTGAATTATCCAAATATCTCAAAGCACTAGGGCCTGAAGCCTTGGGAGTGGACCGCGACATGATCAAAAACGTGAAGTGTGTAGCCAATTTGGCTCTGAAGTTTGACCATTTGAAGATCCTGCAGACCAAGTTCCATCTGGCAAATGGTCATTCATTCGAGCTGGTGACTTCAGTACCGTGGCAACTGGAGTCTGCCACAACTGGTTCAACTGAGGAACAAGTCCGTAGCTTCAAGAAGTTCAATTTGGAGGTTGACATTAATGATGCAATCACATCTCAGCTAGGACAGGACTTCTGTCTTGTTCCTGGATTTCAGAGTTGTTTGTTGGCTCGTATGTACTATTTTAAGGTTACTTTGAAGATTACTAATGGTGATCAACTTACCCTTAGAGTACCACTTATTATTCTTCGAAGTTAGAATAGAATAAGTTTAGCATAGAATAGAATAAGAAGCATAAATAGAAATGTTCAATGAGCATTTTAAGAGCTCGACCTGCAAAAGCACAAGGACAGTAAGTATAGAATGTTCAAGATGACCTGATAGAGAGAATAGTTCAAGAATCGTTCACGTAAGTCATTTGTATTTAAAGAACAGATAATCCCCACAATACTACCCTTTACAATCTAATCTCTAAAACCCTCCACCTTAGGCTGCAAATCAAAATTTCATCATCGGAATTTTTCTTCTCATCAGCAACATGAAAATCGAAGAGGAAGATGATGGAAAGTTAGACCAACTCATCTCAGAATGGGAAAAGAGACGTTACGTACCCAAACCAGGCGAGCCTGTGTTGCCTCCCCAATTATCTGAACTTGCGGAAAAGTCAACTGAGGACGTCATGAAAGAGTTGAACCGTATGCCTTTCTTTATGACTGAGTTAGATGAGACCGATGGTGAAGGCGGAGAAAACAGTAACTTGGAGGCGCTCCGTTCATTGGCCTACGATGGAGAACCCGACGAAATCGCAACCAACTTCAAAAACCAGGGTAATGACTGCTTCAAAGCAAAGCAGTACAAGAATGCGATAGAATATTACACCAAGGGAATAGACGTGGACTGTGGAGTGGATGCTATAACTGTTGCTTTGCGTATCAACAGAGCAGCGTCGTACCTTGAAATTAAAAACTACAGAAGTTGTATTGAAGACTGCAAAAAGGCGTTGCTTGTGGATGAAAAGAACATAAAGGCTTGTTATAGATCTGGGAAGGCATTCTTTGCTGTAGAAAGATACGAGGAAGCCAAGTCCATTTTGGAATACGGGTTGAGCATTGAGCCAGAGAACAAATCTCTCAAGGAAACTTTACTGCACGTAGTCACCAAGCACAAACGTGTGGAGGAAGCAAGACTCAAGAGAGAAAGAGAAGCTGAGGAAAAGAGACTTGCTGCTATTGTGTTGGAAAACTCTATCAAACTTAGACATTACTTGATAATCAAAACTCCAAGTCCTGCTGAGATGTTGGAGAATGCGAAGATACGATTAGAAGACCCCAAAGACTATGAATCCCAATTGATTTTCCCTGCCATGATATTGTATCCTACAACCGATGAGTTTGATTTTATAGCTGAAATCAGTGAGTTGGCGACCCCGTTGGAGATCTTAGAGATGATATTGCACAGGCCAGCAGAATGGTTTGCGGACCCCAAGCACAAGAACTTCACGGTCAAGAAGTTGGAGTGCTACATGGAAACAGAAGCTGGTGGACTCATAAAGGTGGGTAAGAAAATGGCCTTGAACAACGTCTTGATGAATGACAAGCCAAAGGTACCTATGTTTGACAATTCTTTGAGGTTGTATGTGGTGCCTAAGGATGACGTACCTGATTGGTTGGGAACTTGGAACAAGGAAGCTGCTGTAAAGAAACGTTTAAGCAGTTAGATTATTGTATGGTGAATACTATTTGATTCCATGAAGTAGTTTAAGAATGCTCTATATACAAATACTATTTGAATCTGTGAAGAAACTTATTAGATGCTCTTTAAATGCAAATCCACTTTGTATCTGCAAAGCAATTAGATGCTTTATAAAACAACCACTATTTGTATCCCATCTGAATTGCATACTGCCTCTCTTCTCTTTTCCGCTGTCTCTCGTCCGGCGAGAGCTGCGGCGACTGATTCCCTCTTAGTCTCGACGCTTGCGACTCGAATATCTCCTCGATGTTGAGCTTCGGGACTTCTCCAAACACACTGGCTGGGTCGATGCTGCGGTTCCGCAACATCAAACGATGCAATTCCGGGGAGTTGCCCCAATTTTGTAATACCTTATACTTGTTGCCGTCGTTGTCGTTTTCGTCATCAGTGTGAATCTCAGGCAAGTTGTTTGCGTTAATGGTCGCTCTACCGGGGGTCAGAGGATCCGAAAACAAGTCAAACATACCCTTTTGGAACGTCTTGCGTTCTGCTCCTGAGATTCTGCTTGCCTTCTTGCCCAAACCAAGTTTTTCGTTCACTCTCCTCTTCTCCTCATGATGTGCCTCTTTTTGGCGATGTTCTGTCTTGGTGCTCTCCGTTTTGTTCTGGTGAGAACGTGGAATGGGTTCTGTGTTGTTGGTTCTTTCCACTTTACGCAACTTTTCTGATACTTCTGGTACTTCTGTTCGTTCTCTAGGGTACAATTTATGGCTCACAGAGAGAACAATCTTCTGCTTGGGTTTCTGGGAGGCGATTTCACTTCTCTCAGCCATCATGGATTTTTTCTTGAGCGAGGGTATCCAGTCCAACTTCGGTTTTTCCAATTCGTCCAAAGTCCGTTTCACAGGCGAAGGTATCTTAGTTGCTATCGAATAGTTGTTTAACGGCGGTGCCTTTTGTGTAAACACTGGGTTAGTAGGGTTGAGTGTTGCCGTCAAGAACCTATTCTTCAATTTAGGCTCTTTAATCTCCTTCGAGGTTTCTTTAACATTTTTTGTTTTAGCCATGCTTGAGCTTGTAGGTGCCATAAGTCTGTTGATCAAGTCTGTTACCTTTTCCGGTGACTTCTGAGACTTAGTAGGAGATCTCAGGCGAGACTTTGGTGTGGCTTTAGCCGACTTTCCATTTGGCGACTTTGAAATAGGGGATTTCAGAACCTGTGATTTCAAAATCGAGGGCTTTGTCGTTTGGGGTGATTTTTGGGTCGGCAGTCGAGATATTATTGCTTTGGCAATTATGCTGCGCAATGGAGACCGTACTGGTGACGAGCTGTTTGCACGACTGACGGTAGTCCGCATATAAGAGGGAATGTTGTTTTCAGATTCGTTGGGGGTGTCTGGTTTGACTAGTAAAGGAATCTTAGATTCATGCAAAGGATTGAGTATTAAGGAGGAACTCTTTGCTGGGCTCTCTTCGGTCTCAGAAGATGAAAGTACAGGTGCAGGCTCCGGAGCCTTTGTTGGCAGCAACTGGTTGAGGACTTTGGTTGTGTAGGGTATATTATGCTCGCGTGGGATTGGAACAGGCGACAACTGCAAGTTTCGTGACATTGCTCTGTCTGTATCTTCTGCTCCATAGATTTCACTCTCAGTTTTTTTAGATTCAGCCTTCTCCAAGCCCAGCGACCTCAGTTTTACAATTTTGCTTGTTTTTCGTGAGGTCGATGCAATAGTAATAGGTTCATGGGAGGGGAGCCGAACGTATATCGAGTTACGCTTTGGGGTTTTTGAGAAGGAGCCGCGTTTGGGCGTCTTCGAAACCGAGTTCCGTTTCGGTGTCTTCGAAAGTGGGCTCCGCAGTCTTGAAGACTTGCTCAGCGGCGCCTCATCTTTAAGAGGAATCGACTCATTCACAGTAATATCTGTATATTCGGAGCGATTGACATGAGTTTTCGAGTGTTCAGTCAAACGAGACGTTTTTCCAAAAATCGTCTCTGAGATTCTGTCCGAGTTGGCTTCTGCCTTGTCAAAGTCAGCTTCTGACTGCAATGCTGTTTTCTCTGCAATACTCTTGCGTATGGCCTTACTGATCGCCTGGAACGAGTTATTAGGACTGGCTCTAGTAGATGGGGTTGGTGATGGCGGTCTGTTGATAGAAATTCCTATTGGAGTCAAAGACAAATTGACGACTTTGGGTGCTGGAGTTCTCAAATTTAGTGGAGAAGGGGTATGCGGAGTTCTTTGGTTCGCGGGTTTTCTGAGGCCTGAGAGCGCTGCAGACGAGATAGGAGGGTCGATAGGCGCCAACTGCGTCTTTCCTAGCATCGACTTCTGCGAGTTTCTATTCTTGTGCATGTTTAGCAGCTTGGAGTCGTCGGCCCGCTTCTTGTTCTTGACGGGCGACGAGTGCAGCGCATACTCCGGGGTGATATACGTGAGGTTGGAGGGGCTTGCACCCGCGTGCGCGGGAAACAACAACTGCACGGCCTCCTTGTCGTCCTGGCTCTGCAAACAGCGCCGTATGAACGTGTCGATCTGATCCAACCCTGTCTTGAGCTCGAGGCAGAAAGTCTCGCTCTTGTCTAGAACGATGTTGTTGATCTCCGACAACTCGTTTGCGACCCACTTGGACGACCCTGGAACGAGGTCGTTCTTCTTCTTGGTGGCCGCCATGGACCAGTGCGTCGAGTTGAGCATGATGATGTCAAAACAGAAAAGTTCATGTCGTGATTATGCATTTGAAGGAGATGTCGCGCGACATTTTTGCAGTTAAACGTGGAGGTATGTTATGGGACTGTTAGGTGAACAGTAACTGGAGGTTTATTAGAACTAGTTGTATATGGTGGTTTTATAGTTTGTTGTAGTTGCTTCACATTGTATTGAAATTAACTATTCAGATTGGTCTTTGCTTTAATTTTATATAAACTGTAATAGTGCTTTCCTGTGGACATCGAAGGAGTATGGTGCTTGGAGATTGAACGTTTGTTTCTCTCTCTTTGATGCATAAGTTCGTTTCTCTTTTTTTGTAGCAGTTACTTCTAGTTTCCACTAGAATAGAGATTGTTCATGAGTCACATTAATTACACCAACCTAATTCCAGGCCCCCCACTCAATTATTCACCTCACTTCCTACAATTCAAATCAATACAGATTGCACAACAGAACCTATAAACCAATCCTAAACTCAAACTTAAACACTCCAATCTCACAACAGTATCTCCCTAGATACCTCAAATTTTTGGGTGCAAATCTCATCGGAAAAAAATTAAAAATCAAGGTACACCATGTCAGATTTGTCGGAAAGGGCCCGCGTGCTCCACGGCAAAATGTTGGAGTCGCCTACTTCAATGTTATTCTCACAAGAAGAGCTCCAGGCCCTTCTTCACATCTCCAAACCAGTCGAGCTTCTCAACTTGGCGCAGGAGTTGATCAACAACAAACTCGTCAAATTGGTCAAACAGGGCGACCAATTGAAGTTCCAGGCAGTCTCGCTCCTGGAGGCCACCAAGATCACACAAATGAACGACGACGAGGCCATGATCTACTCGTACATAGAAGCCTCAGGCAGAGAGGGAATCTGGACGAAGACCTTGAAGGCCAAGACCAACTTGCACCAGCATGTTGTCGTGAGATGCTTGAAGGCATTGGAGAACCAAGGGTACATTAAATCGATCAAGTCGGTGAAGCACCCGACCCGAAAAATCTACATGTTGTACAACTTGCAGCCGTCCATCGAAGTCACTGGTGGGCCCTGGTTCACGGACTCCGAGTTGGACACCGAGTTTATCGACTCGTTGTTGACGGTGATATGGCGGTTTGTGGCCTCAAAGACATACCCCAGTGTGTTCCAGTCGCCTGTAGCACACGTGAACATCTTACAGGCCACGTACCCACTGAACCACACGGGATTCGTCAACCTCGATTCCATCATGGAGTTTATCACCTCCAACAAAATCACCAACATCGACTTGGCCATCAACGACATCCGATCGCTCTGTGATGTGCTTGCATATGACGACAAGTTGGAGTTGATCAACCACACAGCTGACACGTACAAGGCCACCTGGCTGTCTGTTTTGGAGGCAGGCTTCGGTAGAGCGTACCTTGAGGAGGGAAACACCGAGCGGGTGTTGCCTCTGTTCCAGCAAAAGATAAAGAACCTGCCGTTTGCGGTCTTTGAGCAGTATGCGGTAGTTGGAGACACGACCGAGGAATCTGACTTGGTTTACTTGGACCTGTGGATACAGGATTAATAGAATAAATGATGAATGAATAGGAGTCTGGGGCAATAGGAGTTGGTTAATGTAGGTGGGCGGAAAACTGTAGAAAAACGTGTTTGGTGATTTCGGGTATCTTGAGTGTTTTCAGGGAATTGCTTTGAATGTGCACTTGGCACTTGGGATGTAAGTGCGCTGTGTAATTCAGAACACGGAGTGTTCTGAATGTGCGTGGACTTCAGAGTAGACATTAAAGCTGCACTTGGTGTAATTGTAGTGAATTTGATTACAGAAAGTGAATGCTCAAGATCACTCAACTGGTATTAAGAAAAACTACTGACAAGTATACTCACCATCACTCACAAAAGTACACTCACTATCATTCACAAAAGTATACTCGTTATCACTCAGAAAAGCATACTCGCTATCATTCAGTAAGTATACTCACCATCACTCACAAAAGTACACTCGCTATACTGAGAAAAGTATACTCACCATCACTCACAAAAGTACACTCGCTATACTGAGAAAAGTATACTCACCATCACTCACAAAAGTAAACTCGCTATACTGAGAAAAGTATACTCACCATCACTCACAAAAGTACACTCGCTATCATTCAGAAAGTATACTCACCATCACTCACAAAAGTACACTCGCTATACTCAGAAAAGTATACTCACCATCACTCAGAAAGTATACCCGCTATCATTCAGAAAAATACACATCATCCAATCGGAAAACCACTATAGTGGAGAAAAATGAACTAACACTCAAATAGTCACTCTGATAAACGTAATTCTCCTATTCCAACTGAAATGCACATTCCAATGGAGAAATTAAAACTCTGTACAAATCCTCCGAGCCAGACGAGAAAACGGTTGGTGTGCTGGAAACCGAGATCAGGGTTTGTGATGTGCACCCGGTTGAGCATTCCATTTGCCATAATGTTTTCTTTTTATGGGTGCAAATGTTCAAATATTGAGCAATTAGATGTCCCCAACTGGGGACGTCACTCCAACTCTTCCTTTCCTCCATAACTCTCCAATTCAAGAATTCCGTCTGCTCCATTTCCACCAAATTATCTCACTTCCCTGAAAATACCCTCCTGTCGCCTGCACCTTTAGTAGAACCCAGTCCACTCAAGTCACTGACAGCTTATAAAGTATTCACTCACCTCGTCTTTTTCCGCAAAAATAAACCAACTCTAAATCCACTATGCCCAAAAATCCAGTCCATACTTTTGACCCTCAGATAACGATTTTTTCGCAGCCATTTTCATGCAGTGGCAGATAACGGTCGCTAAACCCTCCAGCTTGGAACTGGCCACTACCCTCTACGCTGCACCAGCAACCAGCCCGGCCACCTCCACCACCACACCGTCCCTATCACCGCAGACAAAAACCCTCTGGCAACGTTATTGCACAGTTGCACCCCACCCATGGATTATTCCCTCTTTTGTGTGCCGTCCAGTATCTCTCCATCCCGTTTTAAATTCACTCTTCTTTTTGGCACTGCCAACAACCCAACTTTAACCTGCCTCCAGTCCTTCTTCCAGCATGTTCGCAGCACCACAAGGGTCTTAAACCACCGGCCACCTCCAAAGCTTCCTGTCCCCAGGGTGCGTCACATGATCCCAATCTAACCGTTCCGGTGGAAAAAATGCCCCCATCGGTATGAGAAATTGGTTTAAGCCGACTTTAAGTAAGCAGACAAAGTAGTTGACGATGATTAAGGACGAGGATACCGGTGGCCAGAACATCAGTACCAGTGTTTCAAGCGTGAATGAGGGAAGGTCCAACTCGCTAACGCCCGACGACGACGGTGTTTCTGACGAAATCAAGCCCAAAGCAACCAGGCGTGCGGTTGCTTGCAAGAGCTGCCATGGACTCAAAGTCAAGTGCACGCCGTCCGACGTCGAAAACCCTGCGGGGCCGTGTGTGCGGTGCTTGAACGCGAACCGCAAGTGCGAGATAGACTTGAATCAGACCCGCAAACGCCGCAAGAAGGCCGTGATCCTTAGCGAGTTGGCCGCCAAGTCCAAGAACGCGGCGGCAATGAATATGGAGGCTGGCGACGCTGCTTCTGAGGTCCAGCAGCTCAGAAACAAGGTCAAGCAGCTTGAGTCGCTAGTGAAACAGCAACAGGAAGAGATAAAAATGGGTCCCCACAGGCACATGAGCAGAACAACCAGCAGAGACTCGCTTTCTGACGCAGAAAGCCCACCGTTTGTGCTGCAGGGCGACTTGGTGCACGAACTCAACTTGATCAGCGACATGAGTTCGAGGCTTTCTGAGTTCACAGACGACTTGAAGGCCCTGGCCGACCGTCGTACGGATCTCCTTCTCCAGGGCGCCCAGAGCTTGGACTGTGTTTCCAAGGGCATCATCACCATCGCAGAGGCACGACAACGCTTGGATGTATACCACGATTTGGTGTACAAGAACCACCCGTTGGTGAATGTTCCCAGGGAGCTAACTGTAGAGGATTTGCAGCGAGACCAGCCGTTTTTGCTCAACCTGATCATGTCTGTGACCAACTCGGCTACGGGAACGGAATTCGACAGAGACACGGCCTTGAGGATTGACAATTTTGCCATTCTGTCGCTTATCTATGAGGTGATGGCTATGGGAACCAAGTCTGTTCAGCTTATTAAGAGTTTGCTTTTGCTCTGTCTTTGGTATAACACGCCGGAAATGTTCAGAAACCGCCGTTATCACTTGCTCAATACGATCAGTGTGTCGATGTTGCACGATATAGGCATTCTCACACGTCCAAAAAAGAATGAACAGAAGGATGCCCTGGTGACATCTGGCTCAAACACTGACGAGACTGCACCTCATTCCAGTACTGCGAGCGACGCGGGTTCTCCTGCAATAGTTCCCTTCCAGAAGTCGCTCCCCATGGATGTGGAAGACGAGTCTCCGTACCCCAAAAGGAAGGACACCACCAGTCTGGTGCTAAAGTCGACTGACGAATTGGATGAAACACAGCGCAGTGTCTTTGGATGTCCTCTTGTGAACTCAAATGAAACAGGCATTCCAATCGACATGGACTACAGCAGTTTGATCTTAATCATATACTTTACAACAGTCAGCATCTGTTTAATATTGCGCAGAACAATTTACGTCAAATGGACTCCATATGTTGAAGAGAGCTGCAATGAGCTAGAGAACCTGAAGAACCCTAGGTACCGTGAAATCGCACTATTCTCACGCTTGAGCAACTTGTTGGACAGGATACACCATATAGTGCACGCAGCAGAGACGTCGATTCGAAGACCAGCCACACTGCAGTACATCATCAAAGAGTTTGAGGTGGAATTGCACAAGTTGAAGGCCAGAATCCCCAGCAATCAGCACAACCAGTTGGCGTACTACTACTCGGTAGAGGCGTACTTGAACGAGCCGTGCCTCATGAACATTTTCACCTACCAGGGAGGAAAAGAGACACTCAAGTTGACCGAAAACTCCGTCAAGCTTATATCGAAATGCACTGACGCGTGCATCAACTCGCTCAACGAATTCACGAAAATGTCCCCCAAAGAACTCACCCTCTCGCCAATGTTCCTAGGCACAAGGGCAACCTACACCGTGGGAATGTTGTTGCGCTTGCGCTACATCATCTTGTCCATCCCCACCAACATTGAGAGGGAATTGGTTCCCATCGACGCGTTGCACTGCATCCAGGCCTTGAACAAGTTGGTGGACGAAGCTACCACCATGTACCCGTCCAACTACTCGCTCAAGAAAACACGCTTGATTCTCCAGTTGTTCATCCAGACGTACTCGACACAGCTCCAGGAGTTGGCGCGCAGAACTGGCAGCCGGTTTCCGGAGACGCTGCGCAAGCGGTGGAAGAAGTTCGAGATGGGCCGCCACGCGCACTTGTTTGCGCCCCAGCCGTACGGCGACAACCAGCTCACCAACGACACGCCCACCAGAAAGGACCCGTTCCACATGTTGCATTTGGCGAAGTCGCTGTTGCAGAAGATGCAGAACACGTCGGCTGGAAGATCGCCAATCGAGAGCAGCGACGCCAGTGTGGTACAAGACGAAACACACAACTCAGGAACTACGCAGTGGGAAAAACCAGACGAACTCCGCGTCAGACTGACAGCTCTGTCGTCTTCGCCAATGTCTGGTGTGCTTCCTCCAATCTACGGACTTTCTACACAGCAGCCAGTTCCACAACCCATTCAACAACCGGTAATGCCAATGAACAGACCACAGCGTAACCCGCAAAATGACTTCTTTGATGCTCTTTCCAACCAGGGTTTCCCCAATATTGAGTTCTTGGACAGCACGTACCTCTCAGTGAATGATGAGTTCTGGGCTGACTTGCTTAGTTCGGATGCAGATAAGGTGAACCTTTCTAACAACCATTATGGAGGGTCCCACAATGAGGAAGTGTTCTTCATGCGCTAATTAATAATGTAATGATTTATGTATGTATATAATAGGGTCTTATAAATTGGATATATTCAGGGATTATTGTAAATTAAGTGATGATATTTAATTGTATTAATATTGGTAGATTTGTATAAAGTTGAAAGGAGAGAATTGATTTTGAAACTAGAAATATTTGAGAACTATTGATTTTGGAACTAGAATTTGAGAACTATTGATTTTGGAAACTAGAAATTTTTGAGAGCTATTGAATTTTGGATAAAAATTGATTTTTGATTGTTTTGGAGATTTTTGGTTAGCTGGATATTCGAATGGAAAATTATTGAGGTTTAAAGTTCACTCTTTTTAACAATCTCATCACACAATACTCTGTTTACTCAACTCTCAAACTTCAGTCTATCCTATATTTATTGACCAATCTATTCTACACTAGGCAGTCAGTCTATCCTATATTTATTGACCAATCTATTCTACACTAGGCAGTCAGTCTATCCTATATTTATTGACCAATCTATTCTACACTAGGCAGTCAGTCTAACCTGAACTCATTACTCATTCAACTCCATACTGGTTACTTCTCTAACCTATGTTCATTTCTTGGTCAATTCCATATTGGTTACTCAGTCAATTCTATATCGGTAGTCGGTTTACTATATATTAATTGTTCACTCTATTCTACGCTCACTAATCAGTCAATTCTTAGTACTCATTACTCGGACTATTCTATACTCATTACTAAGTATATTCAATATTCATTACTAGCTTAAGCTCGATACTCAATATATTCTGTATTCATTACTCAGTCTATTCTACAATACCCAGTCTATTCATACTATACTATATTTACTACTCAGTCCACACTCAAAAATCAGCTTATTCACACTAAATCATTAAAGTATTCTCTACTCAATCATTACTCCATTTTATCTTTTTTTCAATCTAAAAGATTTATATCATTTTTCATTTTTATCAATTGTAGATCAAATTTCCTTAAGAATGAACGAAAGGTTTGGTATTTTGGACATTGTCCGCATTTTAGGAGGACTTCTTCTCTTCAATGCCTTCTTTTCTTGGTGGTTTACACTGTCACCAACTTGGGGATACCAAGGCAAGTACCTTGACACGAGGTACTACTTGTTCCTTCTTCAAAGTCCGGTTCACATGACCTCTGCCGAGTTGGCAAAGTATGATGGAACAGACCTTAGTTTGCCGATATACCTTGCTGTGAACGGCAGTGTGTATGACGTCTCCAGCTCGCGAGGCATATACGGGCCTAAGGGGAGGTACCATGAATTGAGTGGCCGCGACTGTGCACGAGTGTATGTAACAGGCTGTTTGCAGAACCCCAAAGAGTTCACCCACGATTTGAGAGGATTGGACCAGGGGGAGGCAGAGCTGGATATCTTGCGGTGGCAGAAGTTTTACGCGAATCATAGGAAGTATTGGAGGATTGGAGAGGTTGAATACGAGCCTGTTGTTGGAGAACCACCTGAGCCATGTGAGCATTTCAAGTGGCCAGGAGTGAGGACTTAGTTTAATATGTAGCCATGACTGCAGTGATTCTAAATTAATGATAATAGTAATATATAAGGATATATAAGGGAACAATGACTACAAGTGATTTCTAAAATAATGATTGTAGTCTTGTATGTGAGAAAACCACGACTACAAATTGACGAAACAGTTTAACTAACATAAAAAGAGAACATACTAGTGTGATTTCAGATAAAGAAAATAGTTTAACTAAGGTATAAGGGAACTTTACTACAGAGATTTCTGAACCGATGATAATAGTTAAACTTGTATATAAGGGAGCTAATGTGATTTTCAAAAGTGATTAATTATGGTGATCAAAACGAAATCAAAATTGCAGCCAGTTAAAATTTTGGTGATCAAAATGCTATTAAATTTACTTGAATTCTGCTTCAAAATACTATCAAATTTACTTAAAACTTTAGTTCAAAATGCTTTCAAATTTAATTTTGATCTCAAATTAACTATCAAATACCAGTTCATTCTTATCACATCTTCCTCTCCAATTTCATATTTATTCTTGTCTCCTCATACACTCCCAGCAATATCCAAACTCTTTTGCAAAACATCCAATAAAGCCTCTGGATCCTCCAACCCAATACTTATTCTAATTATATTACGGTCCACCCCCCACTGTGCTACCTCATCCAACTCCCCATAGTGCGCCAAAATCGCATAAGGACACGCCAACGTGAAGTTGGTGCCCAAAGAGGGCCCCTTGTGCAAGTCGGTCGCATTGAAAAAGGCAACCGCATGCTTGGGCTCGTGAAACAAGACGGATATCAAACCGCCGTACCCGCCCTGCGGAGTCTTGATGGCCTCGTAGTGCTCCTTTGACTCGCTCACGGTAGGATAAAACACCTTTGATATCAATGGACACAGCTCGAGAAGCTTGACGGTCTCAAGCGACGTTTCGTCAATCTTGCAGCTTCTTTCGACAAAGTCGCGCGAGTTTCTCTCCAAGTAGAGCGCATCCTCCGCCCAGAAGTTGTCTTCGTACTCCTCGTTGAAGTACGCCTTCAACGAGTCATAAAAGTGCGACTCGGGGTTCAAGATGAGCGACCCGGCCATCACGTTCGAGTCTCCACTGAACACCTTGGTCAAGGACGAACACACAATATCTGCGTACGGCAAGACGTGTATGTTCAAGAAGTTACCGACGGTTTCGTCCACCACCACGGCAAAGTTGTGTTTATTTGCCAACTCTCTAATGCGCTTAAGATTGGGGGTTTTCAACAATGGGTTCGACGGACACTCGCAGAAGAGAGCCATGATGTCGAATTTTCCCGACTCCAAACCAGTCTCCAACTCGTCCAATGCACTGTCGTCGCCCATGCCCAAGAAATGCACACCAGGGCCAAACTTCCGGAGGATGTTGAGCGTGTCCACGTACGGGAACCCGAAACACACCGATTTCTTCGCCGGCAGCGTCTTCAACAACGCGTTGTGCGCGTTGAATATCGACGCCATGCCCGTGGGATAGAAGTAAACGTCCGTTTCACTCAAGTTTTTCCCTCTTCTCAGCTTCTCCATCTCCTCCTTCTGGTTGTGCGACTTGTCCACCTTACCGCAAATGCGTCTTCTCAACGCGATCTTGGCGTGCGGTGCGAATTTCAAGTCCAACACCCTGCCGAACTTCTGCTCGATGAACTTGTGGTACTCCAAGTCGGGGTTCTCTGTGTCTGCAAACGACTCATCTCTTGAGGGAGGCACCGGCGAGGGCGATTTCTGACTTTCCGTCTTCATCAACGAGTTTCTCTTGGAGGAGTTCGGGCTGTTTAGTGGTGGAGTGGCCGTTTTGTCGCTCTGGAAGAGCTCTCTCAACACATATTCACCCATTCTGGAGCTGATTCCTTCGCCGCTGTGCTGCCAGTAGCTTTTGGCCAAGTGGAATTCGCTAGAGGGGAAGAAAACCGCGCAGATAGTCGCTTCAATCACCCTGGAAACCTCGTCGTCGTTCTTTGGCGCTCGAGTGCTCAACTGTAAGAGCCTGATAACGGGACTTTTCAACTCTGTTTTGGAGCGTATGAACTCACGACACCTCTTTCCAACCCTGTTGGACGGGAAAATCATCACGGATTCGCCCTGGCGCCCGTATTTCTGCTCGATCTTAGCAGCCAACTCTTTTATGATGGAGTGAATGAAGAATCTTGGATACCCGGAGTTCATTTTGCTGACGACCCAGTCTTCTCCTTCTTCGTATCCTACGGTGGCCTCCCATGTAGGCAAGGTCACAGATACGGCGTGGGCGATATTTGGAATAGGTACTCCGATTTCTTGCGAGGGCATATCGGTGATTTTTGGTTTTGAATTTTGTTGATCTAAAAATGACTAACAGAACCCCGCGACAGCTTGAAAATGCAAGAAAACGTGAGATTAACGAAGAATGTGTGTAGGAGTTTTGGTTGTGATGTTGGGTTATCCTTATGTACTTATTAAATTAGAATTCACTCATTCCAGTATTACTTGATAGAGTGTAATAACAAGGTCTAAGATTTCCTGATTGTACTGATAATTCATACTTAGTTTAGAATCTAACTGCTAACTTCGAAGCACAAACGTTTTACAATTCTTCTCTACATCACCTTTTTGAATGGTTGAACAAATTTAAAGTTCACTAAATGGTTTATTGTTGAATGTACTTCATTTTCAAGTATAGAGTTGCATATAGAAAAGCTGTGTTAAATAGCCATGGGAATAATTAAATTGAAGTAAGTGTACGATTTAAGGCTTATGATCGCAGAAATGTCAATTTTTTTTAATTTTCCATCTGGTGACTTTAACTGTGAATTGGCAAATGAAGATTCACATAATCAATACGAAATCAAATTGGTTTTGTTGATCAGTATAGACTGCAAATAAAATCACCCATAAGAACAATAAACAATCCAAACTTACTCTACCCCCTTTCAAATCGATATCTATTAATGCAAAATATACAATACAATCTTTGGCTTATTATAACTTTTCTCAAGACTTGATGCAGTTTATAGCACCCTCCTTAAGCCTTTCCAAGTCCTTGTTGACGATTCCGTTAGCTGTTGGTTTTATACTTTTAGCAGATCCGTTTGCAGATCCGTTTTTCGTACTGCTGCCGTTTGGAGTTGCTTTAGCAGTGGCAGTAGAAGGAGCTGCTTTAATAGTGGCAGGAGCAGCGGCAGCTGGAGCTGGAGCAGCAACACCATTGGCACCGGACGGAGCAGGGGCATTACGGTTGTGTGCCATGTGCGCTTGCACCAAGTGCCCAGCAGCCAACGCAGAACAAAGCGAAAGCTCGGAAGCCAAAACAGCAGACGCGATGACACGCGCCAACTGTCTGGCATTCTCACCAGGCAGAGTGGGGTGTGGGCCTCTGACTCCCAACAACTCCAACATGGCTGCTTGTGGCTCCAAAACGGTACCACCACCAATCGTGCCTACTTCGATCGAAGGCATCGACACGCTGATCGACAAGCCGCCGTCCGGAAGCTTGTTCATCAAAGTGATACAGTTGGAGGACTCGACGTTCTGCGCTGGATCTTGTCCGCACGCAAGGTACACGGCGGTGACCATGTTGGCGGCGTGCGCATTGAACCCACCAACGGAACCAGCCATTGCGGAACCAATCAAGTTCTTCGACACGTTCAACTCAACCAAGGCGTCCACGTCCGACTTGAGAACCTTCTGAACAACGTCAGCTGGAATACGCGCTTCGGCAACAACAGACTTACCTCTGCCTTCAATCCAGTTGATTGCGGCAGGCTTCTTGTCCGTACAGTAGTTACCCGAGACAGAAATCACATTCATGTCGGTCCATCCGGCCTCCTCGGCCATGTACTTGAGCGAGTACTCCACGCCCTTGGAGATCATGTTCATTCCCATGGCGTCACCGGTGGTGGTTCTGAAACGGATGAAAAGCAAGGTTCCGGCAAGAGCAGTCTGGATGTGCTGCAAACGTGCAAATCTAGATGTACTGTTGAACGCCTTCTTGATGGTCTTTTGACCCTCTTCGGAGTCAAGCCAGATCTTGGCTGCACCGGCACGAGACAAGCTAGGGAACGAAACACATGGGCCTCTGGTCATACCGTCTTGCGTCAACACCGTCTCGACACCTCCACCGGCATTGATAGCCTTACATCCTCTCATGGCTGACGCAACAAGACACCCTTCAGTGGTGGCCATAGGAATGTAGTACAGCTTGTTGTCAATGATCAAAGGACCGGCAACACCAACGGGCAAAGGCATGTAGCCAATGACGTTCTCACAGCACGCACCGAAGACACGGTCGTAGTCGTAATTCTTGTATGGTAAACGGGTGGTGTCTAAAACAGGGGCTTTTGCAATCAGGGCAATGGCTTTACGACGAACAACAACGGCTCTGGTGTTGTCGGCCAATTGTTTTTCCAAAGCATACAATGGTAACTTACCTGCAACCACAAGAGAAGCAACTTCGTCGTTATGTAAGGTCTTGACACGGCCCTCTCTCAATACCTGGACACACTGTTCAATAGGCAACAATTTTGGTTTGATTTCCAATTCAATCGAGGACGAGTCGTCGTCCGACGATGAGCCTGCAATTTCAATACTGGGGATTGCTGGGGAGGCGGATTTGGCTGGAGCAGCGCTGATCGAGCGGCGGTGAGCCTTGGCGGCCTTGGCTGCGTTCGCAGCAGCAATCTCCTGCTCAATCAAAATGCTGGTGGCAGACACCTGGTGACGGGACGCATTCAAAAAATACGCATTGGTACTGATGGACACGGCAAACCCAAACAACAAGCACTTGGAAATAAAGTTGTCCCTGATGGCACGACTCACCTGCTCCAAAATAAGCAAAACAAAGTCTTCCACCTGGACCAAGACTCCCTGCGGCATGTACACTCTGGCAGGCAAAATGGTGGCGATGGTGCCTCTGGAACTGATCTTGATGTGCTTGGCAGCGGTTTTGGAGATGCTAGGAGCAAGTGCTGCGAAAATGGGGTTCTCACTCAACCCATCTCTGGAGTCGGCATTCGTGTTGTACAACCAAGACGATCCAAGCCAGAGTGCATGGAACGCAAAGAAAACAGCAATCATGGCAACTTTAAACATGGAGGTGTTGTCTTGGGAAGCTGCAAAAATAAAGGACTTTTCGATGCCTGAGGACTGCTTGGCAACATCTGCTGCAACCAACGACGAGATGCCCTCCTCTTCCAACGCCTGTCTCAAGTCAGCATTACGACGTGCCCTGTTGATCTCCACCTTCAACGCCAAAACAGCAGAGTAGAAGGTGTACACCAACAACAAGTCAAAAGTCAAGATGAGCGAAGCCAAAATGCAAAAGTGGGTCAAACCAACCAAGTGGGGGACGTAGAGCAGGATCGAAACAAGCGCACCAACAACAACAAAGTGGTCTCTCAACAAACTGACAGTGTGAGCAGAAACAGCCTCGCCCACAATGGCGGCGGCGGTCAATGGCTTGGAGGTGGTGGTGGTGGCGTCGCTCGACGACGCCAACTGCGTCACGTATCCCGCGATCGAAACCTTGTGCTTGAAGCCGATGATGGCCACAAGGAACGGAATGCCCTCGGTGATGCTCAACAACGGCACCTTTTTGTCCAACACCTTGGCCGACACCGTCAAGGCAAACAAAAACGCGAAACTCGACGACAACAACGTGCAGAAGGCCAACCAGAACTTGGAGCCAAACGCCCGCATGTCGAAAAACACCTTGATCAAGGTGTACCACATGGCCACATAGGCACTGGTGATCAAGATGATGTCGAAGCTCTCGGCGCCCTTGATCAAGTTCTGCAACTTGGTGGTGGTGAGGCGCGCGTAGTCAAAGTAGCGGGAAACCTTGTTGCTGTGTCTGGCTTTCCAGGAGGCGCCCGCCGCGCCCGACAGAATCTTGTCAATCGCCTGCAATTCGGACTCCAAGTCCTCGGACGGAACAATCAACACCCTCTCGTTCTCAGAGATACCGCCATAGGTGTTTTTGATGTCGGGCACCACCACGCTCTCGTGCACTCTTCTGAAACGCAACGGGACAATGCTTATCAAGTCGGCATCAGGGTACTCAGAAACATTGTCAATCTGGACCCAGTCCTTGTACTTTGCGCTGCCTGGTGGGTGGTAGTAGTGGACGCCATTCTGGGCGTTTCTGAAGGTTTCCGGTATGTACTCGTCGACAACAGACAAGTAGCCTATCGAGGCCAACAACGCCGTCACCAAAATGATGTGGATCGGGCGGTGGGCTGATATTCCGGCTATGACACTCGTCGCCTTCTTGATGGTTGAAATCATGCTGTGGTTTTCAGGTGTAGTTATTTAAAGCTGAATATATACTTGTTGAAGTAACTCAGCAACCAATAATCCGTTTGTCAACAGATGCTACTCAGTTATCAAAGCAACAGTATGTTGGTGGTGATAAATTTTTTGGTCTGCTATTTGGCTGTTAAAAAAATTTGCCAGACGAAATTTGGCGCTCGTTCCCGTTTGTGCACTTAGTGACTTTATACGAGGAACAAGGACAAGGCTCCAGGGAGGGTGGATAAGTGTGACCCTGGAGCGGTGGGGATGTTTGGGCGGGAAAAGTGACGTAGGGGACGGGGCTGTGGGCCGTGGGCTGTGGGAGCGACTGCTAGTGAGCGGTGGGGCAGAGGCCTACGCGTCTACGCGTGCAAAAATGTTGAGGATTGTGCAATGGATTTTTGCTCGAACTGACGAATGGAGGATGCTGTTCGTGGTGGTAGCGGGAGGTTGCGGCGTTTGAGGAGGATGGTTACGGGTGAATAGGGGGTTTCTCGATAGGGTTATTGGGTGGAAGAATCGGTGTGTCAAGGGATCGAGGACGAGGCGACATCTCACTGTTGAGATTTAATTTAGGATTTAGAGTATTGTAGGGGTGGGCTGGTGATGTAGTGTGAGGAATGTAGAGTGATGAATGTATAGTGGCAGTTGTAGCGCTGGTTGTAGGGGGGTTTTGGTGCTAGGTTTAGTTTGAGTTTTTGATGATTTTTGTTAAAATTCGCGTGAAATTTGCAGCCATTTGCTGTAACTGTTAGGAGTGATGATGGGAGTGTTCAACTGAGGTTGTGAAAAGGTGGTGGTTACATTATGTTAACTGATTATAAATCAGAAGCAGTTTGTTTGCAATAGGCATTTTTCACACTGTGGTTTGATGTGCCTAACGGCACTGTAGTCAGTGTGATTTAGCTGTAGTGCGTTTGCGGGTAAAGAGACCAAAACTATCTTTAACGTTTAGTTACGTTTAATTGCTTTGAAGAAGCTATAACTATTAGTCTGTTTTATTTTCCTGTAGCTTTAGGTAGGAGTTTTATACCGTTGAAATACCTTTGAATACACAACCCTACTCCATTTTCACCTAAGTTAACACTCTGTTACATTACCAAACTAATCTAATAAATTTGGAACCCACTAACCCAAAAGGTGACTCCCTGATCCAGAGCCACACAGGCTTATGGTGCGAATTATAATTACAGACGTAGAATAACCTAAGTGATTTCCGTTCAATCGTATTACCAGCACATGACAATCACCAAGGCTTCTTTCTACGCCCAATACAGCTTATCTAGATTAGTCTCTTCTTTTGGTTTTCGCAGCCAGGTACGGCTGTGCCTCAGGTTCGTAAATTTTAAGAGGTAGACTCCACAGAAATGCCAGTTTTCACCACCAGGATGAGCACTATTCCATCCTCAGTTTATTCATTCCTCCAGGAATTACAATTCTGATTTCCGTTGAGTTGGGTGAGAATTAAAGTAGTGCTGACGACGCGGACTGGTGACTTTCTTTTCTGACATCTGATGATTTCCGTCATGAAATTAAGCCATGTTTAGGTTTTGTAATTTTGCTAAACCCGTTGTTAGTTCAAAGATGAGATATAATGAAGGGAGGTGGTTTATGTTAATTGAATGATGTTAATGAACTGTTCTTAGTTTATTAAATTGTTCTTACGTTATTGATTAAAGAAATTACGAACGTGCTTGTTTAAATTACAAATAGCTTTTCAAATCCAATTTTAAATCCATAAACTTTGAAGGTTAAATATATTCTCAATTCAGATACAACTCCTTCAAAACAGCATTAAAAAATCCATTCACTTCCATTACCATCCTCCAACTTTACTACAAATCAATTTAAAAAATCCATTCACTTCCATTACTATACTCCAATTTTAATACTCCACTCAAAACAAAAGATTCCTTAAAATACACATAAACATTAACTCTACTTCAAAGAAACCAACTTGATGTCAAAAGTCAACTCGGAGTTGGCTGGGATACCAGGCAAAGATTGCGAGCCGTAGCCCATTTTAGCAGGAATCACAACTCTTCTTTCTCCACCAACGGCCATTCCAGCGACACCCAAGTCGAAGCCCTTGATACACTCACCCTTACCCAAAGCAAAGGAAAATGGCTTGCCGCTGGTGTTCTTGTCAAAGACCTTGCCGTTCTTCAACTTACCAATGTATCTGATACCAACCTTGTTGCCGGACTTGGCAGTGGTGCCCTTACCGACCTTTCTGTCTTCGGTCACAACGCCACCGAGCAAGGTCTTGGTTGGGAATTTCTTGTCCTTTTTGTCTTCCTTCTCAGCCTTTTCGGGCTTTTCCTCCTTCTCGGCTTTTTCAGCCTTTTCAGCCTTTTCAGCCTTTTTGTTCTTCTTGGTTTCTTCCTTGTAAGTAGAACCGGTAGGACCCTGTTCTAATTCCTTGGAGAACTTGACAGTCTTTTCCTTCTTTGCCTTTTTCTTTGGCTTTTCTTCATCCTCAGCAGCTCTCTTCTTAGACTGCTCCTCCTCAACCAACTCTTCGATTTTACCTTCGATGTCAGAAGCGTCTTCCAAGTCTTCCAAGTCGTAAACATCTCCCTCGGTGCCGTAGATTTCGTCCTCATCTGGAGACAAGTCGTATTCGTCAGAGTCGTACTCTTCATCCTCAGAGTCTTCGTCGGCTGGGTGTTCAACGTAATTACCAGTCAAGTGGATTGGGTACGAACCGGTTACAACAAAGAAAACTTCCTCATCTGGAGAGATGGTCAAGTCAATAGTTTGTTGGAATTGAATCTTTGGTGTTAAGGTACACACAATGAACTCAGAGACACCTTCATCATCCTCATCATCATCTTCATCATCATCCTCCTCCTCTTCTTCTTCTTCCTCCTCTTCCTTCTTAGACTTTTTACCCTTCTTTGGCTTAACCTCTTCTTCTTCATCGTCTAATTCATCTTCCTCCTCATCATCGTCCTCCTCATCCGAGTCATCAACGAATGGGACTCTCTTCAACATTCTCAAGGTAGATGGCTCTTCCTTGTCATCGGCAGCCTCTGGGTCGACCGCAGCTAAAGTGATCCTAATGGTGACTGGGTAGTCATCGTCAATAGCTGGAACAGGGTTAAATGGCTGCAAAGCCAAGTTGTACGAGGAGATTGGGAGCAAACCGGACATTTTAATGGAGTTGGTTTTTTTAAATTATTGAGATGAGATGAGGTGAGAAAAATGCTAAGAGCACGAGGAAAATCATAAACTAGTTTAGGTGGGTGATGTCGGATAATTAGATGGGAGAATAGGTAGTGAGACCTAGGCATATTTCGATATGAGTGGGGTTGCCTGTTGGGGTGTAAGATATTGTAACATTGCGATGGATGTAGTCTGCTAGGTAAAAGTCCAAATTTTGGGTGCAAATGGAAATTTCGGAAGACTCTCTTTTCATTGATGTTAGGCTATGGTTCTTTCATTCACGTGGGAGTGAACCCTTGAGCCAAGTCTTGACAGTTTGCATTGTATATTCTCGAATATTCTAAAAGCACTTCGTTTCTCGATTACACTTGCTTATTGTCAACTCAACTAAACTGTGACTCACTAAGAAATACTATTTACATTGTCTAATGTGTGATTTCACTAACCCAATAGCTTTTAAAAGTCTCAAGTAGCTTGGAAGTATCAACACTGCAAGTCTCATCACAGAAAAACTACTTCCAAACTCTCCCCCAATAGTTTATAAAGTCTTATCACTGAAAAACTACTTCCAAACGCCCTTTTTACTCATTGTCAAATTATCATTTATGTATTAAATATACAAAGACACCGCAAAATCAACAGAAATCACCCAGATCTCTAAAACTTCAACAAGTGTGGCTTGTCACCGTTCTTCAAGGAGAAAGACGAAGACAAGTACTGCTTCAACAATGGGGTCTTCTTGATTTCAGCCAACAAAGCAGCGTCAACATCCTTCTGGTCGGCGATTCTCTCAGCCTTGACTTCCTTCTTAGCCTGGGACTCCTCGAAGAAGTTGGCCTCGGACTTTTGTTCCTTGGTTGGCTTTTCTCTGGCAAAGTATGCAACGTTGAATTTGGAGGCATCAACACCGGAGAGCGAAACCTTGGTGGAGGTAGCAATGACGTAACGAGCGTTGACTCTTCTCAATGGGACACCATTGACCTTGAATGGGCCAGACACCAACAAGGTGTTGTCTTCCAAGGACTTCAAGTACACAACTCTCTTACCTCTGAATCTACCAGCCAACAAAATTAAAACGGTACCTGGGACCAAAGAGGCACGCAATTTTTGTGGACGAGCAACCTTTCTGCTTTGCTTTGGGACTGGAGCGTCTTCAGACTTGTACCACTTTTGAGGCTATCTTGGTTAGTATTGGCTGTTGAAAAATTTTAGTCAACTGGAGGCTGGATGCTCGCATCCCCCAAATCCCTTCAGGTTCGTGGGTGGTGCTTCTGGCTGCACTTATGCCTCCATGTCCAGCTCCTTATCTGGGGCTTTACTTACAACTTGGTTCATTTTTGATCTGATGAATTGGTGATAATAAAACAAAAGGTGAAAAGTCTTTTTCTAAATTTTTTTGCCCGACCACTCTGCCTGGTGCTATCGATTTGGAAGCGACATTTCAGAGTAAATGGCCAGCTATGTGCAGGAGATTATTAGTTTTGTATGGGACTTCTGAGCGCGACTTTATGGGACAAAAGAAACGTGTGCGACATTTTATTGTGATTGTGGTACTGCAGATTGGTGGTAGTGCGTGGGAGAATTTCGACTGAAGCATGTTGAGTAGAAAAAGCAGTCACGATCACGTGTTTGTGACTGCAATCATAGGTCTGTTAATTGTGATGGTTCATAGTACTAGATTAAAGTTGATTAGTGATAATTGACAGGCTTATGTGCGTAATAGTTTATTCGATTCCAGAGATAGTGAATAGCATGCTTTCTTGTACCTATTTGGAGTTGGTGTTTTGTTGATCCTTGATAATCTTGCTCCTCACAGTATAAAAAAGGCCTTGTAAATGCCTGTTTGTGCCTTTTATTTGGCTGCAAAAACATGAGTGATGTACATTTTTGGGCTCGTTGAGTTTTCCTTCGTTTTTCGCATAGTTAGTAACTAATGAAGATACTGGGCTATGTTATGTCCTTATATTAACAGTGCTGAGGCACCAATATTGCGGCTCTACATGGCTGGTGTCGTTTTATTATTTCCCTTTTGGGAAAGCAGCTTAAGACTCCAGTACCTCGTTTCTCTGGAAAATCACGTAAATCCATTAGGAGTTTACCTGAAGTAGATAGGCCGAATACAGATAAATGGCACGAAAACTGTCAAATCTCTTTCCTGCGCTACAACTTTATATGAAACTGGAAATAGAGGTTGAGACGAAGTTCCATTACCCCCGTAAACTGGCACATTCCAGAATCAACAACTTAAAAATCAGAGTGATAAGTTAATAGATTCATGTAATAAGTCTGTTTTCAATCAAGGTGAACAAATTCACCTCCAATAGCGACAAGAAACAAAAGTTCAGAGTGAGTACTTGACCTGCTTCCTCTACAGAATGTTTCGCCTCAAGAAACCACCTTACAATAAAACCAACCCACGACCAATCATCCTAGTTTAAATAATACTCTTATTTTCCGGACCTTCCATCTTGTGGTCTCATTATTCAGTTTTCAGATCCAACCCACTCATACTTTCCAAAACTTCAAAAAATCACTTTTTAAACTCATATCCGTTAAATAATCAGTGGTATGCCCTCTGAATATCAATAACCACCCACAACCACCCATTCCCACTACTTATCACTTTTCCCTAGAGGAATTTTTCCGCGTACCCAACACACGCGTGCCATTCCTTATCTTATCACACCCCCAGATATTTCTAACGTGATTTCATCTACAATCCTCCATAAGAAATATATTAAAACAATTAATAAATAGCCATCTATGGCGTTTGGTACTTAATGTTCACCGTCAATTGGCCACCACCAGCGTTGAGAATGACGTTTTCGAGGTTGTTGGCCGCCTCGGTCAATGGAACAACAGCATGTGCCATGTCAATGCTCTTGCCAAAAGTGTGGTGCTCCTTAACCACAAAGTGAAGCTCACCTGCGGTAGTCGATTTGAAAGGAACAGACTCGTTCCACTTGTATGCGCGGGTTTCCTTGTCGATTTTGGTTGGTCTTGTCTTGTACAACTCCTTTTCCTTGGAGCTTGTCTTCAAGTACACCTTGACCTCCAAGGCACCTCCGCTGGTAAAGTCGTTAGCAGAAATCACGCTGATTCTGCCCGGAATAGCGTCCGAACCGTGGGTCAGCGGCGCGAAACTGGACACGTCCGTCATGTTGCTGCTGCTTCTGGCGTGCCCCAAGAAGCTGCTGGTGCCGTTGGCCTGGCCGGGAATTCCCACAGCAACGTGCCCACTGGCAGACGGCCTTTGTGGTGGTGGCAACTCATCTACCAGGATGTTGGGCACACCAATAGCTTGTCTCTGGCGGTTTCTGTGGAGCTTGCTCTCACGCTCGTTCGACGACGAGAGCCTGCTGGCAGCAATCGAGCCAGTTTCCGTCATTTCCAGGGGAACTAGCAGCTCACCGCCATCAAGGTCGTCTCTGTCCGATGGTGCTTCCAGTTCGTCGTCACCCTTCTTACCCTTTATAGTCTTTTTACGTCCTCCAAAGCCCTTGAGGAAGGATCCACCCTTGGTTACAGAGTCGCTGGCGATTCCAAGTGTGTTGCCCACAATGTTACCTGTAACGTCAGTGACACCTGCTACCGCCTTCAATGGAACGCCCGAAACAGCACTCAAGTCAATGTTTAACCCGGTTTTGTTGCCCAACTTAGGCCTGATAAACTCGGGCTTGAAGTTGGCTCTCAAGTTGACGGTACCCTGAGTGTCCAATTCAACACTGAATGGTGTTTCCTTGTTGGCAGGCACACCAGTCAAGTCCAAACGCGCAGTTCCCAACAATTCATCGTCGTGGGTCAAGTCCCAGTCGTAAACCTCAATCGACAAAATTCCACGAGTTCTCGATGGAAGTGGGAACTTGAACAGCTCATTCCACACTGGGTTCAACGTCTTACGTTTCTTGTCCGTTTTGAAGATTTCCACACCCTCCAACTTGACCACTACAAGAGGGTCGGACTTACCATTAGAGTCGACAGACTTCAAGTCGTCGGCACTGAGAATGTCCAACGTAACATATCCAACGTCCAAAACAGTGTCCATTGGAGGAAGTGGAATCTGGATAGGGAAAAAGTCGAACTGGACCTTTACCGAGTTCCGTTCATTGATCCTGAGGGTGATTGGCTTGTTCTTGCCCTTCTTCAAAAGGTCAAGCGTGTTCCAGATTTGTTCAGCAATAATCTGTTTTTCTGATACTACTTCAACACGGTCAGTCACACGGAGAATCAACTTGGAGTAAGCTAAGTCTCTCACGAATCCCTCAGCATACGAGCTGTTGCGCAAGTCTTTGCCCTCACTGCGGGGCGTGATACCACATGGGTAAGCGTTGTCGTCAAACAAGGTCTGAACCAAAACCTCACCCTTTTCAAAACGACCGCCTTCAATGTACAAGCTAACGATACCAGAACCATAGTTGACCAACTCATCCAATGGAATGTTTTGCTTGGGTGGAACTGGCAAGTCGTCCTGCTCAATGTCAACCCATTCGTATTCATCTGGCTTTTGCTTGGCCAATTTTTCATCTTCTTCCCTTCTAGCGTCCTCCTTCTCTTTCAAGCCTTGAATGTGCTTCTCATAGTCGTCCCTGTGCAACAATTGCGAGTTGGTGTAGACTGGGATCGTTGGAACAAACGAAACGGAGTAGCTCAAAGTACCGTGTTTTTGAGAGTTGAGAATAACTGGCTGCTCAATGATTTCCTCAGAGCCATCGTACGCCAAATAGTTGCCATTATCGTCCTTCTTCAAAAAATCGTTGACTGAAACAGCAGCACTACCCAAGGTTCTGTCCTTTCCATCAGGCTCCTCGTCCATAATCTCGAGCAAGTAGTGCTGGTGTTCGTTGGAAACAGGAAGATAGTACGCACTGTTAAAGTGTGGGGTCAACGTGTTGTTATAAGTTGGAGTCTTTGCTTGCACCTTACTGTTGAGGATAACACGAACGTATGGGTCTACCATACCGACCGATTCGAGATTCTTGAGACCCGAAGCAGAGCGCAAGTGCAATCTCAATCCACCAATGGATGCATTAGTGAAGCTCTCAACAACAGAGTCGTCGGACATGCTCAAAGCCTTCCATCCAGAAGTGATTCTGAACTTTGGAATAGGAGCTCCAGGATTAGTAGGAGTGCCCTCAATCCACTGCTGGCCTCTGTTCGACTCGAAAATCAAGTCTTGCAAGTTGGTGTCTAACTTCGCAACAATGTTGTCTTCAACGGCATCCTTGACTAAGATTTGGATGCGAGTTTCCGACTGTTGTGTGATCAAGGTCTCAAACGACTGGTCCCAAGATGGTTCGTTCGTCTGTCTCAAGTAACGACAGCTCTTGATCAACTCGTAGTTGACATAAATCTCAGCATAAGGGTTCAATAAGCCAAGAGGAGACTTCGAAATGTCCAAGTCGTGTGCTTCGTGCAAGTTGATCTTCATAATACCAACCTCGGAGTCGATAACTGGCTCCTTAGAACCGTCGTCCAAGACCATTGGAGGTAACTCAGGGTACCAGCGAACGTCAAACTCGATTTTTCCGACCGTTTTACCACCTTCAGTCAAGTTTCTGACAACACCCAAGTGGAAGTGTTCCTGCAAAAGTTCGGAGAGCTGAAATTCAGCACTGCCAACCAACTGGTCGTCCGCCTTGTCTTTTATCAAGTGGTAAACATTAAGGTCAAGATGGTTGTTGTCCAAACGGTTGACCAAAAGGTACTTTGTTTCTGCGAAAACAGGGTCGTTGACCAACTTTTTGACCTTTGTTTCCTCCTCGAGTTCAGCATTGTTTGAAATTTTGAGCTGCACATATGGGTTGATACTGTTTGGTGGGGTTGGGTTACCAGTCTTGAGATTGGTACATTTTTTGATGGTCACAGCCACCACGCCAGTTGAGTCGTTTGACTGGGCAGCCATGAGTGCCTCGACGTCCACGTCCAACGAGTTTGGTGCGTACATCATCGGACGCAAGTTGGCGTGGATCAAACTGTTGACAAACTTGGATAAACCTGGAATGAAAGACATGATATCAAGACCAAGAGTGTCACCACCCACAGGCTTCAAGGCGTAGTCAATAGTAGGCGCCTCCAAAAACTGGACAGAAACCATTTTCACATGGGGAAAGTTCTGTGTCAATCTCAACTTGATGTTCATACGGCCGGTGAAGGACATATCCTCAACCAAAATAGGCAAGGATTTGGAGATGAAGGCCTTACCAATAGTGACTCCAAGGGCAACCTTTGGGTTGATCTTCTTCTTGATTTCGTTTTTGGTCATGTCGTCGGTGTCGTTTGGAGTGAAGGAGAAGGCCCAGTCCATTTCAATGAGATCATGGCCCTTTTTCGTGTACGACTTGACCGAGTTGACTCTTGGTGCTTTGGATCCCAAGGTGAACTCGTCCAATGAAATAGCCTCGATACCAAAGCCGGGTGCCTGGTCTTTCAAGACCTGGTTGGCCTGGAACATGACAGTTTCCGACATGGCAGGCATGTAAATGACCCAGAACTTGTCCATGAACGAGTTGAGCCACTCCATGGTTTCCAATTCGTCTTCCAAGCGGTTCGAGGCGTGGATACGGGTCATGTCGTCCCTCACGTTTCTGTTGAAACGGCGCAACTCCGTGCGGTAGACGGAACTGGTGCAGAGCAAGACGAAAATAAGTGAAAAGAAGCTCAAGCCAATACGCGCGACAAACCACGAGAAGAAACACGTTCCTATCATCAAGGAGCAGTTCCAGTACCAATCTGCGAAAAAGTGCTCGAGGACATATGTCTCGATGGTTTTGATGAGCTTGAGGGAGTGCACCTTGTCGGAGTCGCCTGTGTCGTCCCAATAGCCGACGTTTCCCCACGAGAAGGTGGCCCTGTCACGGACGTGGATGTGCGTAGTGGGTTTTTCGGCGCCCTTGGGCGGCTTTTCAGCGTTCTTGGACCCGTCCGCGTGCGACTGTGCGTTGTTGAGGTCGCTGCGCACCGCTGCGTTGTGGTCCTGAACGTCAGCAATGTTGGTTTCCTGCCCATTGGGCGGGTCTTCAGAGGGTTTTTTTTCCTAAAGGTTAGTATATTCCTGGCGAGGCTGTGAATAGGATTGCCAGGTTGATATTCAACAATTGTATGCTAGCAGTAATAAAGATTGAGATATTTGTGCTGGTTCCACTTCAGTGTCATTCCTCTCCAACGTCTTATCCATAATCAATTCCATTTAATCATAATCAATTCCATTTAATGATGACTATTCAGTCCCAATTGTATTCTCACACCACCACCATAATCACCCAATACCGCTCACTCTCAATCACTCATCACTCACACCACTCACACCATCCACAATCAACCAATCTCAATCTCAATACTATTCTAGCTTCTCGATGCTATCTACCCCAATAGACTAACATCTCATACTTACAGCAACCATCCTTTGTGAATGATAATGTTTTTTTGTTGTTTTTCGTTTCGTATTCGTTGTTTCAGGAGATGAAATTCATGCGAAGCCCTGTTACGAAGCCTGCGTAGAAGTGTCTAAGATTGCGCGAGATCAACTCATCAGGCTAGAGAGGACATGGTGCTACATGAAGAGGATGGTATAGTATGCATACGATGGTCGGGAGTAAGTGGACCGGGGGAGTGGAAACAAGTGGTTATGGATTTTAGTGAAATTTTGCGGAAATTTGTCAAATATGTGAGGGAGAGATTGGAGAGGAGTTTGAAATGGGGAAGGAGAAGTAAACGAAGGAAGATTGAAATACGGAAAGGAAGATAGAAGTACGAGAAGGATGATTGAGGTAGGAGTAGGATGATCAATATTAGAAGATAGTACGTAAACTACAAGAAATAGCTACGGTAAAAGAAAATAGGAAGGACGAAGAGTTGTACGAGAGAATGAAAGCCAATATGACTAAAGAACTCTACAATTTACAGAGTAAACTCGAAACGACTAATATTACATTTAGGGTCATCACATTTCAGGGAACGTACATCAAAGCACTCATTAATGAGCCTTTTGAGGTTCACTTTGGTGTGAGTTCGAGAATGGCAGGCCGTGCATGTTGGTCTTGGTAATTTTTATTGGACACATCGAGAAAGTTGAGTGTGAAGCAACGCAAGTGGAGTGAAAATTAGGCGGTCTATTTGCTCTGGGGACGTTACTGCAGACGCAGCAGCCTCTAGAACCAACATTGCTTTGGAGAATTGCGGCACGGGGTTTCGATTGCAAAATTGATATGCAGGTACTTGGCTGCAATTTTGAGAAGAACTTAAGAGTATGTGCACCAAATGACATCTACGTACATTGAGACAAAAGAAGTATTATACCTAAATGGAAGTCAAAGAAGGTTATTCTGAAGGGTTGTACGTATTCTACTAAGATTTAATGTGAGTGGGTTTAGGGGTTAAACTAAGTTTGAGCATTGTGATAGCAACGAGAATGGCAACGAAAGATAAATTAACTTATGGTAATTATTGAGCGCATTGAGAAGTGAAAAGATATGCCGTGAGATACAAACAACCGATTTTAGTGGATTGTTAGGCTATAAGAGCACACGAAACGTCAAAATTTCTTATAAAGTGTCTCTCGAAGGTGGCCTGCAAAGAGGTTGTATTGAAGTTTCTTTCAAGATACTCTCCTGGTTTCGTACAAATTGCTAATAAACCTCAATCACGACTGTTCAAGGCATAAATTTATGCATTGACACCTCTTGAGTCCACTTACTCACATCCAAGAGTGACATAACTTTGTAATTTAATGTTAATTTTGCGAATGAATTATTTGTAATATTCACACCAATTTCTTGATGATTTAGAAGGAATTAAAAGTCTTTTCTAATTAGATGTCAAACTTCTAACAATAGTAAACGAGTGTTAATTTACTTGGCGATTTTAAACAATTACCAGTTAAATATATCTGCTATATCCACCACCAAACCTACAATACAATCCACAATTCTTATTACTCTTTTGTATTATCTATTTAGACAGTCTCCAAAACAACATCCTTGAAGCCGGCAGAAATCTTCTTACCCTTGTCATCAACACTAGCCTCACCGTGCAAAGCCAACAAGTTACCCAAGTCGAACTTTGGTTGCTTCAACAACTTGACCTTTCTGATGTGGATGTTTTGCAATGGCAAGATGGACTGAGTGTTCTTCTCAATTTCACGGCCAATGACTTCTGGGATCAACTTGGTGGTCAATTGAGCCAAGGTGCAGTTAGAGACCTCTCTTTGCATGATTTCAATCATCTTCTTTCTGACCTCTCTCAACTTGGAAGATTGGGCGTAGGTGGTCTTCTTGACCTGGTTGGCCTGTCTCTTGGTGAAGGCAATGGCGAAAACTCTCAAGACGTAGTCGTCAGAGGTCTTGACAGTGACGTTGGCCTCAACCAAAGATTGCCACTTTCTGACCAAGGATCTAATCTTGTCAGAAGTGAAGTCCAAACCGTGGAAGTTGGTCAACAAGTTCTTACCCTGGACCTCGTCGACTCTCAACTTGATCTTTCTGTGCGAGTGGTCCTCGGAACCCTGCAAGTCAGCCAAGCTGACTTCAACAACACGGCCCTTCAAACCATCGGCGGCGTTCTTCAAACCGGTAGATCTGTTGATGATGGTCTTACCAACGTTTCTGTGTTCAAAGGTAGATGGGGCCTTGATGTCGTACCATTCCTTTCTGGTGAATGGGTCAACGACCTTTTTCTTCAATCCCTTCTTTCCCTTGGAGAGTCTCTTGTTCTTACCAACAGCCATGTTTACAGTTTAGGATGAACAGTGTATTTGGTTTCTATAATGTGAGCGACAAAAATTTGTGAGAGGGTCAAAATTTTTCACAATCTGTGCGAGGACTGCAGGTAGGCTCCTTTTTCGATGATGGGGTGTGCACGTGAAGTATGGTACTCGATTTAAATCACGTTTTTGGATTTTAGGGCACGTGTTAAACTTATACAAAGCGTTCGTTTAGTGTTCAACTAAAAGTGTAGAGGTACAGAGCACTTAGACTTCACATTTTGTAAAAGAGGTTACTTTTCGGATTATTTGATTTTAAATAACTATGTTTAGTTTAATGCAATGCAGTTCCTTCCTGACTACCTTGAATTTTGTTTGGTGGAGTTTAGTTCTTTACATTTACTCTCAGGACAGTGTATTTGTATTGTTTCATAAACGTAAAAGTTACCAATATCTCAGCATTCAGATTTTCAAAAACTCCCGAATGCCAGTATATTTCTCATTGGATGTACCTGCAAACAAATTTCCTGTCTTAACCAAGTCTCAAATTAAAATGTCAGTATATTCTCATTGGCTGCAAAATAGTATGCTTATAAGAGATGGATGAATTAATAAAATGAAGTATTACGTGCGATTAGTTTTCCACAAATTCCAAGATGATAGAAGTGAGAGAGGTGAAAGTTCTACTTTCCAATTCTTCAATTTGTAAGAGCTCACAGGCTTGATAAACACCATAGTAACTATTTTTTGTACTAATGAGTAGGGAGTGGCCTAAATAAACTACAGAACTTCCATAGACTACAGACTTCCATAACTACAAACGTCCATAAACTAAACAAATTACAATCCATACCATCCCAATGGCCTCTCAAACGATAACTAGTATACCCAAGCTGTTACGTCATCCGAATATGGGCCAATTAACACGTGACCAAAATCACGCCGATTCTACGCCAAAATCACTACACCTTTTGTTTACATTTCATGCTGGCTATTGATCTGGTCTTATAGAACTTCACAGATCCATTACCAACATAATCCCATAGATATTTCATCATTGACTGCACTTCCGGAACATAGCATAAATTATGGAGGATCAGGATCATAATAACCAGTACGTACTCACAAGACCACAATTAGAACGCGGTTGTAGAGCTAATACTAACGTTCAGGGTTGCCCTCAAAATCGGACTCATAGGAGACTCGCAGATCGGAAAGACCTCACTCATGGTCAAGTACGTCGAAGGATCGTTCGACGAAGATTACATACAAACACTTGGTGTCAACTTCATGGATAAGAAGATACAGATCCGCAATACTACAATAACCTTTTCGATATGGGATTTAGGTGGGCAGAAGGAGTTCATTAACATGTTGCCGTTGGTGTCGAACGACGCTGTGGCGATACTTTTCATGTTTGACTTGACGCGCAAGTCGACGTTAAACTCAATCAAAGAGTGGTACAGACAAGTTCGTGGATTTAACAAGACGGCGATTCCGTTTTTGGTGGGCACGAAGTACGACCAGTTCATTGACTTGCTGTACCAGGACCAGTTGGAGATCACGCAGCAGGCCAAGAAGTTTGGCGCTGCGATGAAAGCGCCGGTGATATTTTGTCTGACAAGCCATTCGATCAATGTCCAAAAGATATTTAAGATCATCATTCTGAAGGCGTTTGATTTGAGGCTTAATATCGATGAGATTGTGAATGTGGGGGAGCCATTGTTGATTTATAAATAAATGTGAGCTTGAGAAGTTGGTCTGTGTTGAGTTGCGAGTGGTATTGGTCAGAGTGAAATACTAGCGCTATTGTTACGGAACTTTACACTACTAACTGAGTTGCTAGAAAATATCCGTTGATGAGTCTCAGTGGAAGTATTCACTAATTAACAGACCAGAAAGTCCAAATCGTTAGAGAAGAGATAAGTGGGATCCCAAACTTTCGGTAACGGTAAAGATCCTATAAACTCCACAAACAGAGAACTGTGTCATTCTTTACTTGGTGGGTTAGCATGACCAGTTCTTGGAAGTGTGGATGTGGATTGAAATGCTATAATTCGAATTTGCTTGTACCAATCAACCCTATTCAGTGTAATCGGTTTCTGAAAAGAATTATTACCAATAGGACTAGTTTATAGGGAGAAATGAGATGATGATAAATGTAGTTAATGTCAGTGTTAGTGAAGTAGAGGTAATTTTAAGCTCTATCAATTTTTTCGTATGCGTTCAAATCGATTACAAGTTAGCTTTCAAAAGAGATAGTGTCTACTAAGTTAAAGTTTGGTGATTTTTTGCACCCAATATTTCTTAGTTTTCATTCTAGTCAAGTTTGAATCAACTACTCTGATACTTATGGCTCTTGTGTATTCACGTCAGAGACTAATAGTGAACAGGTGAAGTAGAAGTGAAGAAACAGAGCAGCCTCAAAGAACCAGAGACTTCAAGCTTTACCAGACCTCAACCTTCAAAACGGTAAATGAACTTGCCGATCCAGAAAGTCCTTGAAATGCAAGTGCCTACCGATTTCTATATCTCTTGAAACTCACCTCCACCGTAAGATTCTGAAACAATTATCATACACCATTTAAGGGTGAAGTCAAGAACGACTCTCAATATAAATGCGCGAAATCTCCTTAAAGAACCAAAGATCAGCACTCATCTAGGATCACTCATTTACCCTCCACAACCGTCACATCTCCAAATATCATTTAAAACCAACTCCCTTCCCTTCACTTATTCCAGATTAAGAACCAGTCTCCATAAAAAAGCGAAAATTCGATACTTCAAAAACAACCATGCCTAAACCATTGAAAGGCTGGCTGTACGCCCTCTCTCTGAATGAAACCAAAACTCGGAGAAGCAGAAGGCAGGCCGAAAACGAATTCATAACTCTCAAACGAGAAAGCGATGACTTGGAAATCAAAGCCGGGGACACCATCCTTGTTGAAGATTCAAACAACCCCGAAATAGCACTTATTAAGGAGATAAAGTTTGGAAGCAGCACCAGATTCATTGATATTATCGTGCTATGGCTTGTGAGAGCCAAGGAAATTGAGCAAAACGTGCTCCCAGAAGTGCCCAAACAGAATGAATTGTTCATTACTGCTTCGATAAGTGAGGTAGACGAGTCGCATATCTTAGAGAAAGTGAATGTGTTGTCTGAGTCTGAGTTTAATGATATTGTCTTAGACGAATCAACGGCTTCTGATACTTTTACGGTGCGGAGGGCATGTAGCACTGACTGGAAAGATTTTACCGAGCCTTTCGATTATAGAGACTTGCACAAGATGTTGGAAACAGACCAAAATGAGTTTATGAACTTTCTCAGGACAAACACAGTTAAAACAGCTTACAAGTCTCCGTCAAAGTCTCCTAGAAAAACAAGGAAATCTCCTGTGAAGTCACCTCAGAAGGAAAAGATAGAACCACCAGACGAGTCTTCAGGTGAGGAGCTGAAGAATTTAGATGTTATTGGCGAAAAAGTGAAAGCTCCTGAAAGTATAGGTGAGAAGTTGAAAAAGGCTGCTAAATCACCACGTAAACTGAAAACACAAGAAGAAAAAGGTAAATCACCTCGCAAACGAAAAGTTTACGATTCAGAAGATGAAATCTCGTCGGACGACTACATGTCTGCCGAGGAGTTATTGGTGGAACCAAATTCAGACTCAGACGTAGATGAGGAAGTGAAGAAAACCCCACGTAAAAGAGCCAAGAAACAGTTGTCGCGGAGCCCAACCAAGATGCCTAAGAATAAGGAGAAGGACGACATGTTAAAGCAAATGGTTTCGGTATTATCCCCTGACAAGAAGAGAAGCTTCAAGACTAAACCCAATCTCCCTGGCCCATCACTCGCATTGTTATCTCCTAAGAAACCATTGAAGAAGGTGGTTACATCTCAGACATCACAAGCATTCAAAGAGTTGAAGGCTAAGCTACACACATCTGCCAAGCTCAATTCACTTCCGGGAAGAGAAGAAGAGACATACCAGTTGATAGACAAGATAAGTACAGCCATCGAAACAGGTGCAGGTTCTTGTGTTTATGTGAGTGGCACACCAGGACTCGGAAAAACAGCCACTATTCGAGTGGTGATCTCGCAGTTGCAAGAGTATGCCGCGGATGGCCATTTTAAAGAATTTGATTATTTGGAAATCAACGGATTGAAACTTCTTTCTCCGAATGTTGCGTACGAGATGTTGTGGACAAAAATGAGTGGGGTTAAAGTAAGTGCTTCGAATGCCGCTATTTTGCTTGAAGATCGTTTCAGCAAGCCAGACAATGAACGTAAGCCATTGGTTATTCTTATGGATGAGTTGGACCAGATTGTCACCAAGAACCAGAATGTCATGTACAACTTTTTCAATTGGCCCACATACGAGCACTCCAAGTTGATAGTGATAGCGGTAGCAAACACGATGGACTTACCGGAACGTGTTCTTTCCAACAAGATCTCGTCGCGTTTGGGTCTCAACAGAATCCAGTTCATTGGGTATACGTTTGACCAGTTGGGAGAGATCATCAAGCACCGGTTGGAGATGATCACCAAGTCCAACAGGCGCAAGGTGATGATGGACCAGGACGCGATCGGGTTTGCGTCGAGAAAGGTGGCCAGTGTCAGCGGAGATGCCAGGCGAGCGTTGACGATATGCCGGCGTGCTGTAGAAATCGCAGAAAAGGAGTACTTGGCTGAGGCAAATCCCCAGAATGTTGACGAAGAAGAGCAGACTTTTCATGTTAAAATCACACACATCTCGAAGGCGATCTTGGAGTCTGTCAACTCGCCAATGGCGCAGTTTCTCAGTGCGTTACCGTTTGCGTCCAAGTTACTATTGAAGTCGGTTTTGCTGAGACAGAAACGCTCGGGTCTAGCTGAGAACAGTTTGGGAGATGTTATAGACGAAATGAAAAACTCCTTGACCATGCTGGCCACTAAAGAAAGTGGCACAGCTTTGAATGGTTTGGATCTGAAGATCACCTTGCTTGATTTACTTTATGGTAACTCCTTGTTTGATGTGAGTAATGGTAAGGTAAACATTCGTGTTCTCAAATTCAAGCAGATTGTGAATGAGTTGGTTGAGAATGGGATTTTATTGCAACAGAATGTTGCTGGAGAGAGGTATAGAATGATACATTTGAATATTTCTGAGGAGGAGTTAACCTCATGTTTGACCAGGGATAAAGATTTTATTCTTTAGTTATTCTTGATTAATAGAGTTGTATATTTAGTATAAATTTGTTTGCAATTTTTGTACACAAATATCTCACTCACTATATTTTACTTTCTTTACTCAGTCTTCTAGATCTTACAACTGAGTATCTATGGAGTAGCTTAGCACTAAATCATTTTAAATCTCCACTTACAATTCACTTTATCTTTGTACGCTTTCATTTTTTGCACCCATTCCAACCTGCAATTCAAAAACTGCACTTTTGATTTGCGATGAGTTTAGCACCAACCATGAACGCTATTGATCCAACAGACTATGTCGAAGTCTCTGAAGGAACCTTAAAGTTCGGGGATGAGAAACAGCAGGCCAAGTTCGAGCTTGGCGTCTGCATGGCCGTCTACAAATGGGAAGAATTAGCCACGGCAGTCGATAACCTGTGGGGTGGCCCCAACTCTGCTGAAAAGAGAGACTGGATGTCTGGTGTTGTCGTGGATCTCTTTGACGAGAAGGTGGTGGACATCCAGTTGATCGAAGAAACCTTGCTCTACGCCATGTTTGACGAGTTTGAGACTAATGTTGACAACGACTCTGCCTTGGAGATTGGAGCTTTGGTGTTGAAGATCTACAAGCAGGTTGCTGAGAAGAACTACGGATTGGTAGACCAGTTGTATGCCAAGTGGGAGTCGAAGAGGGCCAGTGGGGCCACTTCGGCGAAGGTTACAGTCGAGGGAGACCCAGAAAACCCAGATCTGTCTGACGAAGAGGAGGATGAGGAGGAAGATGAAGCAATGGAGGTGGATGAGCCTGCAAAGCCAAACCAACCAGAGGCCCCAATCGTTGACGATGATGGGTTTGAGTTGGTTCAGAAAAAGGGTAGAAGAAGATAGGTGAAGAATGATTAGTTTTGATCTTTAAAATCTAGTAACGTATTTAAAATGCAGAGAACAAGAGTGTAGATTTCGTGTTGTTAAACATATAAAATTAGAATTTTTGTAAACTCTTTAAATGTATAATGATTGTACACTTGAGAATGAATAATGAAACTTTTGTACACTTGTGAATAATGAAACCTTTGTACACTTCTGAATAATGAAACCTTTGTACACTTGATAATGAATAATGAACATTTGTACACTTAATTAAATGCTTATTCTTAAACACCTAATTACTGATAGAATTACGAGGAGTATTACTCCTCGTCCTATTCAATGTGTTCAAAGACTGTAACGACAGAACAGAACTTCTATGCTGATATCTCTGAGGAAGTTGAGGCTCCTTCTCCTCTACCGGAGTGGATGGTAAAGAACCCACGCTCCCTCTACTTTGGTTGTTCAAGCGAAAGTCACTGAAACGTTTCACCAAGGTGTTTGCCATGTCGTTGACGCCACCCGGAGTGCCCGGTACGGCCTGGCTGGCGAACCCACCGACGGCACTGCCAATCTTGGTGTTGATCGCGCCAAAAATGCTGTCCCTGGCGTTTTCGATCCGGAAAAGCCGTATCGCGGTGCCCGACCAGTGGTTCACAGGCGTGAGTGCCCGCGCAACGTGCTCAGTAACATATTGAGACTCGTTGTGCAGCTGCAGCTGCACCTGTTCCGTCCCAGAACCCTTCATGAAGCTGGTCCAGCTCGACGTGAGCTTCGAAACCAGCGCAAACGACGTCGTGATGTTGCTGATAAGCCTGTTGTTATTGCCAGTAATCGATTTCACGCTGTGCACACAGTTGTACACCTCTCCGTACAAGAGCGACATGTACCAGCCTAGCGACAAATGGGTCCAGTTGAACTTGAGCAAGTCCAACGGTGTTCCAGGCAAGAAGTCGTAGTTGATCTGGCGCTTATTTTCGCTTATGAAGACCTCAAAGTCGGTTGATTCGATATGCTGCACCAACTTGAAGCTGTCGACAGCCTGACCACCACTGTTGTTCCACATCTCACGCGAAACCAACTTGAGGCGCGGTATCAATATGGTGAGGATGATGCGGAGTGAATCGTTACCTCCCCATGTTCTTTTGATTGGGCTCTCCATGGGTAGCTTTTCACGTGCTTTTTCAGACATACCCGTCAACGGTTTGGGCCGGAGTGCTTCCTGGATCGATTTGTCCTCCAATGCAGCTTCGTCCACTTCTTCTCTGCGCTCCGATACCTCCAGAGAGCTCGAAGTTGGAGAGTTCACTCGCGAAAGCTCATTTCTTTCGTCTTCGTCTTCCTCCTCTTCCTTTGCGTCTTCTATACTGGCCAATTTCAAGGTGCCTCCACTGAAATACTCACTGTCGAAGCTGTATATAGTGTTCCAAATCTGGTCGTACACCTTTTCGTTTTTTAGCACCGAGAACAAGAGCATTCTCGAGGGTTTGGGGTACTTGATCATGGCTGTGCAGAGTGCGCGTACTATCAACGCCAACAAGTCTGAATGGAACGACTTTTCAAGTAGAAACTGGCGCAGGGATAACTTTTGCAACAACTGTGTGATGCTCCAGCACGATGCATACGATAATCCTCCACCAGGATTCAAGTTGCTCATCTTTTTGGCTGGATCGTCAACAACACTTTTACTAGAAACCACTGGAATCAAGTTGTATAGTATCTCCACCCACGTAGTTAATAGCAAATCGGATATTTTATGTGGTTGTGAAAGTAAAGTGCAAAGATGGGACACCAAAAAGTCTCTAGTTGTGACAGGCCCCGGGTTTGTTTTGAAGTTTGCGGGAAGCGACTCGTAGAAGTCGCTGTATATTGGCTCTAGTAGCGGATTCGTTAGTTCTGGGTTCAGCGAGACGTACAAGGCCAAATACGAACTGATGCGAACCAAACTGAGATGTGCAGGTATGCCATTGTACAGCATCAAGTAGTAGACCAAAACCACCAGAAGCTCGTTCATAAACCTCGCCCCGAAAGCCGCACGAAAATTTTTGTTGCACTGGAGCAACTCCCAGATGAGCATGGTCAGCTCCATGGCCCAGATGGACGGCAGCTGGGCCGACTTGAAGGAGAACTGGCTTTGGTCGGATTGTAGTGGGTATTTAAGAATCAGTACCAAGCTCAGACCCAAAAATAAGAGCTCGCTTTCCTTGTGGAGTTTGCCCATGTAAAGACGGGCCATATTAATGGGCTTGTGCAGAATGAGATTGTACTCCAGCAAGAAGAGCATTTGGTCGGGCGACGGAAGCGGGTACGCGATCATCGCTGTGAGGAGCTGTATGGACAATGTAACTAGTAAGTGCCTCATTTCGGTGAGTTGAGTATTAGAGTAGTCCAAAGCGTTGTCTGATGAGCGGGCCGAACGGCAGACCAAGTTGGTGAGCGAGCACACCAACGTGAGCAACTCGTTGCGCGGTGTTGCTGCCACCAATAGCGTCAAAAACCGCGACCCGGACCCTATAATTTGGGACGGAGGCTGGTAAAACGACTGCGACACCAACGTGAGCACTAGTTTGAGCACCTCTGCCCTGTTTGAGTCGTGTAAAAGGTCCGCACTGGAGTACTTGGACGTCGAACCGATGCCTGGTTCCCATAACAGGAATATTGGGCCTGATTTCAGTGTACCTGCAACGGTAAACCCAGGCGTGAAGAGAAGATTGACCAAACTCAGCATTAACGAGACGGCAAGACGTTCCAGGGACTTCTTTTGTGCTAGCGAGAGCTGCACCGACGGTTGCGCCAGCGGAACCAACCTCATGGGGTCGAAGTGGTCGCTCCAGAACAACTCGTGCTCGATTTCGTCGGCGTACTCATCCATTTCGTACAAGAACGGCACCAATTTGGTGAGCAACCGCACGCAATTGAGCAAGCACCGCAGCTCGAGCGGCCCGCGCGACATCTCCACGATCTTTTCGCTGAGCACACCCACCAAAATCACGAAGTTGACCCTGTTCTGGTCTCGTATGGTTTTGACGTCCACCGCCGTGATGAGCTCGTAGACGTCGCTCGACGTCTCCGGCTCCAGGTACAAGTAGCTCCAGAATTCGTCGCTCGGCGGTATCACTCGGCCCTGCCCGAGTTTGAAGAAGTGGTGCTTGATCCTGAGTCTTTCTTCAGGTGTTTTCATGGTGTTGGTAAAAATGTTTTTTGTCAATGATTTGAGAATTAGTGGAAAGAGTGGGAGGTTGGTGTGAGCAGTTGTATTCTATTTAGTATTGGAGAGTGGGACTTAGTGTTGGTTGAAAGTTGTAGAGGGATAATAGCAAGCATGATTATTGGTTTCTGAGGAATGGTCTTAATATTGAGAGATTCTCCTTGGGTTCTGGTTCTAATCATTGTTGAGTTCTAATCACTGAATTCGTGTTGAGGTTCACGTATTGAGTTGGCGTTGAGTCCTAAGTGTTGAGTGCTGGGCTTTAAGTGTTGAGTTCGTGTTTAGTTGTAAATGTAGATGGCTGAGTTCTAAATATTGGGTTATAATTGAGAGCATGAACTCTCGTGTCTAGAGCTATAATTACTAGTTTTGGATTCACAATATATTCTGCGAGAGAATATTAATGCAGAGAAAATGAATACTCAAAAAATTAGTGTCTGGGAGATGAGACAAGAATGTAAAGCTGCAACTCCAAGAGAGTAAACTAAAGATACCTGAATCGATTTGTACCATTGTTAACCATTTTCACCGTTTTCACCATTTCCACCATTACCACCATTTTCACCATTTTGAGCATTGCCCTACACAAGCATTACCGATTAGCATTCATGGCATTACCGATTAGCATTGCCCAAACACTGCCACGACCATTGCCACGATCATTATCCAGGCACTGCCACGAGCATTATCTAAAACATCATTGCAACTTGCAGCTCAGAGTGAAACATTGTCATGTCTATGCCTGTCGCACTAGAATCTACAGTTGACCGCTATTTCACTTGAAATTGAAATTACCAATAACTAAAAACGTGAATTGTATTAACTGATTAGTGTCAAAGCAATGGTACCCAGTACTAACCTCTGAAAAAAGTCCCTAAAATCAATCCATATAGAAGTCAATTGCACACTTACTAAACTCCATATTTATTGAAAAGTTTTAACTGATTGATGTCAAAGCAATGGTATCCAGGACTAACTTTTGAGTAAAAAGTCCCTAAAATCAATCCGCATACAAGTCATTGCACCACTGAATAAACTCCATATTTATAGAATGGTTTTAACTGATTAGTGTCAAAGCAATGGTATCCAGCACTTACCTCTGAAAAAAGTCCCTAAAATCAATCCAAATAGAATTCTGAGTCAACTGTACCACTGACTGAAGACCATAATTATACCCAAAGTACCCTATATGAATTTAGAACACCGCAAAATCATTAGGAATCCACTCATATAGACTCTATAACAAAACTCAAAGATTTAAAAGATTTGGTACCTCCAAAATTTACCATTTTATTGCTGCACAAATTTTGCAGCCTATTTTTTTTACCATTAGTTGTATATTTAGTTAATGAATATCAAACCAGAATACATTACTTTCCTCTAATCATTATCTAATATTAATCCGCTTTTTCGGACCCACTTCAACCTCATCTCCCCTCCTTCTGGTCCCAAGAACACTCCCATACCCTATATCCACACTCATCCCACCATCCTCCTCCTCATTGGCCACCCCAACATCCTCTCCTAGATCATCAGCATACCCCGTATCCAGCCCTAACCCTAGCCATTTCGCAGGAACCTCCATGTCTGGCATCTCCAAAGCAGGAACTCCCATCATATCTCCCTTTTCATCGCTCTCATCATCAAAATGAAGCGCAGAGCACTTACTCATCGCCTCGTAGATGTCCTGCGCCCGCGTCTCACAGCTGAAAAGTGGGTCCCGCAGCGTCGCCACACCCTTAGAAATCACTATCTCAACACTGCTGGTGTACTCGGACGGCTGCTGCGGCACTGCCGCGGCCATTTCCCCCAGCACAACCTGCAAGTGCAACGTGGAGTCGTCCCGCAACGCGTGCAACACTATAGCCTGGTACGGGTACTCGATTCCAACACCTGGCAGCACGAACCAGAGCACAAACAGCGTGTTGAGGACGTACACAGTGACGTCGCTCATGTCCACGCTTTCGAGGACCGGCGACAAGTGGAACGCGTGCCGTGGGTCGTTGGCACCGAAGCGCACAGTGTAGTTGGTTCCACCGCCACAGAGCACAAACTTGTCGTCGTCCTCGAGAGAGAACTTTGCGGGCGACACCAGCTGGTACTGCTGGAGTGCGAGCGTGTTCTCCACCGTCGGCTGCTGCGTTATTAGGCTGCCCATCTGTTGGTTTATATTTCAAGTCACGTGGATTTGGATAATTTACATGGTTAATGATAAGAAGACTACGGAGTTGAGCCCAATGTTTAGTTAGTTATGTTGTTGCTATTATGTTGAGATGATTGTTTGATGTCAACTGAAGAGTTTGTGGTTTCAACTGTTGAGTTTATTGTATCAACTGTTGAGTTTATTGTTTCTATCAACTGTTGAGTTATTGTTTTTATCAACTACTGAATTTAGTGTGTAGGAAAAGGGGTGGCATTTGACTCTTCAATCTTCTAGGATTGAGAGAGGTTTCTTCAAAGGAGGCTTCAGAGTGAGCCTTTTGGAATTCAAATTGGGAAGGCGTCATGCTACTTAGTTCCTGGTGCTTTGTAGCCGTCTCTTTTTAATTGGGTGCAAAAAACAATACAAAGTATGCAAAATGTCATATGCAAATTTATTCCGCTTCAACACCACTGACGGTGGTGAAACAATAAATAGGATAGTCAGAGTAAATTATTTGTGCTTGAGCTGTCAAAGTTGCTTTAGCGTTGAGGTGTTTTTTGGTGGCTGCAAATAATAGAAAGGCTGCAAATTTGATTTAAGTTTTGTGGTTTTGGATTTGATTTGATGTAAGTTGGGACTATGGAATATATACTTGTTTTTGGTGGTATTGGGGAAGTTCGAAGGGTTAAATATAGGAAGGGTGTTCAATGAAGCACTGGATAAGCACATTTAATTCTCCAAATTTACCCATCCCATCAACTTAGTCAACTCAATGGGCATTGACCAACTCAATTACTTAAAAATCACCACCATTCAACTAAACACCACCATTCAAATAAACACCACCATTCAACTAAACACCACCATTCAACTAAACACCACCATTCAACTAAACAACTCACCCAAATACTAAACACTCTTACCACTCAATCACCAAACACTTTTCCACCACTAATCACTAGTCACTCCCACCATCACTCAATCACTAAACACCTCCACCCAAATGCTAAACAATTCTCCACCACCCAATCAGTCACTCCCACCACCCAATCACTACACACTCTTAACACTCAATTACCAAACAGCGCCCAAACACTAAACACCACCCTAATACTAAACACCTCCACTCAATCACTAAACACTCTTAACAGTCAATTACTAAACACTTATCCACCACAAATCACCCCCACCAAAACCCTCCCCACACTCCTACTCACTAAAGAACTAAAGTTGGCATACACTATGCAAAGAATAATGTCCAGAGAAAAAGTCAAAAACCATGAAGAATTGTACCAAAAAGTTGAGTCCAAAATATATGTCTTGTATCAAGATAACCCACTTATATGCTCTACACTAACCCTGCGACAATCTCCTCATCAACTTCTGATAAACAGGACTTTGGTTCTCCCTGTTCATCTCCCTCTTGATACTCTCACTCCTCTCCACCGCGCGCTTCCTCACCTCCTCGCTGGACGGAGGCAACGCCTCATTCACCAAGTCCGCCTTCTTCGCGTCCTCGAACGACAGAATCGTGCTCTTCAAACCCTCGCTGCCGTGGAGCAACGAACCCTTGGGCAAGGTTCCGCTGTTCAACTCCTTCAAGTGCGCCACGTTTTCGGACTCCAGCCTCAAAACCTGGTACATTCTCAGAACACGCCCAATGGCAATGATCTTATTACGCAAGGCCAACCGTTTCGCCTCCAAGGAGTCTTCCTCTGGTGTTTTCGCTGGTAGTGGCGGGGCGGCCCCGGTGGGCGACACAGGCTCGTCGTACTGCGCAGAGCCCATCTTGAACCCGTCGTCGGTGAACAGCTCCGCGTTCAACGGCGTGTCTTCACCCAACTCCTCCTCCGTGCAGATGTTCAAGATCGACACCAACATGTCTGTGATTTTCTCGCCCACAAACGGCAACGACCACGTGAAAACGTCCATAAAGTGCGGCAACCAGTACGGGTGTGGCAGCGAGTTGAACTGCCGGATGTTCATCACGTTGTTCTCGTACTTCAACACCGCGGCCTTGTTGTTGTATGTGTCCAAGTAGTTGGGCGCACTGAACATGGTGAGCAACGACGGGAAACCCATGGTTTTGGTTCGCTTGTACATCCTGTAGCCTGCGTCCTGTGCCTCGTGCGCCCTGATGATGGAAAGCAACCCGGTGCGCTCCAAGAACTGGCACAGCGCACGGTACGTGAACGCGTACAGGCACCCGCGCACCGTGTTTCGGACAAACGTCTGGTCTATGGTGTCCTCGTCGTAGTCCTCTACAGGGTCGGCCCAGAGCAAGTCGCACATGAGGCCCTTGGTGGGCGGTTCGCGGAAACGGTCGAGCCTCGTCAAGTCTTCCAACGTCTTGAGTTCCGGCGACAAACCGCCGTGCACGCAGAAAAACTGCTTGTTCATGATCGCTGCCAACGGCAACGCATTAAACGACCTCAAACACTCCTCGTACAAGGTGCTCGAGTACTTGTGCAAGCACTCCGACTTGAAAGTGAAGTATTCCGTCAAGTGTTTGCACTCGTGATTGCCACGAAGCATCCACAATGTGTCTGGATAGTTCAACTTGAGTGCGTAGAGGTAAATCAAACACTCGATTGAAAACGATCCACGGTCAACGTAGTCACCAAGGAACAAGTACGAGGTGTTGGCCGGGGACCCCCCCACCTCGAATAATTTCATCAAATCGTAGTACTGACCGTGAACGTCACCGCAGATGGTGACTGGCGCGGGCACCTCCAACAAATTGGGCTCGCTGGCGAGCAAATCGGTTGCGTCTCTGATGATGCGCAACGCGTGCTCCTCGTGCAAGCGTCCCTCGTGGATAAAGTGCTCGCGCAAGAAAGTGACATTGGGAAGCCCGTTGGGCAAGAACAACTCGGACTCTGTGGGTTTGAATGTTGCTGGGGGCGATACCAGGGGCACCGCTCTGTCGACGGTGGAGTACTTTTCTCCTTCGTCGTTGACAAAGACGGTCAAGTCCTTGGGCTCGCTCTGGTCTGCGGGGGTGACGCGTGTGGTGGGCCGCGGGTGCTGCTTCTGCGAGATGGCGTTGAGCGCATTGCTTATCTGCGCCGTGTTGTGGTGTGCGGGATCGCGATGGGTGTTGCGAGAAGTCATGGTGATTTTTGTTTTTTGGTTGGTTTTCGTTTTTTGTTTGGTGGTGGGGCGCTAATTGGGAATTGTGAGATTAGTGAGATTAGTGAGAATTGTTAGAATTGGTGAGAAAAGTGTAAGGATTAGTGAGGGAAGGGTAACGATTAGTGAGAGGGCAAGAATTAGTGAGAGAAGTGCCAGAATTAGTGAAAGGGCAAGATTTAGTGAAAGAGGGATTGTGAGATATGGTGAGAATTAGTGAGGGAAGGGCACTGTAATAAGTGAAATGAAGTTTACAAGAGTGTTGTGTAGAGGTGTACTAGAGGCGAGAAGGAAGAATAAAGGCTTGTGGACACCAATTGGTTATGAATATGGCTTTGTTGTTCATGTGAGAGATGTTATATTGAGAATGATCAGAAGAAATCCTGGATTGATTAGAGAATTGATAAATTGTGTTAGAAGATTAGTTGTAGATTAGTGTTTGTAGATTAGTGTTTGTAGATTAGTGTTGTAGACAAAATAGATGTTTGGGTATACGTTTTGAGTGGATTTAGACAAAGGAAGTATGTTGGGAATGTGCTTACAATTCTAGATTTATGATTGCTGGACTAGACTTGTGAAAATTTAAACTTTTGGTGGGGAGAATTGTTCGTGATAGAAGTATGATTGAGTGGCAGTTTTGAGGAGTGTGGTTGGATGAATTTGGAGGGTAAGTGTGTGATGGTGTGAATGTGAGTGTATTGAGAGTAATAGAATGAATATAGAGTGAATATAGAGTTTATTGAGTGTATTGAGTGAATATAAAAGAGTGTATTGAGTGTAGTGAGTGAATATAAAAGAGTGTATTGAGTGTAGTGAGTGAATATAAAAGAGTGTATTGAGTGTATTGAGTGAATATAAAAGAGTGCACTGAGTGAATATACGTCAGTGTATTGAGTGAATATAAAAGAGTGCACTGAGTGAATATTAGTCAGAGTGAAAGAAGTGAAAAAGAGTGTAAAGAGTGTGAATACGGGTGTATACAGAGTGTAAAGTGTGATAGAGTGAATATAGAGTGTAAAGAGAGTGATGATGAATACGAATCTAAAGAGGGTGAAAACTGAACACAGAGAGTATGAAAATTGAATAGAGAATTTGAAAAGTGAATACACAGATCATGAAAAGTGAATACGAAAGAAAACTAAACTAGATGAATATGGTGAGTACATACATGAATACAAAGTACACATAGTATGGGGTATAACTTAGTATGGGGTCATATGGGGTATGGATACACAGTCAATATGGGGTATAATCAAAAGTGAACGTGGAGTAAAAACTTACGAATATCCACGAATCCATACCAATTGAATAAAAGTATAATTACTCGACGGATATGGGGTTTGAATATAAAGTGTGTTCTTCAAGTATGAATATCCAGTTCAAATACATAATACGAACCGTACAAACACAGAAATGAACAGTGAGAATACATAAAACCTGCACTCACTCTGAATATCCATATGTGGTCAGCTTACGCTTTCCAAAAAGTTTAACCATAATCAAACCCATACAAACAATCTGAAGCAAAAGTCGCATATAGCAGCCCTTGCCTAGACTATTCTTCTCCCCTTGCACTTCATTCCTACTTCTTTTCCACTCCGTTTCTACTTCCTTCCCTCCCGCTTCCTCTTCCTCCCTCCTCCTGCCATGCCTAGCCTCTGCACCCTTGCAGCTGGTCGCTCATCCTCCACGCCCGTCCCCCTCAAAACTCGTCCAAAAATGAATCCTATTTTTGGTTCTCGTATTCTCCATTTGCAGCCAAATCACAATCAACTGATGTCCTTCCTTCTTTCAAGGCAACTCCTTGCTCCCACAATCTTGTGTAGGACGTTGCAACACAAAAGCCAGTGCGAGCTCTGGCTCCGTCCCTATTGATCTTCGCTACCCACAATCCGCGACGCAAGTGTAGACGTGAATTATCATTATAGGGAGTTATGCATTCTGCTGCTCGTAATAACCTGTGCAGCTTGACAATGGCCCCAAACAATAAACAATTCTAAGCATGGAGAAACATAATAGGTTTGTACCAAATAACTTTTTGAAACCATGCTGAAAACCCTAGTACATGAAGTGCAAAGTCAAGACAAAGGTGTTTGAGTATGAGAATGAACTTTGCTTGCAGGCGTTCGTTATTTACTATTTATGGAAGGTATTTGGATATCTGAGGGTTTGGTTTGTGGGATACTGAAGATTTTAATAATATGGAAGCATTTTGTATTGTATTGCGTGAAGATTTTGATATTGTGGGTGGAGCATATCGTCGAGGCATTTTATAATAGTATTATGGAGGTGAAGATTTTGATAGGTGGAGCATATCATGGAGGCATTATAAAAGCATTATGGACCTGGAGGTTTTATTATCATATCTTGTGTTTGACATTTATATCAGGATACGGAAATATAGGCTATGTTGTTAAAAATGGGACACCATACTTCCTATCAATTTGATTTTTATGTTTTGTTATCAAGGTGATGGCTAGTGTTTACAGCTGTGCTATTTTAGTTTATGGTAATTATAGTAAGTATTTTGATGTTTGGCTATTGTATGGTTGATATTTTAATGTTTGACTATTGTCTAGTTTGATATTATGATGTGTTCCAACACAAGTCATAATGATGTCCTCTAGATATTATGATGTACTCCCTTACAAGTGGATATTATGATGTACTCAACAATTCGACTCTTTGACTATCATACAGGTTGGCGATTGTGACGGTCTCACTCCATAATGCAAGTGATTACGTCTCTGATAATAGTTCCCTTCTTGCAGATCATACCATAACTCAGATCGATCCATTCATGCTATTTTGAGTCAAATGTGCAGAATTCTGTCAGACGGCATTTGTTCATTCTTATCGCAAAACCCTTGCAACTATTCAGTCGAAAGCCGTTTTAACTCATATCTTTAGAAGGCATTCTGACCGTTCCTAATGAGACTAATACTCCGTTGCAAGTTCATTTTCAATTATTCTTGTAGCTTCACGCACTTTTCGTGGGTGCAAATTTTCAAAATAGATTTTGCCTAGAAAGGTAAATGGGAGCAATATCCATGGGAATGTTTTGCATCTCTACAGAACATTCTTGTCCTAAAGGTATTGTGATTTAACTACCTTTCACCAGCATTGCTGCCTTGGGAGGTCTAGTACAAGAGGTTTTGATGCCCGTTTCATGTAGTTCTTGGTATGTCCGTTCCAGAGACCCCGTCCGCCTGAGAATGTTGACAGAATGTCTAGTGTGCTATTGGATCCGTTTCAAGAGTCTAGAAGAATGGATTCCCTTACGGGTTAGAGGGAGTTCGATGTCCTCTAGCCCTTTCGACTCCTTTCGCTTATCACGCAGCAAAAACGTAGCACAGTGAGATTGTGATTTGTGGTTTAGGCTTAGATGGACGAAATAATACATTATATAAACTTTAGATACAGCTGTAAGAGTATGGAGCTGCTGGTGAGGTGACTAAGTGAATTCGAAACCGAATGCCCAGTGTTTATCCGTAGGTGGATTTCTCCTATTTTGGGTGCAAATTTTAATAATTGAGATCGGCAGAGCGTGGTGGCAGTTGTTTTTAAGGTTAACCTCAGATGTAGATAGCTTTGGATTGCAAAATGATATATTTGGAAATATTCAGTTTTCTATCCATTTTGTTTTTGTTCTTGATTCTGAATTTTCCATATGTCTTGGTTATGCTAAATTTTCCATCCTCATGATTTTCTAAATTTTCCATGTCTTGATTTTTCTAAATTTTCCATGCTCTTGATTATCCAAAATTTTCCATCCTCATGATTATCCAAAATTTTCCACTCTTGATTTTTCTAAATTCTCAATACTCTTGAATCTAAACTTTCACACTCTCGATATCTCCAAGATCCAACATCAAACTCTACACTCCCCCGAAAGTAATTCTAAAATACTTTATTAAAATAAAATGGACGAATCAACATACTCAACATACGCATCAGTGTCAAAACCATTAAACTGAGTAGTAGCAGCCAGAGTATACGCACCCAAATTACTGAAATACAACCAATCACCTACCTCCACATTCTCTGATAAGCTCGTGCCCTCAGAGACACAGTCCAAGCCGTCGCAAGTGGGTCCCCAGATCGAGAAGTTATACTCGACCTTCTTCCCTTGCGAGTGGCCGTACTGAAAGATACCCTGGTGGGTCAAAACACGAGCCTGTGGCTTCTGGTGGTCATAGATGATGCAGTTCATGTTGCCGTAAACCCCGTCGTTGATGTAGAGCATCGCACCCATGCCCTTGACCTCCCTCCGTGCAATGACGTGGGAGGCCAAGGTGAACGCACGCTCAACCATGAATCTGCCCGGCTCGGCAATGAAGCGGATCAGATTCGCAATGGTGTACTTGGGTGGAAAGAACGCGCCCATGGACTCGCGGACAACCACAGAAGACTGCGGAAAAGTCTGCCGTTCAAACCCTCCTCCAATGTCCAATGTATTCATGGCAAAGTTCAACTGCAAACCGCGATCGAAAATGATTCTCGAGTGTTCAAAGGCCGTGCTGATAGAGCTAAAATTGGTAGCACCGGATCCAATATGGAAAGCCACCCCCACCACGTTCAAACCCAACTTGTGTGCCAACGGCAACAAGTTTTCGGTTGCCTCGGCCACACTGCACCCAAACTTGACCGAAAGAGGGCACTGCGCCATCGAGTCGTCGGTCGCAATGCGGATCAAAATCCCGCACCGGCCGTGGTGCTGCTGGATCTTGTACAATTCCAGCGCATTGTCAACTGTCGTCAACATGACGTTATTCTGCGCAGCACTGCGGAGATAACTGGCGGTTTTGCAAGGGTTGGCGTACACAATACGGTCGCTGGACACCCCAAGCAGCAAAACAGTGTCAATCTCCTTTTTGGAGGCACAGTCGAAATTTGCGCCCAAGCGTGCCAATCTCTGGATTACGTGGAGATTGGGGTTGCACTTGACTGCGTAAAAAGGATGGACATCTGGCAAAAACCGCATCCAGTCTCTAAACGCAGCCTCGACCTCGCCCAAGTCGCACACGAAAAACGAGTCTTCGTCGCCGGGGCTGCAAGTTGCAGGGTCAATTCTCGAAACACGCTGTTCAAGTGCTTCGCTGACCAACGAATTGACGTCTTCCTGCGGAAACTTTTCAATTTCGGTGAACTCGTGGGTCTCACCAAACTCATCGAGCTTCAAATGAGTCTCATAGCAAACAGTGGGTGCCATAACTTGCACTTGTCTTTTTTTTTCTAATAGCTTATAGACTTCAGGGGGACCTGGAAGACTGAAGGGTGTTTCTCTGGAATTCGCTCACGGTGGTAGTGAGCTATTATTGCAGTGAAACGTCAAGCGGCAGCTCTCGTGGGTAGTTTTGGTTCAATAAAGGTTATACGAATAGTTTGTGATGTATAAACCTTTTTAGATTTTAAATTTGGAAGTTCAACGGAGTACTTTCAGGGAGCAACAGGTGTAAACAGCAGTTATTTATTCGTTCTTCAGAAGGAATTGGTGATGATATGAATCATTTGAAAATTTAAAAATTTTCAAAATGATAGAGGACTGCAGACAGAAAACGTTGTGGTTGCAAAAACGGTTACAAATTAGGTGCAATATGTATGGATCTTGTGACTGTTGAGGGCTCCATCATGGGTGGTACGAGGTGGTGGAGAGAGATTATTGGACGATTGTTTGAGAGGGGTCTTGGGACAGCAGGCGAGTTTTGTGAGGGAAATTTGAAATTTGAGATATTTTGGATACTTCTCATTGGGTGCGTGAATAAGCTCGAATAGGAGTGGTGGCTTACGAGGGAGTAACATGCGAGTTATGGTACTAAATTGAATGTTCAGTGATCTTGGAGTTTATGGATTGTGTTTATTCTGCTGCACACAAGTTCAATTATCATACAGTTTCAGTTTCTACTTGTATATCTTATCATTACATAGATAAAATAACAATTCAAATACGACTTTCTCATTACAAAACTGTTTTGAGTGTTAATTTAAACTTAATTTTGAGTACTAAAACTTTTGTATACAAAAGGCAAATCGTCACGATGTTTTGATAATGAAATAACTCCAAGGCATTGTTCAATTGGGTGAAGTATTGATAAACGTGTTCTTTGGTTGGCTCAGAGTCTCAGCAAATTCTCCTAAATTATCGAGTAAGCTACAAACTAATAGTGCAGGTTATTGTTAGTGATGAGTAGTAACTGAAGAGAGCACTACAAATTTGAGATTGACACTCTTTTTTTTTATAATCACAAAACTCAGACGTACAGAGGGGCAACTAGTAGCTAAAGTGTGATCTGCTAACTTGACAGTGTTCTGTAGTTTGAAATCACAAAACTTTAACCTCAAAGGGGCCAGCTATTTGGAAGGTGATCTCAGATCAACTCATAAAATTTGTATTCACAAATCTACTACTACAGAGGGGCCAACTAAACTTTTCAGTAACAGCTCATGGAAGTTTGAATCACTAAGCAAGAGTTAATAAAGGGACTTTGTATTTACAAAGCCATTACTGCAGAAGGGTCAACTAAACTAAAGTTTTCTACAGTAACAGCTCATTTGTACTCACAAAGCTTTAACAAATAAAGGGACCAACTCTAAAGTTGTTTTCTACTGAAAACAACACACAACTAAATTTAAGGTGTACCCGAGGCCTACAATAACAAATCATAACAAACTTTCATCTACTCTAACTTACAAAACAACTCATAACTTAAATGTATATTCTACTAAACCCTCACCAAAACTTTATGTCTACTTTGTCTACTTTAGTCACAGTATGTAAATGTTTCTAACATTGAAGTGAGTTGTGAGTTATTAACTTCAATGATAACTTCCAACGAACGAAGTGAGTTGGAACTTCATTCGTTGGATTACAACTCAATCAACGCCTCAGGCTCTGCTACATACTTCTTCTTCTCATCAACAACACTAGGCAAAGTTGGCATCGCAGGCAATACCTGCCCATCAACAACAGTATCCTCCTCTAACTTGGGAAACCGCTCGTTCGCCTTCTCAACCGCATTCGCAGACAACGCAGACGACTGTCTCCTGATCAGCGTATCGCCCGGCTGCAGGTTCAGTAGCCTGTACTCATTCTCTCCGCTGTCCGGCGTGTGACTAGGGTACCCAGGGTACGCCGAACTCTGCTCGCTGGCGGACTCCTCAGGATACACCGACGGGTACGCCAACGAGAACTTGTCGCCGGTGCTCTGTGCCTGCTGTGGGTGCAAATGCAGCTGTTGCGAGTGCTGGGCCTGTGCTGGGTACTCTGATTGCGGCTGAGAGTGCTGGGTCTGTGCTGGGTACTCTGATTGAGGCTGCGCAGGGTATACTGGTGCTGCATTTTTCGCGCCAGTGCTCTCCTCGTCGTCCAAGGCGGGCTCAGACGGCTGCTCGTAGTTCACAGAGTCCAAGTACTGCAGTTCTGGGTAGACGGGGTACGAGGAACCCAGTTGTTGCTGCGGACGTGCCAGTGGGTGGCCGGTCGGCACACGAGGAACCGAGGGCACGTTCGAGAAGGACGAGTTGCGTCTGCTTCTGTTGGGTCTGCTAGATACGGCGTTTTCGCTGGGTTCTGCGTAGCCTGTTGACTGGGTGTTAACATAAGTTGGATTGTTTTGGTACCCAGTAGTCTGGGATTCAGAATACCCAGGCTGTGCGTATCCAGTGCTTTGTGGGTTGAATCCGGTTGAGTTTTGGGAGAGGGATTGTGGATTTTGGTTGGAGATTGCTTGTTGCAATTGTGCTGGGATGTTTGGTTGGGTGTGTTGGGGTTTGATTTGGGAGTATGGTGTGGGTTGGGGTTGTTGGGATTGTTGGGATTGTTGGGATTGATGTGAGTGTTGTTGGTGTTGTGAGTGTTGTGAGTGTTGTGTGTGTTGTGTGTGTTGGTGTTGTTGATGTTGTGAGTGTTGTGGAATACTATGAAGTGACTGAGGAGTAGCTTGAGTAGGATTATGTGTGCCTTGACTGCCCTGCCTGCCCTGATTAGGTATGTCCTGGTTGCTCTGTCTGCCCTGACTATTCTGACTAGGAATCTGAGTACTCTTACTAGGATTCTGAGCCCCAGTAACCTGGCTTCCATACGAAAAATACCCACTCTGACCAATATTATGATTACCATACGCCATATTCAACTTCAGCTCCAAAAACTGGTCATACAAGCGAGTGATGGTGCTGATTTTGTTGTTCATCTCCAAGAACGATTCGTACCTTTCGATGGACACACGCAACGACTTGTTCACCTTGGGGTTCAATCTGATGATCTGGGCGTGCAACTCGCTCAACTTGGTGTCGTACATGAGGTTTGCGCATTTCTTTGGGTTGTTCTTGACCGAGTTCATCAATGTGATGAAGAGGTTGATTTGTTCTTCATCTTTGGGAGTGAGGTGGTCTGAAGGGGGGGGGCGTGTTTCAGTTGGTTGTGAAGGTTGGAGTGGTGCTTGGGACTGTAATGGGGCTGTAGGTTGGGATTGCTGTGTGGGTGCTGTAGTTTGGGATTGTTGTAATGCGGCAGTAGGTTGAGACTCGAATGGACCAGTAGGTTGGGATTGGAATGGACCAGTAGGTTGAGACTGGAACTGACCAGTAGGTTGCGTCGGTTGCGATTGAAATGAAGTCGTTGATTGGCTTTGGAATGGATTTGTTGGTTGCGATTGAAATGACGTCGCATTCTCATAAACAGGCTGCGATGGCTGCAGCCCATACGATTGATTGCCTGTTTTCGCAGCCTGTGCCTTCAAAAACGCAGCCTGTGCCTGTTCATACCCAGACATATACCCCTGGTTCTGCTGGCTATCAAATGGAAGAATATTGTTGTAAAAGTCAGATTGAGGCTGAACAGGTTGAGAGGGTTGGACTGCACTTTGCTTTATTTTCTCCTCCTCCTTGTATGCCGCCAAACTGGCTGCTATTGCAGCCCTCATCTCCTCGTCGTCGTCTTCGTTGGCTGCAGGAGCATTCGAAGTGGTAACCGGGGCCGGTTGCGGAGGCGCTGGGGCCGACGGTCTCTCGTACGCACCACTACTCTCCCGCAAACTCAACTCTATCGCCTTGCGCAACTCTTCGTCCTCATCCCCAGCAACTTCCGGCCCAGACCCCACGGCTCTGCTCAGAATACTGCGTGTCGCGGGCCTGTCCAGCGGCGCATGCTTCAACATACAGTTGTCGCACACGCGAACAGGCTCCCTGATCCCCAACGCCACAAGCGGAATGTTGTTGTTCGAGTGTGTCTGGCAAAAAACACCGCCACACGAACGGCAGTGGTGTTTTCTGTTGATCATCAGGAACGTGTTGTAGCAAATCATGCAACTGTCGTTGTCAATCCAGTCGGGAGGCACTTCCAGGTCCACAAACGTGCTGTTCAATGCTGGGGCGTCGTCGTAGTCGCCAGTATCGGGCTGTGTGAACTCGAAACCCTCGCTCTTCAACGAGTTGTACCGTTTTTCGACATAGTTAAGCTGCAACTGGTTGGCAAATAAACGTGTCCACTGCTCGATCAACTGCAAAATGAACTGTCCTACTTGAAGTCGAGCAACATCTTCGACGTGCACCTTGGTGTTGTAGTGGTGCTTGAAAATCACGTCCACCAAGTAGTCGATGAACTCGCGGCTGGCAATCTCCACCAAGAAATGGAACCCCAGGTTCTTGACGCAGAGGTCGATCAACTTCAATGTTGAGGTGGTTAGGTTGGGATTGGCGTGCACTAGTGTCAAGCGTTTTTTGAGCGACCGCATGCACTGCTTGGCTGGGATCTTCTTGCTGCGAATCAAGTCGGTGATTTCCAACCCGACAGAGAGCTCAAGTTCGCCATTCGGAATGGACTCGGACGTCGCTTCCGAGATCTTGTTGTCTAGTTCGACGGTGGACACGGTGTTGCCACTGAACCAGGACATGGTGATTGATTTATTCGAAGGGGCGAATTTAAAAAGTATGTGACTTTGGCTTTATGGAAGCGCAGGAGGTCATGTGATTTGGGCAGGGTAAAGGTGATTTGGGAGAAATGGGCTGTGGGGGAAGAACGTGTGGAGGTTGGTGGGGGGGTAGGAGAGCAGGTTAGGGTGGTTTTGCTGGGTGTGTAAGTTTTGGGTGGTTAGGTATGGTATTGGTTGAGGTTGGGTGCAAAATAGACAGAAAGGGTGGTTTGTGAGAGAGTATCATTAATTTGTGAGGAAAGTAGAGATGATAGAGATGAACCTGGAAGTAGGATAATGCACCGCCACAGACCAACTCTTCTCGATAATACCAATCATTCTTATAATTTCAGAGCTTACAGTGTTGTGGTAATTATGCTCACAGATCACTATCTAAATAATGATTATGTAACCGGCAAGGCTGAAGCATTTTGAGAGGCTGTAGTTTCCAAGTTGCATGCACATATAGTTGACGTAATTCCTTGGAAATTCGAATTAGCATAAGTCAGAGGTCTCTTTTGGTGATTTCAAGCTTTCAAGTTTACCACAATGAGAACTCTTTTTTGTGTATGCCATTTAGTGTATCTCTGACTAGTTGAATAGTGCTTTGTCTTCCACTAGTAAATGCACAAATCTTTCAATAGTAATGATCAAATCTTTCAATAGTAAATGCACAAATCCTCCAATAGTAAATTCTGAAATCACTCATTAGTAAATGCACAAATCTTTCAATAGTAATGCTCAAATCTTTCAATAGTAAATGCACAAATCCTCCAATAGTAAATTCTGAAATCACTCATTAGTAAATTCTCAAATCTCTCATCAGTAAACGCTTACATCTTTTAATAGTAAATGCACAAATCCTCCAATAGTAAATTCTGAAATCACTCATTAGTAAATTCTCAAATCTCTCATCAGTAAACGCTTACATCTTTTAAAAGTAAATGCACAAATCCTCCAATAGTAAATTCTGAAATCACTCATTAGTAAATTCTCAAATCTCTCATCAGTAAACGCTTACATCTTTTAAAAGTAAATGCACAAATCCTCCAATAGTAAATTCTGAAGTCACTCATTAGTAAATTCTCAAATCTCTCATCAGTAAACGCTTACATCTTTTAATAGTAAATGCTTACATCTCTCTTTTGTCTCTCGTATCACCATTTTCACACATCTCCCAGCAGAATCTCACATCTCACTAGCACCCTAAATTCATCAACATCTCACATCTCTCTTTTGTCTCTCGTATCACCATTTTCACACATCTCCCAGCAGAATCTCACATCTCACTAGCACCCTAAATTCATCAACATCTCACATCTCTCTTGTTTCCACTTTGCTAACCTGCCCACCAATAGAATAACCACTCCTCTTTACCATACCCACATCCTGAATATTTATCATTTAAACTTTCGTATTCCAAATCACTTTGCACCACTTTAAAATACACTATTTTTGTCAAAACCAAAGAAAGATCCTCCCCATCAACCCACAAATTGTATACTACCCCCAAATCACTACCCTCTCCATTTTTCGAACTCCAAATAATGGCTGCAAATTATCCTTCATTTTTGATTTCTTTTGGTTGCCTAGTTAGTCAACTGTATTTTGAAAGTTTCAAAGCTCTTGCCCTTCGTTTTGAAACAGAATGAGGTATAACGGCGATTCAATTACTCACCATTGAATTGTTCCCTCCTTAAGGGTTGCTTCTTGCCCAAGATACAGAAGTCTTGGAGGTTCCGAGTGCTAGACCAAGCCAAATCCACTTTAACGTGAAACATTAAGGTGGCTTGGTAATAGTTCAAGATCTTCTTGTAGAAACAAAACACTTCCAAGCATAGATAATCCGTTTAAAGACCCCGATTTAGAAACTCTCACTTTATCTTGTCCGTTCACTTTAAATCCAAATCTTCATCCCTTCCTTTATAACCACCTCAAATCTTCAATCATCACCTAAAACATAATCTCAAATCTTCAAATCTCACATGAAAACCTCACATGAAAACCTCACGGGAAAACCTCAAGGGAAAACCAATCCCAAACCTCACCTTTTTCTTCTCTCTTGTGTCCTCCATCCTTCAACATTCCAACCTAAAATCAAACCCAAACCATCACCACCACCCAAATCCTTCTTTACATGGAATTCAAGAAATACCTGTTCCACGCATTCCACCAAGCTGCCAAAATTTACGGCCAGCTCCGTCCTACTCCTAGTCCACAAATATCTCATCGAACCCATCACCTTAATTCGCCTAACGCACCACCGGCTGCAAATTTTTGCCTGCGCAATACACTGGTTGCCCCAGTGAGCAAGCCACAGCCAAGTAAACGTGCTCCAAGGCCGTCTCCATCCTCGCTGGTTCTGTGCTCCTTGGGCATTGCCTGCTTCTGTGCTTTGTAGTATGTTTTGGTTCCATTGCTTCTGTGGCCGTGGCCGTGCCAATTCTCGCACCAACCCGCGGTTTCGCGGCACCCATCTTGAGGCCACAGACCCACAAAACGCACGGAGATCGTCCCCGACATCCCTGGGCCGCACGCCATGGGGCCAGAAAATGTCCCGAAACCCACGCGCGCCCACACCTCGCAGCTTGAGCAGTACCAACCGATTAGCAAGGCTTATGTGCGAACACAAGCTCTTTTCGTTTTCTAGATGCCTGGATGAAAGCTCAAACGCAGCATTCTTGACACTCGTATCAGTCTGTGCGTCACCGAGATTTTGGTAGCTCGGGATAGCATCTGTAGAGAGAATAGAGCTGGTTGATTAAACGGGTTTATCATGGTTGAAGAAACCTTTTTTATGTTTGGCAGAGGTAATGGCTTAAATTAAAGCCGTCTGGATTCTGAAATTCGACATCATTGAGTCATGGTAATACAAGTCTCATGTTTGGAGCCATATACAAGTCTATGTTTATTAGGGTCATGTTAGTCCAAGTATTATGTTTATTAGAGTCATGTTAGTGCAAGTGTTATGTTTATTAGAGTCATTTTAGTCCAAGTATTATGTTTATTGGTGTGATGTTAATCCAAGGACTATGCATTGGAGTCATTTAGTCCATGCTTATTGAAGTCATGTCAGTCCAAGTACATGTTTATTGAAGTCTTATTAATACAAGAGTCTGTCAGTTAATACCTCTCAATGCCTAAACCCTTCTGAAGTATAAACCTAATTGCACATTGAGGCACTCCATTTCACTCTTCTTTCTGAATGTGAATTCTTACGTCCAAATTAAAATAAACTGAAAATGTAACATGAAAACAGTTTGCAATCGCTGGTTTTAAAGTGTCAAAAAACAAAACATCTGGAATCCAAAAATATTAAACTTGACACTCTCAAAGCTAATACTAGCTATTGACATTCCCCGGACACCTTTCAAACTAGTCCACCTCACAGAAATTGCAGTTCTTCCCTGAAAGCCAAATTGACTCACGTCAAAAAATCTAGATTGAACATAATGCCGAACCTTCTTTGCGCTCGGAAACATACTTCAATGTTGTGACCTCATGGAAACTGCAGCTCTTTCCTATAACGTCCGAGGTAATTTATTCTATCGAGAGGTGAAGTTCGCTTAAATTGTTCTTTATTGCTGTAGCATGAATTGAAGACAATCGTGAAAATAAGCAGTTATTGAGTGTTCTTGTTTAAAAACCTGTCAAACTTTGCACCCCCTGAGATAACAAGTGAAACTTGTTTTGGTGTCCAATTATTTCTTAATTTTTGTCATATCTTTGGTCACCTCTGGACTGTCTTGTGAACTTGTGAATAAATTGTCTTGTTCGATATCTGATTGAATAAACTCTTCAAACTTGTTTATCCAACCATTGTACTTTTATAAACTACTCCTAGCAACTTTTATACAACCACTGTACTTATAAACCACTCCTAGCAATTTTTATCCAACCACTGTACTTATAAACCACTCCTAGCATCTTTTATCCAACCACTGTACTTATGAACCACTCCTAACAACTTCTATCCAAACCATTGTACTGCTAAAACCACTCCTAAAGTCTACACTCTTCTCTTCTCAAGACTCTCAGCACCACACTCGTCTCTTATCAAAACTCTCATCACTAAACTCTTCTCATATCAAAACTCTCATCACCACACTCGTCTCTTATCAAACCTCTCATCAAACTTTGCAATAACCCAACTCTCTCCTATATTTCAATCATTCATAATGCAAAACAGATAAACATCTACACCCACCTCACATACTACTCCAAAACAACATCCAAAAAAACTATTGTAGACCCTTATAATATTTATTGTCTACTTATCTTAACAATGTCAACCATTGCCCTAACGCATAAATAAAACCGCAGAACCAATACCCAAACCAGCAACAGAAACCCACCAATAAGTATCCCACCTTGCATTGTAAACCTCCTTGACAGCGTTTGTTCTGTACTGGTTTTCCAAGGAACGTCTGACATTCTTGCCCAAACTTCTCTTTCTCCTGCTGGTTTTTTCAGCCTCGGTGGTGGGGTTCAACGCCTCTGTCGGCAACATCAACGGCGGCTTGTACGCCAAGTACAACGGCTGCATCTTGGACCCGTCAAACTGGTAGATCTGCAAGTAGTATCTGCCGTGGTACGCGTTGACCGAAACGCTGTACGCCTGGAAGAACACAGGCTGGTAGTAACGCGTGTACGCGGACGTGTCCGGCAAGTCGCCGCACGGGTCGCTGAGAAGCTGCCTGCCGTCCACCTCTATCGGGGACAACAGGAGCGAGCCGTTGGGCATCAACACATAGGTGCCGTGCTGGTACGTGATGGATGCGATGCCACACGAGTGGTTTTTCGGGTTGGAAACCACACGGTAGAGGGCTTCCTCGTAGTGGCCGTCGTTGGTGAAGGAGTAGGAGATGCCGGGGAGGTCGGGCTCGATCAAGAGTTCGTCGACAGGATCGTAGAATCCGGGGCCTGTGAACACGGTGTTGGACTTGGACGACCATGTGCCGACCAACTCGTCCATGTTGGGGTCTGCCGCGACAAAACCCCAGAGCGTCGATGCTAGTAGTATTGCTGGCGTGAAAAGCATTGTATAGCCTTGTTGGGACTTGTTGCTGCGGTGCGTGAAAATTTTCGCCTAAAAGAGGGACGTGTAGTGCCGGGGCGGTGTGCTGATGGATTCACGGGAAAGTATGGCCTTCGACTCTATCGGATTGTCGAGACTGGCTGATGGATCGTGAGGATGGCTGTGTTTTGGTGATTCGAAATTTTAAAAATAGCTGGGAGATGTTGTCGTGATTGTGGTCGCGTGATTTGTTATGTAATGGTGAATGTGGTAGGTGCACTATTCCACGTGCTTGCGCACGTGGAATTTGCAGCCATTTGGTTTGGACTATTTAGCTTCAAAATGAGGTAGGGTTAGGGGTATATTTAGGTTTAAGAATGCGACAGAGCTCCTGGGTATATTAGGCTTAAAAATGGAAGCAGTAGTTATGGGTATGATGAGGCTTAAAAAACAGAACCCATAGGCATATTTAAGCTGAGACAGGCAGAGCTCATGGGTATATAAGCTGAGACAGAGCTCATTGGCATATTTAGGTTTAAGAATGCAAACAGAATTCATAGTTATATTTAGGTTGAGACAAACAGAACTGATGGGAAAATTTAAGCTGAGACTAACAGAGCTCATGGGAATGTTTAATCTGAGACAAACAGAACTGATGGGCATATTTAAGCTGAGACTAACAGAGCTCATGGGAATGTTTAATCTGAGACAAGCAGAACTGATGGGCATATTTAAGCTGAGACAAACAGTGCTCATGGGCATATTCAAGCTGAGACAAACAGAGCTCATGGGCATATTTAAGCTGAGGCAAACAGTGCTTATGGGAATGTTTAATCTGAGACAAACAGAACTGATGGGCATATTTAAGCTGAGGCAAACAGTGCTCATGGGAATGTTTAATCTGAGACAAACAGAACTGATGGGCATATTTAAGCTGAGGCAAACAGTGCTCATGGGCATGTTTAATCTGACACAATGCAAACAGAACTCATTGGGCATATTTAAGCTGAGAGAAAGCAAACGGAATTCGTGGTCATACTTAAGCTGAGACAAACAGAACTCATGGGCATGTTTAAGCTGAGAGAAAGCAAACGGAATTCGTGGTCATACTTAAGCTGAAACAAACAGAACTCATGGGCATGTTTAAGCTGAGAGAAAGCAAACGGGATTCGTGGTCATATTTAAGCTGAGACAAACAGAGCTCATGGGTACATTTAGTATTTAAACAGAACTCACTGGTATATTTAGGATGAGACAAAGCGAACAGAACTCATGGGAATGTTCAGGCTTAAAAATGCAAGCTGAACTCATTGGGCACATTTAACCTGAGACAACAAAACTCACGGGCACATATAACTGAGACAAAGCAAACAAAACTCATGGCACATTTAAACAGAGACAAAGCAAACAAAACTCATGGCACATTTTAACAGAGACAAAGCAAACAAAACTCATGGCACATTTAAACAGAGACATGCAAACAAACTCATGGCACATTTAAACAGAGACATGCAAACAAACTCATTGGGCGCCCGTTTTCGAAATCATGGGGCCCGTTTCCGAGGTTTACGAGCACTCTATGCCCGAACTGTGATTTTCCCAAAATGTTATATTAAAGAGTTGAAACAAGATTGTAATTGGAGTAATTTGTGGAACACTCAAAGTTTGCGGAAGTCTAATGTGAAGTATGGAAGTGTGATGTTGGATTGGTTTGCAGTTGTCAGTTTGGTTTGGAGTATTTTTAGGAGGTGTTTAGTTTGAATTTTGGAGTTGGTGATTATGTCTGATTTCTAGATGCCTGAATGTCTGATTTCTGAATTTCTGAATCTCTGATTTCTGAATCTCTAAGATCATGGAAGTCCGTTTGGTATTTTAAAATCTGGATAACCCAATACTCACATAATAGTCCTAATGAAAACTAAAGCTCTATATCTCACTCTACTCCATATCTCCAAAAATAACACCGCCCCAGATCCTACACTCAAAAGTCTTGCCAAATAATCTTCCAATATCTACCCATTTATTCCTTCCCATAATTGTCCCATAATTTTTCTAGTACATCGATATTGACTTCCACTACTTTCAGTCCACTCTTTTCAATACTTTCCTGCCCTTTCTCCCATCTCAAAACCTCCACGTCTCCAAACCCACATCCATCACTCCACCACCAGTCATACCACTCCCAACCACCACCAAAACGCGCGCCGCCTCACCAAACCTGTATTTTGCTCTCAACCCAAAAGTTAATCCTGAAACCATTCACCGAAGCCAAAAAACCACTTCAAACGCCTCCCGACTCCACAGGTGCATCCTCTGCTCCCATCGCCACAGGTGTGTCTGCTCAAACCCAAATCCCCCAGCCATGCTTCATCTTTTGACAGAGACTCGTAAGGCCTTTGTCCTACGTTGTGCTCAAACTGGGCTACCGATTGCCTTTTTCAGCCTCTCCTCCCAAAACAGCGTGCCGGCTTCCCAGCGTGGCCCGGGTGCCTTTTCTGTCACCTAAGCGAGCGATTATGAGCGGGGTGCCGTGCTGATGGAGGCACGCTGGTGCAAGGGCCACCGAACACCAGGGCCACACCCCAGAAAAACAGCCAGGCTCCTCCACCGCAGCGCACGCATTCCAGGTTATGCTCTGCCCACGGATTGTCTGCGCAGACCCGCGTCACTCGCAGCCCGCTCAAGGCGACCACCGGCGAACGGATACCTGCCTGAACAAAATATACCCCAAAAGAAAAATAGAGCATCTTCTTCAAGGCGACGGTGAGCGCCTCCCTCATACGATGGGACGAAGGGCACTACTGGTACAAACTGCGCTAGAATGGTATCTGCAGCAGGGTACCTTGACTGACAAACAGTCCAAAATGGAGTGCTGGTGTTGAGTACTGGTGGTTGGTGATGAATATGTACGATTGTAGGTGTTTTTGGATTTGGGGCCAGGGTAAGAAAGTGCCTGGAAAGGCAATGTAGACACGACTGTGGTTTGGGGTTCTTTGTGACTAATGAGGTCTATTATTGTCGGATTCTGATTATAGTTCACTATACTATTTTGCTGATGTTTTTTAGCTAATGTAGCTAATATAGCACAGCACTTTGACCCAGTCAATTTTATGGCACAGCACTTAGACCTAGCAAACTTTATGGCACAGCACTTGAACCTAGCGAATTTTATGGCACAGCATCTAGACCTAGCCAATATTATAGCACAGCACCTAGTCCTAGCCAATAGTACAGTACCTAGACTACTAGCCCACTAATATTAATCACTCTACACCACTAAAATAAATGATAATCCACCATCTCAAATAATTTCACAATCATAATTACAACACCTTTCCAAGTACCAATTACAAGTATTGTCGGGTTTGTGCTGCCTCATCAGATGATCGTATTGTGTACTCCGTTGGATCTCGAACGCCTACAATTTCATCTGTAATGGCTGCAATGGTCCGATAGTCGGGGTAGGAGGCCTCTTTGGGGTCGTATTTGGCTTAAAGAGATTATAGTTTAAATGGAAAGGGTTGAAGGGGTGATGATGAGTCGTATGGGGGTTTGGAGCGGAATCTTGTGTGGTTGCTTGTTTTGTTTGGGCTGTTTGGATTGGTTTGGGTGTTTGGATTGGTTTGGTTTGTTAGGAATGGTTTGCTTGTTTTTCTTGTTTGGCTCTTTGGTTTGCTTCTTTGGCTCTGGAGGACTGGAATGTGGATTTTGTTGGACGGAATGCAGATGAGCGTACTGACTGGAACATAGGGCGGACTCCCTCTTTGGACTGGTTGGACTATTCTGGAATGAGAGTTATGAGGGGAACTCTCATATCCATTATTAATTACTAGGGCAGTTATTAGTAGGTCTCACCAATTTTATAGCAAAATTTTTTGCAGCCAGTCCACCGTTTGCAACCCGCTCAGCCCCCATGGGGCCATTCCACTCGCGAGTGCTGGGTAGAGCCGGCATCTCCCAGCGGGTTGTTCCACCTGCCCCTGTAATCAAACGATTGTCAACGGCTGGCCGTGGCAAGATTTGCCGAATTATACAGGGTATACAAACCCGGTCACAGGCGCAACGGCGATTGATATCGTGTAGATTGTAAACAGTGCACTAAGTGGTGGTGGAGATATTATTGCAATGGAGGCAGTGTGTTTTCGAGATGGAAGAGTAATGAGGGTTTTGGGTGTGGATTGGGTGTGGGTTTGAATTGAAGACTGGGGGGCGGAGATGGTACGAGTGGTGGTGAAAAGAGTGAAGTGAAAGAGCGAGTGAAATGGAAGGAGAAAGATGAACTAATATGACTGAAAGTAGAGAGAAAGAAGTAGAAAGTTGAACTAAAAAAACGAATAGATGAACCAGAGAGATGAACTTGAAGGTTATACTGGAATATGAATGATATTTTAGAATGAACCAGAAAGTTAGACTGGAATATGAATGAAAGGTGAATGGTTAGAAAGATGAACTGAAAGATGACTAGCTTGTTTAAAGATGAACGTAAGATGAAAAGATTGAACTGAAAAGATAGACTAGAATGAACTAGAGAGATGAAGAGTTTGAACTAGAATGTAATAGAAAGATGAACTAGAATGAAACAAGAAGATGAACTAGAAACTAGAGTGAAATAGAAAGATGTAAGCATTAAGACGAACGAAACAAGAACAGAAAGATGAACGAAAGATGAAAAGAATGAAACAGAAAGATGAAGAGTTTTAACTAGAATGAAATAGAAAGATGAACTAGTATGAAACAGAAAGATGAACTAGAAATTAAAATGAACTAGAAAGATATAAGCATAAAGACGAACGAAACAAGAACAGAAAGATGAACGAAAGATGAAAAGAATGAACTAGAATGATGAAGAGTTTTAACTAGAATGAAATAGAAAGATGAACTAGTATGAAACAGAAAGATGAACTAGAAATTAAAATGAACTAGAAAGATATAAGCATAAAGACGAACGAAACAAGAACAGAAAGATGAACGAAAGATGAAAAGAATGAACTAGAATGATGAAGAGTTTTAACTAGAATGAAATAGAAAGATGAACTAGTATGAAACAGAAAGATGAACTAGAAATTAAAATGAACTAGAAAGATCGACTAGAACGAAATAGAAGGATAGACTAGAATGAAATAGAAGGTAAACTAATCAACTAGAAAGATGAACTAGACGAATTCGAAAGATATAAGAAGTAAGATGACGAAAGATGAACGAAAGATAATTAGATAAATAAGAGAGTTATAGGTAAAAGTAAAAGATAACAGAAGATAACTAAAAGATGAACAGAAAGATGAAAAGGTAGAATAAAAATGAACTAAGCCTAAAATTGTAACCAAAGATGAAAGTGAGTACTAAGATGTAAAGATGAATAGTTGATGAACAGAAGATGAATTGAAAGATTAGCTAAAAGAACAGAAGAAATTAAAAGGTAGAATAAAGATGTATTAAAGATTAGCAGAAAAATGAACAGAAAGAGGTAAAGATTTACAAAGAAGTAACCAAAGATGAACAGAAGATGAAGATTAACTAAAAGATGAAATAAAGAAGTACCAAAGATGATAGAAGATAAATGAAGATTAACTGAAGACAGAATAAAGAAAAACTAAAAGATGAACTGAAGATGGAATCATAGAAAAAGATGAACAGAAGATGGAATTATAGAAAAAGATGAAATAGAAAGACTAAAGTTGTAACTAAGATTTATTAAGATGAAATGAAGATGAACAGAGAAAAAGATGAAATGGAGATCAACAAGATGAACAGTAAGTGAAAATGAAATGCTAAGTTGAACAGAAAAACTAAGTTATAACTGAAACAGTTTGACGGAAAAAAAATTACAACCACTCACTGAATCACTCGTTTGTTCGTGGCTCGATTGTTCGTTACTACTCACAACTCACGCACTCGCTTCGCTCGTTTGTTCGTCACTACTCACTACTCACAACTCACACACTCGCTTCGCTCGTTTGTTCGTTGCTCGTCATATTAATTACTCATGCATTATACTCCTCAGAGAATATTATCGACTATCGTCAACCCAGTTTTATACACCACACGGTGCCTCACCTCGGTGAGTATGCATCACTCAATCTCAGTGGTTCCCAACTCTGAGTTTCAAGTGTTAACCACTGGTAGTGGATATCAGAAGAATGATCGGACTAGTATGTGAATCTTTAGGATGATGTGTCTGAATATCAATATCAGACATGTTTTACTTCAAATCAAAACTGAGTAAACTCAGAGTGCAAGCACTAGAGTTCACAACCAGAGTATCCTAATTCTGAGTGCAAGCACTCAGAACTTGGCTACTCCACCTCGATCCGATTCTTCACAAATATCGGCAGCTCATTCTCGCTCATGGGCGTGTTCACGCCCTTCCTCAGATAGTCAAACTCGAAAATGTCTGCATTCTCGTCCTGCGACTCCGCCCCCCGCAGGCTCACCAGCAGGTTGAGGCTCGCCTGCGAGTGGTTGTGCACCGGCGGCGGCGGCGCGCCCGGCGCGGCACCCGGCGCCTTGTACCCCTTGTACCCGGGCAGGAACCGAAACTTGCCCTTGGGCACAGGCAGGAACCGCGGCGGCGGCGTGTTCATCTGCGTTCCCGCAGGCTTATGCTGTGTGTATGGGTGCGCGTACGCGTACGGCTGGCACATGGGCAGCTGTGTGTGTTTCATCAACGACATTATGCTGGAATTGAACGACGACGCGGTGGTGGCGGTGTGGGTGGTGGAGGACGTGAACGTGGAGGAGGGCGAATTCTGGAGCGACGAGGGCGAGTGTATCGACCGTTTGCGCGGGGTTATACTGTATGAGGGAATTGTTTGGTGTGTGTTTGGGATGTGTGGGTGCATTGTTTGGGAGTTGTTTTGGTGTGGGTGGTTTGGAGTGTGTGTTTGGAGTGGTGTGTGGGCGCCAGCAGCGCCGGAGGCGCCAGAGGAGCTGGCGGGGGAGGCAGCGCTAGCGCCGCCGGGGAATGCCGCTGGCGCGGCATTTCCGTGCTGCGCACTCTGCGCAAACCGATACACACACTTGACCCCCGGCAGCCCAAACAACTTCCCCAAAAACTCACTCAGATTCACCACCGCCCGCATCAAAAACCGGCGGAGTGTCCTTTCCCGCGCCTCCAGCATCCCACTGCCCAGCACCCCCACGGGCAAGCCTGTGGCGGTCCCAAACACTTCGTTGACCACCCCCCCAATCACAACCCCCAACTCCTCCGCACTCGCATCCACCAACTCAAACAGATACAACGCGGCACACAGCAAAAACTCCTTCACCTTGAACACCTCCGCCACCGCAAGCAAGTGCTCGCCCCGCTCTTGCACAATCAGAAACTCGTGCGACTCCACCAAGTACTCCTCCACTCCCGGGTCGTTCAACGCCCAGTCCAACGTCGTCAACACGTGCAACTCCATCTGCCTGAACATGCCCTGGTCGTACCGACATTTCGCGCCGCACAATTTCACCAACTCGTGCAACTTTGGCAACCGGAACCGTTCTGTCGGGCCCAACCACCGGCCGCCCAGCCCGTATCCCAAGTCGCTGATTGTGCGCACCGCAGCAACCTTGTCTGCATTGCCCAAGTTCACAAAGTGGTTGTTTCCGCCCTGCACCTTGGCCGCCACCCACAAGCAGGTGGTAATAATCAACTGCGACTGGTCGAGCAAGACAATGCGCTTCAGGCAGTACCGGTCAAAGATGCGCACCGCCTTGAAGAGCACAAACGGTAAGATCTTGAGCCGCACCAGCATCTTCAACAAAAAGTCAATCAACTTGACGCGGATGGCCAGCGTGAGGTACGGCTGCTGGCGGTACAACTCGACGTTGGGTCTGGCGAGCTCGAGGGCCGCGGCCATGGCTGCTGCCACGTCCGCGCCGTACTCGCCGAGCGCCTGCTCGTGCTGCGCCAACTCGCGCGCGTAGAGCTCGCGCGGGTACTCGTGCTGCGTGAACTTGGGGCGCGCCGGCTCGCACTGCGCCGGCGCCGCCGCAGCGAACGACGCCGCCGACGGCGTCATGGGGTTGGCCTTCTTTACGTTCAACATGCCTCTGATGGAAAAATTGTAGCGGCCTGCAAGTTTTATATACACGGGAGTCGAGGTGGCAGGCTTTGTGTGCGCTGGGCTTTGCGGTTATTATGGGGGGAGGCTTTATTATGTGGCCTTATTTTCTGGCGTTTGGGGGGAGGAGCTTATTTTCGTGGTTTCTTTTGCGTGACGAATTCTCCAAAGCGGACACCTTTTACAAGGGGATAAAAAATCTGGGATCCTGGTGGATTTGTGATGTATTGTTTTGTTATTAGTGCGAAGTTTTGTTAGTGGGATGTTTTGTTGTTGGTTTTGTTGATGCTTTTGTTTTGTAGTGGTTTTGTTGTTAGTGATTTGTGACTGGGTATTGTAATTTTGTAGAGGTTAGTTTTTTGTAGTGATTTGTTAGTGGGTATAATTTTGTAGAGGTTCGTTTTTTGTAGTGGTTAGCTTTGTAGGATTTGTCAGTGATTTTGTTTTTTGTAGGATTTTGTTATTGACTTTTGTTCTATTGGTTTTGTTAATGTTTTGTTGTTTTGTTGTTTCGTTAGTTTGTTAGCTTGTTAGTTTGTTAGTTTGTTAGTTTATTAGTTTTGTTAGTTTGTTAGTTTATTAGTTTTCTTAGTTTTGTCAGTTTTGTTAGTTTGTTAGTTTTGTCAGTTTTGTCATTTTTGTCATTTTGTCAGCTTTTCAGTCTTGTTAATGTTTTGTCAACTTTTACCTTCTATTAGATTTTCATGATTATCTTCAATTAGGTTTCATGATTATCTTCTATTAATTTCAGATCCATGACGATCTTGATCGGGCTGTTGGTGAAGATGTAGATTCTTGATTGACGTATGTTCGACTACGTCAGTCTAAGCTTGGTCAAGCAAGAAGAGGTATCAAATGTACGTTAAAGCAGGTAGCAGTGTGCTGGAGTACCTGGAGTTATCATAGAGATATCATAGAGATCTCAAATTGCACTGGGGTTGCAAGACGGCTACATAAATGACTAGTGCAGCCTATTATTCCTATTTTGTTTTGAGTATTTATGTTTCATAATGTAAATCCATGATTGTCGTATTGGCTATTGAGATCATTATGATCATGTCTATTCTATGGTTCAAGATCTTCGTATAGTATTCTGTTGAGGATCGTATAGTATGATTGTTGTGTAAGGATTATGAGATTGACTTTGTTGTTTTTTTACATTGGATAGCATGTTAGAGGGTATGTGATTCTATCATATTGGATATATAGATTTATTTGATATCATATTTGATATCATATTTCATTTCATATTTAATATATGATTAGATATCATATTTGATATCATTTTAGATATCATATTTGATATCATATTTAATATCATATTAGATATCATATTAGATATCATATTTAATATCATATTAGATATCATATTTGATATCATATTAGATATCATATTAAATGTCATACAAGTATACATACTAAGATGTCATATTAGATAGCTTACAAACATATATACTAAGATATCCACATTAAAATCTCCATATTAAAATCTTCATATTAACATTAAAATACTACGTTAAAATCAAACTAACATCAACATACTAAAAAATCATAAAAACCACATTAACAATCATCTCTCAACAACTCATCATTCAATTTCTCAACAACTCATCATTCAATCACTCAAACACACTAAACTAACAAACCACACTATTCACACTGATAACAAACTCTACCACACACAATCCTCCCACCACAATACACCAGACCACCTCCTCCACCGCTAATCTCGGCGTTCGCTAACCCTCTAGCGAAAAAGGCACTTGGCGGGTCGTCAACCAACAATCCACTTTGTGTAAACAAAAACAAACGCCAGAAAATATGGCTTCCCCTAACTTCTACGAGACCTTTTGGGCCAAAACGTATACAGATAAGGCGATCGTACGAGGGATGTAGAAGTGATAGTGTTTGTATTGTATTCAGATTTGTGCAGAGGTAGAATATTCAGTATTGGTTGTTCATGTTTTAGTATTCAGTTTTCATGTTTATGTTCAGTGTTCTTGTTTACAGTATTCAGTGAGAATGTTTATAGTATTCAGTATATTCAGTATTCATGTTTATGGTATTCAGTATTCATGTTTAAGGTATTCAATGTTTGGTATTTTCAGTATTCATGTTTATGGTATTCAGTATTCATGTTTAAGGTATTCAATGTTTAGTATATTCAGTATTCATGTTTAAGGTATTCAATGTTTAGTATATTCAGTGTTCTATGTTTAGTATTTTCAGTATCCAATGTTTAGTGTACAATGATCACCATACGATAATCAGCATTAATATTCAATATTCAGTGTCAAGATTCATTTTTCAGTATCAATATTCATTTTTCAGTACCAATATTCTTTTTTCAGCACCAATATTCATTTTTCAGCACCAATATTCATTTTTCAGCACCAATATTCAAATCTCAGCACCAATATTCAAAACTCACCACAATACTCAAACCGCCACCAACATCCAAATTCCAGCACAATATTCAATCTCACCAAAATCAAACTCACCATCAAACTCACTATCCAAAACTCATCAAAAAATGAACCCAAATCAACATCTCCACTCGCATCTTCCCCTTCGAGCCAAACTTTTCACATCCCCATTCCAATTATAATTACACCTGCAAAGAAGTGCATGTTGGCCGTGGCTGCACATGCAAAAAAAGACAATGCACTTGGTCGCTCACAATGCTTGCTGGGTATTGTCGCACGGGGTATCACATGACGAGCACACGTGTCGGCGATGCGTTTTTGTGTTGTGGGGGAATGCGCGGCGTGTATACGATAGTTTATTTTCTAGGTGGGGGGTTGTGAGGGGTTTGGAGAGCGTTGAGCGAACGAGCGAGCGAGCGAACAAACGAGCGGAGCGAGTGCGTGAAGGGGGAGAGGACTGCGTGGAGCTGTGCGTGAGAGGAGTGGGTGGAGCATTGGGCGTAAAATTCTATTGGTTGCCGAAGAAAAGTGCACCTTCCTCCATGTTAATTGAATTTTTCAGCTATTTAGAATGGTTTTGCGAAGAAATGTCTTGCAACGAACATGAGAATGAATTGCGAAGAATCCTCTGAATAAAGATGTGAAACTTAAATAATTGAAGGTTGGAATCGAAGAAGGGTATGGTGAAGGAATATTCTTTGTCAAGCCATCTTTGCTGATTTTTCAAAGTTTGCAAAAGTTTTAGAGAAATGTTGTGTTAACTTTTTGAAATTGTATAATTCAGTTTAAGCAAACTACAAAGAATCCTTAATTCTACCATCAATTCTCATCAATTCTCATCAATTCTCATCAACTCTCATCAATTCTTTCAACTCTCATCAACTCTCATCAACTCTCATCAACTCTCATCAACTCTCATCAACTCTCATCAACTCTCATCAACTCTCATCAACTCTCATCACTAATCAATTCCCCCTATCAAAGAACTTATAATCCTCCAAATCAAACTACAAATACCTCTAAACAATCAACACCAACAAACTCTCCCTATCAATATCATCCAATCCTGCAACACTCTGCAATCCTCTGCAATTGCCTGCAACATCATCCCCCAAAATCTCCGACCTCCCCTTACAGTGACATTGATATGTTTATAAAGTTCGGCAATCAAACTGACGACCCGAATTTTGTGTGCTCGATCCTCGTTTAAAGCATGCATTTCCATTTCGTATTGGTTTTAGTTTGATCTTTTCACTACATTTATCGTATTATCGTTTCTGTCACCATCTGTGTTTTCATTTTCTGTCATTCCTCATTTCCGTAGCGCGTTTATCGCCTTGCTGGTTGGTGTTGTGTTGTTCCGGGCCATATTTGTTGTATTCTTCCATATCTTTTCACTTGCAACCATTATTTGTTTGCTGCTTCATTTACAATTTTCAGTTACAATTTTCAGTTACAATTTTCAATCAACATTTTTCAGTTACACTCAATTACATCATTTTTCACTGATTACCACAATTTCCCAGCACTTTCCCTCCAATTTCCATTGCTCTTCCCGTTCATTTGCCATCATTACCCTATCAAACACTTTCACACCCATTGTTCTCCAAAATCAACGTCTTGCGTACATCCAATTGTTCAATAGGCTAATCGATATCTACCCATTTATGCACCCAGGACACACCACCCAGTGCCAATTCGCTTCTCGCTATCGGGATAGCCGTCCAAAATAGCAGCACTGGAAGGTGAAAAATATCGGCTCGGCCAGTGCCCTCTCGTTTGAGGTTGGAATAGGGTGTTATTTTCACCTTTGTTTCGCATAGCCCTCACTGGTCCGCTTGCCTTTATTTTTGCCGAGATCAAGCACCAGGCCTAGACTGCCCCCATTGTGCCGCTGCTTTGTGCCCCGCTGGGTCCTTGTTTTGGGACCAGGAATGCTGCTTTGTCCGTGTGCTCATCAACATCTCAATTAGACCTAAAAAACTGTGTTGCCTTTGTGCGCCTATTGTCCTCTGCGCTCGTTTGGGAAGCTGCTCGAGACATCAGCCCATTGGATGCAAAAACGCACTTTGTCGTTGACATATCCTCACGGCATTGGGGACGGCCGCGACATTCCGCTTCGTTTGGTTTTGTTGGTGGATATGGAATGGTATATGGTGAATGCATCTTGGAGTGTTGGATTTTGGAGTGCTGATCATTTGGATTTGAACTCTGCTTTCTTTCAGGTTTGGGTTCAATTTTGGTTTCTTTCAGATTTGGGTTCATTTCTGGTTTCTTTGAGGGTTTCTGCTTTGGTTGAGTAGGCTGGCAGGTGATTAATTTGCTGGATTTTTAGATCAAAGGTTTCTGGATTTGTAATTATGATTAACATGAGATTTGGAGTTGTGAGCGAAGATGAAGTTCAAGTGACAATGCTATTCTAAGTTTATGATAATGGTATTCTAAAGTATGGCAATACCATTCAAAGTTATGTTGTTACGTCTAAAGAAATGGTAGTTCAGCTTCTGAAGTCATCGTGTCTGGTGAAAATAACAATTCTAAGTTATGATAATTCTATTTCTAAAGGTTTGATAATGCCATTTCTAAAGGCTTGTTAATACAAAGGTCTGATAATGCTATTTCTTATACTGCTTGTACATCTAAAGGTTTGATAAAACTACTCTAAAAGACAAACTATGTCTATCGATAACTATTAAATCTATAGTTACTCAAGCCATGTTTCATACTAATTTCTCTTGTTCTTTCATATTTGTATTCACATTCTTTACCGTATTATTCCATTTTATTTATTCCCATTTTATTCCATTTTATTCCTTTTGAACATTCTTCTCTCCCTCACGCCAATTCTCCTTTTCAACGTCTTATTCATCACCCGTAACCAAATACCCTCAACCTTCAAGATCCACCAACATTCCTAAAAGCCATTTTCCATCCTAACGGCAATTCCCATTATGAACCCAACGGTATTCTCCATTATGGAGCCCATTATGGACCCCATGGAACCCCAACGGCATTCTCATCCTGGATCCTTCCCTCCGTTGACAATTTCCATCATGAGACCTCATAACGGCATTTCCACCCTGGATCTTCCCTCAAATCAAAATTCCTTCACGCCCCAACGGCAATTTCCATTCTGGCACCTCCCTTGGAAATTTCCGTTCTGGTACTCCACTGGAAATTCCCATCCTGGTGCCATTCTGGTACTCCACTGGAAATTCCCATCCTGGTGCCATTCTGGTACTCCACTGGAAATTCCCATCCTGGTGCCATTCTGGTACTCGACTGGAAATTCCCATCCTGGTGCCATTCTGGTACTCCACTGGAAATTCCCATCCTGGTGCCATTCTGGTACTCCACTGGAAATTCCCATCCTGGTGCCATTCTGGTACTCCACTGGAAATTCCCACCCTAGCATCATTCTGGCACTCCAAAGGAAATTTCCACTCCACCGTTTCCTGGGAACTCCCACTCAACGGTTCCTGGATCCTTCCATCTGGACTCCCCCAATGCAATTCCCATTCGCCCCATTGTTTCCTCTCTTATTCTTCCTGCTATATCATCTGTCTTTACATCACCGATCATGCACTCCACATTTTGTGTCAACAATCGCCAACTCCGACTCAACTTAACCGTTGAACCTTCGGTGGACGGCATTTCTTCAGGAATGTCATTAGCGAAGCCATTGTTGCGAAAAGCCAGCCAAAAAATAACGCGTTACGTAAGCAGGGTATACCCTCTGGTGACACCCAGAGAGGCAAGACAACAATCCAGGGGCTGCGGTGGCCCAGATAGCTGGTCCAAACGTAAGCCGAGAGAACAAAGACGGTATCACAGTGGTATTTCCGGCGCGGCCAGGCCAGCGGTCCTGTGCTGCCTTGGGCAGGCTCCCCCAGCAGCCACGAGCCAGGGTGTGGGAAACGCACACGCCCGACTGGGGATCCAGGGCGCGAAATGAAAGGGGGATCCTCAAACAGGGTCTGACGAAACCGCGTCTCGCGACTATGAAACGTTATTGTTGAGGTCTTGACATGGAAATTACGTAACTTTGAACAATTGGCATGAAGATTATGTAACGTACTTGAACAATTGACATGAGGATTATGTAACGTGCTTGAACAACTAACTTGAAGATTATGTAACATTCTTTTGAGCTATCGACCTTGATATTACGTAACAATCAAATGAAAATTACGTAACACACATTATTAGCTGACATGAAATTACATAACACCCTTCTTCAAAACGATACGAAAATTACGTAACTTCTTCAACAGACATGATTTGGGGTTTGTTTGGAGGTGATACCATAACGAACGAGGATACGGTTGACTACAACCACACGCTACACACGGTTGGCGGGAGCGTGCGGCTGGCGCGGCTGCGAAAGAACCTGAGACTGAGCGGCTCGCCGCTCCCTTCCCTCAGCGGACCAGCCAACCTAAACACAGACCTGACCTCCCCACGCGTAATCGACCAATTGAGCGATGACAACGTCTCAGACAACATCTCAGACGACGAACTAAACAGCGAATACCAGTTCTTACTAGACAACTTTACTAAGACCTCACATTCCAAATCCTACAACTTTTCATTACCCAGTAATTTTCCAGGCAAGTTCAAAAAGGATGAGGATCATAAGAACGCGAAGTTTCAGCTCAGAAAGAATCAAGATCAAAACGCGAACTTTCCAAGCAAGCTAAAGAATAAGAAGAATGCGAACCAAGTCAACGAAAAAACTCCAGATACAAAAGAATCCAATCTAAAATCCCAAATTAACGCTGCCATGCAAAAACTCGACAGTCAAAACTCCTACTTAACTCACATCTCCGACCTCCTCGCTCTCAACAATGACCCCAACGAACAAGCAAACCTCTATGAAAGCGATGCCAAGTACGAGCAGCTCAAAAAAGAGTACATCGCGGAGCTAAAAACCTCACAGGCCTTGTACAAGGCCTACTACAAGCTTGTGCTCAAGCACCGCCAGCTCCTCAAAAGGCTGCGAAATGCAGCCAAAAACAGTGGTGATGTACGAGAAAAACTCGCGGCCATTAGCAGCTCCACACGCGAGCCTGGTACCAAGAAGGCTGTGGACGAGTTATTGGCGCAGATGGGTCTGACGAATGTATGATAAAAGATGATGAGGTCTAGACGAATTGAAGCTGAAGAATATGGCCTTGCCTAATAGAGTTGAAGAATATGGCCTTGCCTAACAAAGTTGAAGAATATGGCCTTGCCTAACAAAGTTGATGATATGGCCTTGCCTAACAAAGTTGATGAATAGGCCTTGCCGAATAAAAACAGATGAATATTGCCCTACCGAATAAAAACAGATGAATATTGCCCTACCGAATAAAAACTGATGAATATGGCCCGCCAATAAAGCTGAGATGACCCGCCAATAAAGCTGTTAGGACCCCCCCAATAAAGTTGAATATGACCCGCATTAAAGTTGATTATAAGATTTGGTGCCAGAAAAACCTTATTCAACAGGGATAATCGCTGGCTGCTCCCCACAGGGATTGTACACGGTTGCGTTGCGGTCGCTCAAGCGAAACCCAACTTTCCACGCCATCGAAAGTGCGAAAGGGCTCGAAAATACAGTGCTGGCAGGGCACGCAGCATCCAGAAGCACAAATCTTCAGGGCTAGCATGGTGCTTGCACAAATGCGGCAAGCAGGTTTCTGCTTTGGTGACACAGGGTGCTGTCCTAGAACTCTAAAGATATGGCCAGAGTGGGACTCCCACCTTATTTTCAATTACAGCATCGCTAATGCAGCCTCTTCAAGCGATGCGTGCTAACTGGCTCACCACAAACCTGCCTTGTCACTACTGGGGAAGATTATGAATCCTGATTTCCGCGCAGTGCCAAATAGTATTCGAAACTGAAGAAACCCTAGCTTCGTGCACGCGAACGAGGAGCTTGTTTACCTTGTGTTGCGAACCTGGTATTTCCACAGGCCAACTTCCGCTCCCTGGGCACTTCTGGTGCATGCACGCGAGGCGCTCCTTCACATACGAGGGTGCCAAATAGGCACTGCTGCTTATCCATGCTCCCCACGCAACTACAGAGGTGGCTACGTGCTTGCTCGTGGATATATGAATCGAATGCGTTGTGCTCTGGAAAATGCACGCTCAGCACCCTCCTCCTCCAACTGCCTTCTTTAGACTTTTGTGATGCGGTCTCCAAGCGAATCCCGCAGCACAATCAGTTGATTCCTCCATGCAGGTGTCTGGAAAGGCTTGAGACACCTAAGCACCCGAACAGTGCTACTGAAATTGCTGCCACCCATATACGAACTTTGGGTTTCCTCCATGTTTGTTTGTCTTTCATCGGTTTTCGACCTTGCTTTAAGGTTGCACTAAAAACCCTAATCGGTTTCGCTGCTCTCAGGGCGGGCAACACATGGGCTCCACCTTCTCGTTGTCTTCATCTGCTTGCACGTCAACTTTGACATGAAATGCGGAACATTAAACGATCTGTAGCTGCAAAACCGCTTGCACAAGAAATGTGCGGTGAGTTGAATCTGGGCTATTGTTGCTGGGCCGGCCCCCAGGCCGATAGTGTAGGCCGATAGTGCAGGCCGATAGTGTAGGGGGCCTCCCCTAAACGTGCTCGCTACAGTAGTGGATCGCCGGTGCCACTGCAGAATCCCCGGTACCCTTCCGCCAGCAGATCGCCTAGCTAACTCCATCGAAGTGTCGCCGGTGCAGCGTCACCATCGATCAAAAGATATTGTGTCAACTAGAAAACCCGTACTCCAATACAATTGCTGCTGATCAAACATCACACCACCACTCACAGGACTGGGCGAGCAGCTCCGCGGTGTGGTTTATCTTCGGAGGGCTTCCTGAAGCGCACGCGAAATTTCTAGAAGCAGCTCTGATGAGCTTGGTTGATCTTTGCGTGCTCATTTATGCGTCCTGAGCCAAGTCGTGGTCACGACTCTTAGTTTAGTGATCTGTACTTGGGACTCAATAAGGATAATCCCTAACCGAGCTTGTGTATTCTTTCGTGTTCATTTCAGCTCATCGAATGTTTGGTGGATATCGTTTTATGGAGTTGCCATGACGTCGTACAAAAAATACTTTTGGCTGCAAATTTGGAGACAAATTGTATTATGTTTTTTTTTTTACTTAGATTGGGTTTTTCAGACATAGATTGTGGTTTTTAGACTTAGATTGGAGAGTTCTCAGTATCTATTCAGATTAGAGGTTTTTTAGTGTGTATTCAGATTGGAGGTTTCTCACTTCTATTGAGGTTTTATTCAGATTAGAGGATTACACATTTTACTTAGATTGATACTCAGTACTCAACTTGGTGATTATTTACAGTCTGCTCAGATTGTAGGTTTTACTATATGCTTAGATTGAAGGTTTTCACTATGTACTCAGCTTTAGTTTCTCATTAAATACTGAGCTTGGAAGTGGATTGGAGGTTTTCACCCTAATTGAAACTAAATACCCGGTTTGGAAGTAGATTGAAGATTTTCAAATTTTACCAGACTGAAAGTTTCACAATCTGCTCAGATTGAAGGTTTTTAATATTTACATGATTGGAAGTTTCTCACTATGTATTCGGATTGAAGGTTTTTGTAGTATATACCAGATTGAAGGTTTCTCACTATGTGCTCATAGGAGGTTTTTCATTATGTACTCAGATTGCAAGTTTTTCAATATGTACTCAGATTGAAGGTATTTCAACATACACTCAGATTGAAGGTTTCTCACTTTTTACTCATACTGAAGGTTTTCATCGAATACTCAGCTTAAAGTCAGCACCTCCTCAAATGAAGTTTCTCCCTACTCATTCTTATTACCAAAGTTTTATTCTCATCTTTATTATAATTAACTAATATTATTCTCATCAAGTATAGCCTCACTAATAGACTTGTTGATAATATAATCCCAATCACTAGTAACAACAAACATATACTGCAAACTGGAAATAATCAACAACGCAATAATCATCCCATACCACAACCCAATCAATTGCAACTTAAAGTAGAAGGCAAGGGTAAACGCACACGGCAACGCAATAAAGTAGTAGCTGAACAAGTTGAGGTACCCCCCAATCTTCTGCCTGCCCTGCCCCCTCAAAACACCGCCCGTCGAACACGAAATGAAGTCGGAGATCTGGTACACCGCGGCCACAACAAGCACATGCGCCGCAAGCGCAATGACCTCGGCGTCGTCGGTGTAGAGCGCGGCCAACAGGTGCCTGAAGAAGTAGAGGAAGGACGCGTTCAAGACGCCCAAGCACAGCGACGTCCGGATTGATGCCCTGGCCGCGACCGTCGCTGCGTTTTTGGACGCCGCCCCAATGTACCACGCCACGCGCGTGGACGTGGTGATCGCCAAAGCCATCGGAACCTGGTACAAAAGACCCGCGGTCGTGGTCAATATGGACTGCGCAGCAAGCACCGTCGTGCCAAACTTGGACGCAGTAAAAGTCAAGATCTCGAACGCCAACCACTCGGCCTCGACCATGGCCACCCCTGGAATCGAAAGATCGAGCATTCTGTTCCAGTTCCTAAAGTAGATCGGATCAAGCAACGACTTTCCGGGCAAACACTCGGACCCCCTGACAAAGAAGATGTACAGGTAGATCATCACACACATGACCCAGTCGGCTATAACCACCGACAACGGAGCGCCCACAAAGCCCATTCCGAAGCGCGGGTCCCACACAAGCAAGTAGTTCAAAAAGGCGTTCAACGGCGCGCAGAAGAACAACACGTACGTCAGCGCGTGGAAGATGCCCTGGCACTGCAAGAAGTGCGTGGCGGACTCGAACAAGATGTAGCCCGGGATGCCTGCGGACGACACGCGCAAGTACTTTGCAGCCAACTGGCACAACTCCTTCTGGTCGTCGCCGACGATGGCGGTCAAAATGGGCTCCGCGCCGTACACCCAGAGCACGAACATGGGCACGAACATGAGCAACAAGAGGTACGAGCACCGGATAAAGTGGACCCCGACCATCTTGTACTCCTTGCGGCCGTATGCCTGCGCACACAAGGTGTCCAAGCACGTGGAGACGCCCTGGATGATGGCGTAGCCCGAAATGTTTGCGGTCATCGAGCTGAGCGACACCGCGGCGAGCTCCTTCAGGCCCAACCGGCCCACCGAGAACACCGACGCGACCGTGAAGGAGTACTTCAACAAAAAGGTGACCACCAACGGGAGCGAGTAGCGGAGTAACGCGACCAGTTCCGCGTGGAGCGTTGTCTCGGGCTCCACTATCACGGAATGGGTCAGCAACATGTCGTTCAAGTGGTGGTCGGGGTGCTGTGACCCTCTGGAGCGGATTCTGGTCAAATCTTGGGGGACGACTGGGTTTGCGGCAAACGCTGCGGGCAAGCGATCAGTGCCCAACGACGCGATGGAGGCCCGTCGGTTTTGCACGTACGACAAGATTTCGTCGTCGGTGACGTCCGCAACCGTGTCAATGCTCTTTCGGGGTAGCAAAGGTGAGTTTTCGCTCATGAACGAAGATGTTGGTGATCTTAATTTTAATTCGTTTTCTTATCTTTGAAGATTCAGTGCAACGCGGTAAAATAAGCTTTGGGTAGGATAAATGTTTGGTGGGTTCTTTTGGTGTCGTAAATTGAAACATTTGATCAACGTGGATTACTCTTCACAAAGATTAGTTTGACGTTTACCTTCACAAAGACTAGCTGGACGTTAACTCTTCACAAAGACTAGCTGGACATTTACCTTCACAAAGACTAGCTGGACGTTTACTCTTCACAAAAATTACGAGCTGAATGTTTGATCTTTGGCCCTCATCTTTTACGAGCATCATCTCGTCAATGATCTAGGTTTCGTGAATGGGTACGAATTAAATTTTTCGATCTATGTTGCTTGTAAGTTTGTTTTGAAGAACCGTTTGGTTGATTATCATGCTATTTCTATGAAGTTTGCAAATTTTCTGTTGTGCCCATAAAAACACTCAAGCCCTCAAATGACTGGTACATAAAATGTACCAGCTCCCAGAATTGAACTAAATTAAAAACCTTGAGCTTAAGATCTCTACCAACATCATTACGGACTCACTAACGTTTGAGTTACTATTGCTTGGATCAACATGGAATGTCGCACAATCGTATTTTGTTCTTCGTGTTATTGTTGTATTCTGGAAGTAGCCTGATTCAGAGGGTCGAGTCGTCTTCAGTGTCTCTTCAAAGGCGGGTCGGTATTTCAACTTTGGCACGGCGTCTATTAGTACGATTCTCTTTGCACAAAAGTTTGATTTTGCTTCACTTTTAAGATCCTCTTCTCGTAGGATCTGCTATTCTGGTGAGAAGAGTGTTTCCTAAAAACAGAATGTGCATGCCGTGCTGGAACGATGGTGGAGTGGCAATTTGGTTAGACCTTTTTATGATTTTGGGAATAACGTTAAAACGAAAGAATAAAGGTCTGGATTTTTTTGATTGTAGTAAGGAAATCTTCCAACAATAGAAAGGAAAAATGTTGAAAGCATCACCTTGGCAACCTTGAATATCATACTTCATTACAGTTAAGAGTAATTATCAAAGGATATTTGCTTGAAACTTGGCATTAGCAGTTTAATTACAGAGTCCAACAAGTTTTCTCTCAAAATTTGCAACCAACAAGAATTATCAAAGCAATGGTAACAAGAACACCATCTTCATCATGTCCACACAAATTAGATTGAGGTAGTGAGTGGGTGTGTTGGAGTTGAGATGTAATAATGGAACATGAAAATTCATATGTAGAAGAAGAATTCAGCAAGTGAAAATTATCAGTTTGGAGCGAAGATTCAAAGAGGCGCTGGTGAAGATGCTCAACTCACATCTTTTTCTTTTGAAGACACTAAAAATTCGCCCTTCGAGACCATCGGTTCCATAAAGCAGAGGTTCTACTGCCTGGGTGTAATTGAAAGAAACATTTTACTGTTCTGGGAGCCAAACGTCTCTTTCAGTCTTAATCCTGAACTAAACCTTATTGTTACGTTTTAAACCGGATTATCTTTAATCCTTACATTTCCATCATTGTTCAGAAACACCTGCGTGAAATCACTCATGAGCTGCGTTTCATGTGAGGATTACCTGAAGATTCAGTTCCAAAAATATGCGTGAAAACCTCAAGAAAAAGCCTAATCTCTTTAGCGAAATGTGTTAGGAAAACACTGGCAACGTTTCTAATATTACTCAGCTAGGTATACTTGGCCACGATTATTATCTCGGATGCTAGTTTTCACTCTTGATGTGCACTTTCTGGCGAGACTCTGCTCTTTTTGAACTCGATTTGCAGCCACAGGTTAAGAGCGCACTTCTTTTCGGACTCTTATCTTTTATTCAGAGGGTGACAGCACCTCCCTGAATAACAGAAGACTTGGCGTTCGCGGAACAGTAAATTACGCTTGGCATTGCGGAATTCAAGAACAGCGAAGATGTCGATCTGAAACAGCTTTCTAATTCAGAAATCTTTTCAAGAGTCACTACTATGTGAAAAAACTACCAACTAATTTTACTCTCTAACATTTAAACAACACCCCCAACAAGAATGTCTTGAAAGATTCTTGTCATTGGACAAAATTGGAGCCTGTGGCAAACACTTGCAGAGATTGCAGGGAACAAGAAAACAGCGTATATGCTGAAAATCATCGAAACGACGTACTCCGATTTTGTTCCGGTGCAGGTGTCGAGGACTTTCTGTGGAAACCAGTATCCCATTTTTGAGCAGAGAGAAGTGTGACGTTGTAGGTGACCCACCCCCCTGAAAGTTACAAACAACAATTTAGGGTTTTTGCAATTCCTCTTCTTTCGTTGCGTTTACCAATTCCAATTATCATTTGCTGTCAAACCAGCTTCTGTTTGAACAAGAAAATAATGCTCAAAGACTCTATTCTCCCATATTCATGTTCTATAAGCGTACGGCCATGCCCTTCGAATGAGCGTGGTGAGCAGCTATATTCTGAAGCCACTTATATTAATGGGCATAAAGTTAAATAGAAGAGAACCTACGCAATTGTCTAAGATTTATAAGTAGCGACACACCAGAGAAGTTCAAATTTGGATGCTGAATTATGGTTTTTTCCTAGTGTCATTCTCTTTTAACCACAACTCTCTCAGAAACTCCGAGGCTGGTTTGAATACTCTTATTGTTGTTTGGAGTGAGCCGTGCAGCACTCTTTCTATTATTTAGAAAGGAGAATGCTGAAGGCTAGTGCCACCGTTATCGGTGGCTCAGTCTTTAACCGCGTATCCATTTTCCCAGCTCGAATGTTATCCATCATCATCTTTTTGTGAGTAATAAAATTAGTGAGGAATAAACCTTAGTAATGATTGATACAAAGATTCTAGGAATAGGGACTCCTAATCCCAATTTGGTGATTTTATCCTTGATTTGACAAAGACTCTACAACTTCTGTGACTTAAGATTTCTTTCAGATCCAAGTTTAGTGAGCTCAACTCATGATTTGGACTGCAAAGCCTTCAACTTAGCACTGGTTTTACCAAAATGAATTGGTAATAAAAGTTCTCTAGAATTCTTGGACGCAGAATAAACAATTTCCCTAGTCAACAATGAAGTCCCCAACCTGGGAAACACCGCTACACAGATCAGTTTTTGATTAGCTCTAACTAAAGTTTTCTGGAAGTAAATCCTGTCAGTTCAGCCTTTATCAAACTAAACTAAACCAATGAACCTTCGAATACCAGGATTGAGATTTTTTGCAGCCGATTCCATGTGAAGCAGCTTATAGAAGACGTATCTGCACATCGTATCTACTTTCTAAGTGCCATGAATACAACTTTACCAACATGGCATTTGAAGATACAGCCCGGTTAAAGACCCAAGGAGTATCTGAGCTCTGTTAATTCGATTTAGTAAAATATTCCAAAGAAACCATTTTGCCGAAACACACATACGAAAATCGACGAAGAAAGAGGAATAATAAAGCAATTTGAAGTGAGGTTTTGTTCCCATAACAAAGGACTTTTAGAAACGTTCCCTTGTGAAAATTACTTCAAGTTCAAGTTCGCAACATTTCCGACCTAAAATTCGTAATAGTCGAATTTTTGCACCCATTGAGAGGGGCACAATTAGGGCTGCTATTCAGCTAGGAACAATCTGTGCACTATGTGCAATAGTGAAGTCACAAGTTTACACGAATTCTCGTTACCACGCCTATTGACATTCCAGATGCCGTGAAAACAAAAGGGCCTTCGGTATTTAGGTGTGGAGGAAGGTTTAAACGGACTAAATAAGCTGTTAGCATAGATGTCGGTGGAGGGGTTAATTGTATTTTGAGAAAGGAGCTGCAAATGTACGCCTTCATTCTCTTAAAAAGTGTCTACAGATGAAGACGATTTGTTTTGGCATGTGGTGCTGGTTGACGGTGAGCGAGACCAACGTTTAATGATTTTGGTTTTGACGAGATGAAGCATTCGAATTTGGGTTCCTTGAGATGGCTGACTTGTGGAATTGGTGAAATATTTAAACTATGGAGATGTGATATTGGGGTGTGCAATTGTGGATGAGTCTAATTGAAACTATGGAGCGTATGGAGAGTAACTATGGAGTACAATGGAGGATAACTATCACTATGGAGAATAAATATGGAATGCTATGGAGAATAAATATGGAATACTATGGAGCATAACTATGGAGTACTATGGAGAATAACTATGAAACACTATGGAAAATAACTATGAAGCACTATGGAAAATAACTATGAAACACTATGGAGAATAACTATGGAACACTATGGAAAAAAACTATGGAGCACTATGGGGAATAACTATCACTATGGAGAATAACTATGGAGAACACCACCTCCGTGGCTAAACTGTGGTAAGATCAGCACCAAAGGAATTAATTTAAGTTTGTGCAGGTGGACGCTATAAAAGAGAAGCCAAGTGCAAATTAAAGATCAAGCAAACATGTCCACACCACACTTTAAGTTGAACGACGGCCACTCAATTCCAGCTGTAGGCTACGGCTCGGGAACCAAATGGTTCAAATACGGCAAGGATGAAGTCAACCCCGAGTTGGTTGAGGCCATCAACACGGCAATTGAGGTTGGGTTCACGCACATTGACGGGGCAGAAGTTTACAACACCGACCAAGAAACTGCACTTGCTCTCAAGAAGAGCGGTGTTGAAAGAAGCAAGTTGTTCATCACCGACAAGAACTTTGTCGGAAGCAAGGAGTACGACGGCACCAAGTCCAAGTCCGAAAACCCCTACACGGCATTGAAGGACTCACTCAAGCGTTACGAGTTGGAGTACGTCGATTTGTACTTGTTGCACAGTCAGCACGTCAGAAAGGATATCCACGGCTACGACCTTGTCGAAGCTTGGAAGTACCTTGAGAAGTTGAAGCACGAGGGATTGGCCAAATCGATTGGTGTATCCAACTTTGACGTCCATGCTTTAAAGGAGATTTTGGACCTGAACCCCAAGTACAAGCCCTCGGTGAACCAGATTGAGTACTCGCCATACTTGCAGAACCAAAGCAACGGGATTGTCGAGTTCAGCCAGAAGAACGGCATTTTGGTGGAGGCCTACGGCTCGTTGGCCCCTCTCACCAGAAAGGACGCCAAAAACGAAGAGTTTCTTCAGTTTGTTGGGGAATTGGCTAAGAAGTACAACAAGAGCGACTCCCAGATTATCTTGAGATGGGTTTATCAGAATGATGTTTTGCCAATCACAACTTCTGGTAACAAGGAGAGAACAAAGAGTTATTTGGACATCTTTGACTTCAAGTTGAGTAAGGAAGAGCAGGAAAAGATTTCCGAGTTGGGTGCGAAGTCTCATGTTCAACAATACGGGGGGTTCGCTCATTAGTTTAAGGCAAATCGGCAGAATATATGATTGTAAGTTTATTCAGAGTGTAAGTCCGGTCGGTCAAGGGTTGACTTTTCCGGGAAATTGTATTTCAAAATGGGGTGTCTGCGTAGTGTTTTCCAAAAGGTAAAGTTTAGGCAAATCTTTCAAAGAACGGGTTTATTCGTATCTGACAACTAATGCGCATACTTATCAGCAAGATACCCACTATTGACGAACCACGTGTTGTAAAACAAGTTTAACTTGGTCAAAGAATTCGTAAAAGTCTTGAAACATTCAAAAATATCTTTGTAATTGTCAACTAATCTTGAACATTGTATAGAAAGAGGACAAGGATTTAAAGTGTTTCAAAAGTCAACACCTTTTAGCGATGGTTGCAAATTAGTTTAACTTTTGAACAAAATAAAACCGGTAGGCTTCTCTTTAGACTTTAAGTATCTCATGCAAAAACTAAATCGACTATTTCTGTGCAATCGTCTTAGTAATTGCTCTAGTCAAGTAGGATTAACAATCTGTATGTATTCCTGTAAAAGACACCCCTTCAAAAAGACCCTCAAGGTACCCACATTTCTCAAAACTTTCCACTGTTCATAACCGAACCTAAATCCTAATCACTATATCATTCACAAGAACTCCGATGTCCTGCACCGCGCTGTTCACTGTGGTCAGCGGCTCCTCGTCCCCAATAATCAACGCTCCACGTAATTGATCTATCTTGCTATTCTGGGGAAGCTTGTTCAGCACAATCATCTCTGCAAGTATCTCCTCAACTTCACTAACCCCCACCAACTTCTGGATCTTCTCAAACGTGATGGTCTTAAAGTACTGCGTCAACACCACAATGTTACTCTCCGTCATATTCCTACGCAACACAGCCGCGTCCCACAGCTTCATCAACAAATGGTACTCATTTTTCTCGTCCTTCAAAAAACCATCCAAGAGTGAGAGCGGAACCCTTTTCCGACTCAGCATAAGGTCAAAGATGTGTCTATGGCGGATTTCTGGCACCTGTCTCAAGTAGCTAATCACACTCAACCTCTTGAAATCGTAGCTTGCCACAATCAACAACTCCTCGATCTTGCGGTTGATCTGGCTTGCGAGTTCCGGCACATTGCAGTTGCTCACAAGCAACATTTTCTTGCTGATCAAGTCGTTCAAGTCAGCCAAGTCAGCCGTTGCCTCGACCAAGTACTTGAAATCGCCGCTCAAATCACCGTGCTTGATGCGCACGTACGAATCGACGTACCCCAGTGCGTGGCTCGCCAAAATCAGCTTGAGTTGCGCCGTCACCGCGAAATCGTGCCCCAAACCCTGTTTGAGCTGCTGCTCCCACTCAAAGAGCCCGAGCAAAAGGGCGTACGACGGATCCGCACCACTCGGTATCACGACCGGCCCCCTCTGAAGTAGCGCATGCAATTGATTTACCTTCTCAGCGTCTGGTGCACCCAGCTGAAGCACTTCCTCTACGCTCATTCGTTTCGATTCCTCAGATCTTTTTTAAATCTTTTATAATCTTTTCCTCGTATAAAATCGTTTAGGAATTTTTCTTTAAATACTCGAGACACCCAAAAAATTTCAGATCAACAAAATGAAGTTGTTCTACTTAACTGTTGTACCATTTGTGGTCTACCACTTCTTCAACTATCTTTTCTACAACTTCCTCCCATCGCAGTACATTTTCGACAAGGATGTTTTGCAGGGCTTGGTCCAGGATGTTTTGAAGAGCCACCCAGACGGTAATGCCACGGCCATCATGGTTGAATTGGCACCAAAGTTGAAGGAGCAGTATCCTAACTACATTAACGACTTGAACTTTGACGACTGGGTGTTCAACAACGCTGGTAACGCGATGGGTACCATGTTTATTTTGCATGCCTCGATCTCTGAATACTTGATTTTCTTTGGCACTGCCACCGGTACCGAGGGCCACACGGGAGTTCACTTTGCCGACGACTACTTCACCATTTTGGTGGGAGAGCAGAACGCTGCGTTGCCTGGTGCGTTGGTGAGCGAGCGCTACTTGCCTGGCGATGTCCACCACATGAAGAAGGGCGAAGCCAAGCAGTATTCGATGCCTGCGGGTGCGTTTGCTTTGGAGTTGGCCCAGGGTTGGATTCCAGCCATGTTGCCTTTTGGATTTGTCGAAACGTTGAGCTCAACCTTTGATATTTTCACTTTTGGAAGGACCGTTTATTTCACTGGTAGAGACATGATTAAGAATTTGTTGCAAGGTAAGTTTTAATCATGAGAGATCAAGTGGATGTGGTGTATAGATTTACAGTTCACCAGCTCCATGGGGTACTCAAACTCACCATAAACTCTGTTTGTATAATAATTTAAGGTAGCGCACTTTTTGCAGCTAAACTTTATACTAATTTGGTAATTTCGATATAAATAATTGGTGTGAATAATTCAGTGGACTGAAATCAATCATAGACTTGACGAAGTTTCTATTATTTAGATTTCGTCTTTGTCTCCACGATGAGTTTGATAAGTTTCTTAAGAGCTTCAAAATTTTGAAGGTTGATGATTCTGCGATTGAGATCTGTGCACGATATGTTTTTAAGACTAAGGATCTCATTTTAGCCAGATGAGTTATGGATTTGGATTAACAACCAGGGGACTTCTTTCAGAGAATACGTGGATTTCTCAAATATTTCTTGGAGTGATAGTGAGAACAGGGCAATGAAAGAGTTGTATATTTTGATACACACTTGTGAGTAAAGCCAAGTTAGAGCAGGGCATTTCAACAGTCTTTGAAAAGACCGGATTAAAAACCTAGGAATATGAAGAATATAACGATTCACGTAGAAGATTTCAACACGTAACTCTATTGACAGTTTGTGGGGTGGGAGCACAGCAAGCAAATTCCTGTCAATTTGCCAAGCAGTAAGAATATTTGCTTGTGCATGGAGTTGCAAGGTTTGCACAAAACTGACCATACTGTTTCTATTATTCAATCGCCAATTCCAAAACTATATTGGCAAGCACACTACTGAAAAGTGGGGAGGTCATTATCCCAACTTTCGTCATTTGCTGCAACTTACAGTTTAAAGTTGAGACTGGGGTGATGTTTGATACGACTGAAACTCTCGTCTGTGTCCATTTTCGAAACCTCCGTGAAATGTCTCCTTCAAAATCTTGAAAGTATCACAGAATTTAAACCAGTGTAGTAAAGTTTGAACGCAAGATGCACCGAGAGAAAAGAATAAAGCATCGGAACAGCCCCTGGTGGTGTTTACCGTCGCAAGAGAAGATGCCAGATCCCAAAAATTGTCGAATCAGGGCTACAACACTGGGTTAAAATTGCATTTTTTTGAAGTTTTGTTTTGCGATTTGCAGCCATTTATTGTTAGTGGTACTGGAATGGGAAGGACTGTTGTTGTTTCAAAGTGCGTTTGTTTGAGTAGTGGGAAAAGACTGTTGGTAAGTAAAACCTTCTTGCGTTGCAAAGACGCGCTTGAGGTTAATTCTAAAGTTACCATTAACCTTCAGTTTGTAATTTTTCTTTTATGTTCATTAAATTTTCAGTTCACTGAGCTTTCAATTCAATCAACTTTCTGTGCATTAATCTTTCTATTCATTAATCTTTCTGTTTATGAATACTTTATTCATTAATCTTTCCGTTTATTAATACTTTATTCATTATTCTTTCTGTTTATTAATCATTCTGTTATTAATCATTCTGTTTATTAATCATTCTGTTTATTAATACTTCTTTTCATTCACCTCTATTCATTAATCTTCCTTTTCATTAATCTTCCTATTCATTAATCTTTCTATTCATTTTCCTTTCAGTCCATAAATCTTTCTGCTCATCAATCTTCTTATTCACTAATATTCTCTCCATAAATCTTTCTTGTCATTAACCTCCATCAATCAGTCATTAATCTTTTATTATGAGTCATCTAATATACACTCTAATGTACATCCTATTACAATCATTACATGCCATACCCCCCCAATTGAAGCAAGGATTTTGCAACCGAAAAACTGTTTGGCGTCCCGAAATGGTTCTGCAACGGCGAGGACGTAAGTATCGAGTCCTTGCGCTTCTCCTTCGCCTCGAGCGTCGTCTCCAGTTGCGTGTCCAGCAGCAACAGGGGCTGTGTGCGGGCCGCCAGCCGAGCCGGCTGCGTCGTGTTCACAATCGTCAAGTCGCCGTCCTCGTCGATGGTCGTGTCGTCGTGCGCGTGCGACGTCGCGGTCAGGTTGATCAAACTACGGGTCGAATTCGCGTTTTTGATTGGCGTCTTGAGAATTTTGTTAATCGAAGGGAGCGACGGTTTTTCATCCTGTTTTTCCACAACCAGTGTCTGCAGCTTTATGGCCTTAGTGTAAAAACTACTCTCCATCTTGGGCAAGTTGCTCAGCGTCAACGGAATCGCAGTCGTCTGTGGCACCAGGTAGTATATCGAGTTTTTTTTGATCTGGAACAACCGGAGGCGCGTCGGTTGTCCTTTGCATGCAATTTTGTTGAGCGAGCCACGCTGCAACTTTTTTGTCTCTAGGTTGATGGACGACACCAGCATTTTTGGGTTGATGAACGACGACGCCAGCATTTTCGGGTTGATGTTCACCAGCAGCATTTCAGGAGTTGTGAGCTCACACATGCTGGTGGTCGAACCTGTAATCGCAAACGACAAAGTGTTCGCCGCCACTCCTCTATTTTGTTGCAACTTGTACAAGGCAAGCTGGAGCTTGAGCTTCAACTTTGTCGCGGCGAGCCCCGCACGGTCGTTCTTGACTACGGTCTTGAGCCGTTTGCCACGCGTCGTGACGGGCAGCAGCGTCAGCCTGTAGTCCAGGAAACTGAGCAGTTTTGCTGGGCTGGCGGCGCCGCGACGCGGCGCGCCAGCCACCAGCCCGTTCACCGAGAACGACTTGGAGTAGAGCGTCACGTTGCGCTTCTTGTACGGCGTCAATGCGATGGACGCCGGTCCCGGGAGCACGATGCCAGTGCCGGCAGACGTGTGTGCGGGCGACGGAGCTCCTTCCGCGGGCGGCGTCCGCTTCCGCTTCTTCAACGGCGTGCCCCCGTTCGAGTGTGCTCCCGTGTTCAAACACGAGTCTTTGATGGGTGCGAGCGCTACTCTGTTCACAGACATGTTGGCCTGCTTCCTGGTGAAACGACTTGGTTATGGAGAAAGAGAGGGATATTAATTGGTTATATAGAATAAACGCTGCCAAATTGCGTGTACCAAATCGCGTAAAGTTAAAATTTTTCGCAAACGTGAAATCAAAACAGAGTGCGAAAAATGGACGTGGTTTGTTGTCGTGTACGCGGAGGGTTGAAGGGTGGGTGAGTGGCTGGGGCTTGTGGTTGGGTAGGGATAACCCTGGGAACGCTGTTTCATGTTAGCGTTTCTTGCGTAAATGTTTCTTGAGTTTCTTAAGTAACGTTTCACTCACCACGGCCACCACCAGCACTCACGACCGTCCCTACAAGCTCAAACACCGCCACCCCATCACTATGACTTGCAATTCTGGTGCCAGACTTGATCTGTTTGTGAATTTCCTGATGGGGGAATGCTGTATTTGGGAACAACTCCAAGTACGTGTTTGTACATTTGTTTAGAGAGTTTGGTAAATGACTAGCATGGCGAGTTTCGGTTGTTGAGAGGAGGGTCTTTTGTCTTGGGTGGGGACGTAGAGTAAACAATTGTGTGAGTGTGAGCGGCAACTAAATTGTGCGTTTCGTAGACAAGAAGGTAGACAATAGGGTGGCAGTAGCGAGGCCTGTTGTTTGGTGTTGACGTTATTGTCAAATTGGTGATAATTGCAAATGCGTTTGTGTTCTCCCTGCCTTCCAATAGAGAGAACTGAATACAATTATTCGCAGTAGCGATACAGATGGACAAGTGCACTGTTTTCTTTCCATACAAATAAAGTTCATCTTGTCTAAAAACAGGTCCAATCTCGAAATGTCAATATTGGATGGCCGGGTGAATAAAAACGAGGCATGGAATTGTCGAACAAAGCAAACAGGTAGCCCTTGAAAAGCACCTTATCCTTGGTGCTGATCATCCCTCATCGAATACTCGAATTTCCCAATATCCAGCTTCCAAGCTGCGTAAAAGAGATGAAATGAACAAAGATTTAGTGACTATTTTTCAGGTCATTAATAACAGTAGAACAAAAGACAGGAATAAGCGATTCGCTGAATGGCTTGATCATTTGTGTAAGTAGCCCAAAGGTTAATCGCTGCAAATCAGGTCGCGTTTATCCGTTTTTTTTTTTTGGCTCGCTTCGCTCGTGTGGTGGCAGGTGATATTGGGCAGGTGATAAGTATAATAAACGTGATAACTCATGTGATCCACGTGCATTATCAGCTGACCACATGACCCTACATCCTTATCAGTGATCCAAATAATCAAACCCCTTAACATGCTTCGCTCCAAGTTATCGCTGCTCCGTGAGTACCTCACGCCGATCAACGCCGAATCCAACTTCTCGACCACCGGTGAGATCTCGCCCGACGAGTTCGTGGCCGCCGGCGACTACCTCGTGCTCAAGTTCCCCACCTGGCAGTGGTCCTCCTGCCCCAAGCAGCTCCAGAAGTCGTTTTTGCCCGCAGACAAGCAGTTTTTGATCACCAAGCACGTTCCGCTGTACCAGCGCGCGATTTCCATCGTCGACACGGGCGAGAACGCGATCGAAAGCGACCAGTTGGGCGACGACGGCTGGGTCAGCGCCGCGCTGAACGCCAAACTGACCGACGTCATTGAGGAGATTGTCGAGGACGACATCGACGCCGACGACGACATGGCCGAAACAGACTTTGACGACTTGGAAATGATCGACAACAACGACAAATTGAGAAGATACGACTTGTACATCACATACCTGACCTCGTACCGCGTTCCCAAGTTGTACCTCGTAGGCTTCAGCCTGAATGGGATTCCGTTGCTACCAAAACAGATGTTTGAGGACATCAACTCGGACTACAAGGACAAGACCGCGACCATTGAGCAGTTGCCTGTAGCCGTGAACACCACCTCGGTGTCGATCCACCCGTGCAAGCACTCGAATGTGATGAGGGTGTTGATGAAGCACACGAAGGGAGAGGAGCTGGGGATCCGTGTTGATCAGTACTTGATTATATTTCTCAAGTTTATTGCGAGTGTTACGCCTGGAATTGAGTATGATTATACAATGGATGCGTTGTAAGTTTGAGGTTGTGGGGGGAAGCTTTTCTATTAGTGCTATTGTGAGTGCTGTATTGTGAGTGCTGTATTGTGAGGAGTGGGTACGTGGGAGTGCAATAGCTATTGTGTGAGAGAGTAGGATACGCGATGATGAGAGTGGGTGGATTATTACTGAGTGAGATTATTATGGAGTAGGAGTAATCATTAAGGAATAGGTGGGAACATTATGGAGTAGGTGGATCATTATGAAGTAGAAGTGATCATCATTGAGTAGGCGGATCATAAGGGAGTGATCACTATGGAGCAGGTGAATCATTATGGAGTAATCACTATGGAGTAGGTGGATCATTATGGAGTGAGCACTATGAGTAGGTGTGGCAATTTGAGAGTAGAAGTGGCAATTATGGGAGTATGGTGATCATTATGGAGTAGGAGTGGCAATATGAGTTTTGGGATCAATGAGGGTGAGGGTGACATTCTGAGAGTGTGACCACTGGATCATTGAGAGTGACCACTACTAGATCATTTTGACAGTGACCACTACCAGATTAATCATAATGAGAATAGGTGTGAGCATTTTGAGAATGACCACTACCAGAGTTATCATAATGAGAGTAGGTGTGATATTATCAGAGTGACCATTATGGTGATCTTATCAGAGTACCATTATGAGAGTAGGTGTGATTACCAGGGTGATGATGAGAGTAGGTGTGATTACCAGGGTGATGATGAGAGTAGGTGTGATCATTACCAGAGTGCCCATTATGAGGTGTGATCATATCAGAATGAACATTATGAGAAGGTCTGATCATATCAGAATGACCATTATGGAGTAGGACTGGCAATATGAGCAGGTGGATCAACGAGGGTGACCATTACCAGAGACCACCATAGAAATGCCACCCTTAAAACGAAAGTCTACATGACCACTCCATCCTCCAAGCTACTCAACTAACCTTAGATATTACTGGCTTGCTTAGTATTCAACTACTCCTGCCAGCCCTCAGTACCTAGAATGACTGGTTTATTTAGTAGATGAGATTAATTTGCAAATGTAATGCTGCCTTACCTAACCCACTTAACTACCATACTCGCTTGATACGTTTGTCTGTGTACTGCCATATAAATCGAAGCCTATTTAACTCACTCAGCATCCTCATAACACAAAATATAATAGAAATTTGCACCCAAAAAAACTACCTATTCATACACCCTGCAGGCGTCTCAGGAAAACCCAAGTCGATGCTTTCGAATCTCTTAGGGTCCTGCTTGAGCTTGGCCTCGATGAAGGCCACATAGTTGATCTGCTCCTCGTAGACAAAGATGCCATCTCTGTTGACGTAGCGCCACACGCGCTCTATGTCCTCGACCCTGCTCTTGTTCAACGGCAAAAGAATGTCCAAGTAGTCGCAGTAGAGGCCGTAGGGCTCCTCGCACTGGAGGATGGTGCTGAGCTCCAAGTAGGCGATCTGGTTGTCGCTGAAGCGCCTGGGGTCCATGCCATACTTGGCCGCGGCCGACTTCCACTCGCGCTTCTCAGCTCCGTAGTTGGGGGCACCTCTGTAGGGCATGCTCATTGGTGGGAGGCCTCAAAAGACCGACGGAAGCCAGACATTTTAAAGCATTGGACAAGAATAATGATGGATATAGGCGGTGGGGGTGTCACCAATGAAGCTTTACGATGGTTACAGGGTGGGTGCAAACCGCACATACTTCCGGAATCTTACTGACGTTTCAAGATGTGAAACTGATTTGCATATGCTTTGGCTCTGAGGTGCACAAGTAAACGAGATGGTGCTCACGTTGCGGCTGCCTAACTCCATCTCCTGGTCGCCAATTGCATTGTTGCAGTTTCCAGCTTCCAGCGCACAATGGAACCCCATCTTTCACTGCCCCAGGCGTTTCTGCTCCGCCATGGAACGCTCTTCAGAATAGGGCAAATTGTCGTTTGAAGAGGAGACTGGCACCTAAAATAATGCTTCCAGGGTGCCAAATTGGCTAGAGAGTAGGTTCATTGTTGCGAAGGTTGGATTGTATGTTCATGCACTTTACTCTTCATGGTTTGTACCATTATAATTGACTAACCATTATGAGTTGACTATTCTAAATTTTGATAGTGAGAGGGGAGAGAACACACTTTTATAACGATGCACCACAACAGAATACACAGCAGAATACACAGCAGAATACACCGCATCAGATCATACTGAATGTGCCCATCCTAGCCATCTCTCCAGGCTACCAGCAATATCCGCCATTCCTGCACCCTCACGTTTTAAGTCCATACTCTAATTTTGCCTATTTTACACCCTGCGTAGCCCTCTACTATTTTCCAGGTCTGGGCAGCATATCGCTAGAAGAAACGGATAAGCCGTGAAGGACCCCCCATTTCGTATTCTCAGGGAGGGCCCAACAGCCCATTGTGCTTGGGTGCAAAAAATGTCGATGTTTGCGAACAATGCGGGAAGCGCGCCAGAACACCCGGACCGCAGCCCCACGACATCCTTCGCCACGCATCCGCTTTCCGCAGCGGGAGCCTTTTGGCGCGCACAGGCCTGGCCGGTGCGGTGACTTTTAATCTGGGAAACCGCTGAAAACGAGCGGTTTTCCCTGTAATTGTCAAACAAGTTCGTTTCCCTGATTTTGTTATTCAGGATAAACTTGCACAAGTAGGGGCAGGTATTGGACCAGGCAATGGAACAAGATGTGGCACCAAAGGTCTACGTCATAATGGAGAATGAATTGTTCCTGTTTGGCCACTAGTCGAGATATCTGATGAATGGGAGGCCAACGCTTTCCCTCTGGTTATTGACTCTTAAGCTACGTAAAACAGTGAAATTCTCTTGAATCGACTCTTAACCTACTCACTCCAGCTCTTTTTCAATTTCCGTCTCTTAACCTACTCTTCCAGCGGTTCTCTTTGGTTTTGTCTCTTAACCTACACTCACCATCTCTTTTCCCTGTGATTTTCTACATTTCCACAACACGTTCCACAGCAATGACCAAGGGACAGGCGCTGGGAGCCCAGCATCGCGACGGCACCGCTGCGCACGCACGCGCCAAGCACAGAAAACACACGGACGCCCCCGCTGACGATCTGGCCGACGAGCAGATACGATTGCTCGCGGAACACGCGAAGCTAAAGATAGAGGAGGTGGGCTCCGCGGCTGCCGAACCCAAAAAACTCAAGAGAAGGCTCCACGAGTCACGCCGAGTGGTGTTCATACTCGGCGCCTTGATCGGGCTACTCGCTACTATCTTTGTTTCCAGCTCAAACACGTACGGGTTGCGCAGCGAGTTGGACCGCTTTGTCAACTTCGACTCGGTCAACGACTTGTTTGAGGACTGGAACACATGGACGGACATCTTGCCGTCCGGGTTCCAGTCGATCATTCTGGACTACGATTTCGCTGGCAAAAATAGCGATAACTTGCACGGTTCGGCGGAGCTGTTTCTGGTGGGCAAACGGATGATTGCGCAGCACGACCTCAGTGCGAAACACAACGTGGTGATGGTGCCGGGTGTCATTTCCACTGGAATCGAGTCGTGGGCTGTCACCACCGACGGCGGGTGTCCGTCCATCAACCACTTTCGCAAGCGTTTGTGGGGGTCCTTCTACATGTTGCGCACCATGGTGTTGGACAAAACATGCTGGTTGAAACACATAATGTTGGACCCAGAGAGCGGATTGGACCCTCCCAACATCAAGCTACGTGCTGCGCAGGGTTTTGAAGCAGCAGACTTCTTTATGGCTGGCTACTGGATCTGGAATAAGATCTTGCAGAACTTGGCGGTCATTGGGTATGGGCCCGATAACATGGTGAGTGCCGCGTACGACTGGAGATTGGCGTACTTGGATTTGGAGAGGCGTGACGGGTACTTTTCCAAGTTGAAGGCGTCGATCGAGCTCAGCAATAAGTTGAATGGGGAGAAATCCATTTTGGTGGGCCACTCCATGGGGTCGCAGGTGATTTTCTATTTCATGAAATGGGTCGAGGCGAGTGGTGAGGACTACGGTAATGGTGGATCGTCGTGGTGCAACGACCATATATCTGCGTTTGTCGATATCAGTGGTCTGTCGCTTGGGACTCCGAAAACCATCACCGCACTTCTTTCTGGTGAAATGAAGGATACTGTTCAGTTGAATGCGTTAGCAGTTTATGGGCTTGAAAAGTTCTTCTCCAGACGTGAACGTGTCGATATGCTTCGCTCGTTTGGCGGTATCGCCAGCATGATCCCCAAGGGCGGCGACCTCATCTGGGGGAACTTGACCCACGCACCGGACGACCCAACCAACACACTCGAAACCAACAACACCAACGTCGAGATCGACGGTGACAAGAACCTGAGCTTTGGAAACTTCATCAGCTACTCGCTGGGCGAGACCGTGTCCAACTACTCGATGCAGCAGGCCATTGACTTCTTGTTGGACCAGTCGCCCGAGTGGTACTCCAAGCGCGTGCGCGAGCAGTACTCGTTTGGTGTCGCGCGCACCGCTGCCGAGTTGCTGCGCAACAACAACGACCACCTGAAGTGGTCCAACCCGTTGGAGGCCGCGTTGCCCAACGCCCCGGACATGAAAGTGTACTGTTTCTACGGCGTGGGCAAGTCCACCGAGCGCGCGTACACGTACACGGACGCGGACAAGAGCACTCGGCTCAGGATGGTGATCGACCCGGACCTGGACCACCCCGTGCACTTTGGCGACGGCGACGGCACCGTCTCGCTCTTGACGCACTCGCTCTGCCACGAGTGGAAGAAGGGCTCGGCGTCGAGGTACAACCCGGGCAACATGAGCGTGACCATTGTCGAGATCAAGGACGAGCCGGACAGGTTTGACATGCGGGGGGGGGCCAAGACCGCGGACCATGTTGACATTTTGGGCAGTGCCGAGTTGAACGAGTTGGTCTTGCGGGTTGCCTCTGGCCGGGGTGAGCAGATTCAGGACAGGTATGTCAGTAATTTGAACGAGATCGTTGGGGGGTTACATATTTAGGGATAGGATTTTGAATGTCTTGCTATTTGGAATTTCGTTTCGTGTAGGTTTATGCTTGTGTGTTTAGTTTGTTAATTGGTGGGTTGTATAATATTAGATGTATATGTTTAAATGTGATTGTTAAGTAAGTTGAATATGGTTGTGGTTGGTAGATTGAATATTATGTTTTGAAGTATATTTTGAGTATATTAGAAATGATTCGTTTGGACTAAATTGTGTTTGAGTGTTTTGGATATGATTACATTTTGAGTGTTGAACTAAAGTGTGAATATAGTAGTGTTGGAATAAATTGTGAGTATAATAGTATTGAACTAATTGGTATAATAGTATTGAACTAATTGGTATAATAGTATTTAAGAATGCTTGTATGTTACTAATTTGAGTATTTATATTAAACCAATTTGTGAGTATTTATGATGTAATTGAGCTTTCAAGTGAGTATATTATATATGATTGAACCAAACTGTGAGTTTTTGGTATGATTGTATTAAGCTAATTTATGAGTATATTTGATAATATTGGATCTAAATTGTGAGTTTGATAGTATTGATAAAATTGTGAATATTGCAGTGTTGAACTAATAAGAAAATGCTTGTATGTTACTAAATTGCTTATTGCGGATATTGAGCTAAATTGTGAGTTTCAGGTATGATTGAACTAAAGAGAGTATATTTGATGTGAATTACATAGTGAGTATACTTGAAGTGATTGAACTAAATTGAGAGTTTTTATATGATTGTATTGAAAATTATGGGTTTTTGTATGATTATATTGAACTAAATAATGAGTATATTTGATATAATTATATTGAACTAAATAATGAGTATATTTGATGTTTATATTGAACTGAATTATGAGTACATTTGATATGATTAAATTCAACTAAATAATGAGTATATTTGATACAATTGTATTGAGATAGTGAATATGATTTGTTGAACTAAGAAGTGTTTTTTTGGCAAATTGACGTAATAATATTTGATTCGTGAATACAATAGGAAGAACTAATTAAAAAGTAATAATAATGAAGTACATTATATGACAGTTAGAGAGTTAACATAATCGCACAACTAAAATGAATAATACTTTAAACTAAATGATACAATTAACTGCGAATATTATACTACCTCATCCAAAATGTGATAATACAATTACTAAACCATTGATCCATCGACTGATTACTAAACATAAAATGAAAGTTTTACCATGCATTGGCATACCCAGAATTCCAGGCCTGTGACAAATACACTAATCCTCGTATCAATTCTATTCTTATCACTGCTGCAAACTCAATGCAATTTTAAAAGAACCTCCCAACCCTTGCTCACCCTCACTCAGCCTCAAGTAGCTGATTATTATTCGTGCCAAATATGTTGCCTGGCCATGGCCATTTTAGCCGTCACACCCAGAATCCACTCCATAACGGACCGGTTTTAAAACCACAATTCACTCCATAAAGGACCGGTTTTAAACCCACAATTCCGACAGCCAGAAAACAAGCCCACCTTCACACCTTTACGATCTTTCAGGATGCAAAAGCTCTAAATGTAGCAAAATAGACCCAAAAAACAGAATAACCACCTCTGCATTAGCGTATTAACAAAGGACACAGACTAAACACCCGTGCATATCCACCTGCGTGCAGCCAGGTGCTCGATATCCGTTGTTAATAATTCATATCCGTGCACGTTGCCAGTCGAAGCGCAAGCAGCGAACCTGGATTTACCCAAGCATTGAATATTCAACCGTTCTCGACCTTTCAGCACCCCATCCTTTCATTTACGGCGTTACACTGAACAACGGGTTGAGATGCCGTCTGTTTGTTGGAGTCTTGGTTTTCTGTGTAAGGTATTAAGAAGACGTAGATAAGAATGAGAGCATATAATAGAGGAGCATAATAGATGGCATATAAAATTATGAGAAGATATTACGAGAAGAGCTGATATGGGAAGTATAGATATCAGAAGAATAGTATAGATATCAGAAGAATAGAATAATAGTATATTATGAGAATGAATATTAAGAGAATAATAAGTGTATTATGTTAAAATAAGAATACATCTGAACAGAATAAAAAACCTCCAAATAACAGAACAGAATACACCAAACAGAACAAACAAAAGTAAAATCACTATCAAACATCACCAACAGTCACACTAGCACCAATCGCCCCACTGAAAATTCGTTCTGAAAATGGAAATCCAAAGAAAAACTGAACAACAAACAGATAAACAACGGTACAATGAGGTAAGCCAAAACGTTTGTCGCGCACCGATCAAACAGCTACTAACCGAGCAGCGGTAAATTTGTAAGAGCGTCCAAATACCGCCATGTCTTTGGCCAGGCGTCCAAGCGCGAGCTCTGCTACGAGAACTTGAAGATCACCAAGAACGCGTGGGACTCCAACATCATCAACTCCAACGGCAAGTACTTGGCCGTCAATTGGGACGCCAGCGGCGGTGGCGCGTTCGCGGTCATTCCCTTGCTGGAGGTCGGCAAGGCGCCGGACCAGGTTCCGCTCTTTCGGGGCCACAAGGGCCCTGTCTTGGACACCATCTTCAACCCGTTCAACAAGCAACAGGTGGTCAGTTGTTCCGACGACGGAAAGGTGTGTGTGTGGAACATCCCGGACGACTTTTCGTTCCACAACTACGTTGACGAGAACGACGAGATCAAGGACGTCACCGAGCCTGCCTTGACCTTGAAGGGCCACACCAGAAAGGTGGGCCACGCTGAGTTCCACCCCTGTGCCGAAAACGTCTTGGCCACCAGTTCGTTGGACTATACCGTCAAGATTTGGAACTTGGAAACCGGCAAGGACGAGATCACCTTGCAACACAAGGACTTGGTTACCTCTTTCTGCTTCAACTACAATGGTACGCTTTTGGCAACGACGTCTCGCGACAAAAAGTTGCGCATTTGGGACCTCAGAACCGGCGAAATCGTCTCGGAGGGCAACGGCCATACCGGTGCGAAACCTTCGAGAGTCGCGTGGTTGGGCAACACCGACAGAATCGTCACCACCGGGTTCTCGAGGTTGTCCGACCGTCAGGTGGGTATCTGGAACGTAAAGGACATTGCAGCTGGGCCCATCGACGGCTTTTTGGTCATCGACGCCCTGTCGGGTGTGTTGATCCCCTACTTTGACGACTCCACCTCCATTTTGTACTTGGCTGGCAAGGGTGATGGCAACATCCGCTACTTTGAGTACGAGAACGACTACTTGCACGAGTTGTCGCAGTATGCGTCGACCGATGCGCAAAGAGGGTTTGCGGCGGCCCCCAAGGCCACCGTCAACGTCAAGGAAAACGAGGTTTTGAGGGCTTTCAAGACTGTTAACGATCTGTCGGTTGAGCCCATTTCGTTTATTGTTCCTAGAAGGTCTGAGTTGTTCCAGGCTGATATTTTCCCTGACTGTCCATCTGAAAAGGCTGCTTTGAGTGCGTCTGAATGGTTTGGGGGGAAGGATGTTGATGGCCCTTTGCTTATGAGTATGGAAGCTTTGTATGATGGAACTGAGCCTGAGATTAGAAAGTCTGAGCCGAAGAAGGAAGTAAAGAAGGAGGAGAAGAAGGAGGAGAAGAAGGAGGAGAAGAAGGAGGAGGAGGAGGAGAAGAGAGAAGAGAAGGCTGTACCAAAACCTAAGGAATCTACTCCCCCACCCTCCAAAAACATAGATGATCTCTTGAAATCCAACGACAAAGTAAACAGTTTGCTCACAAAAGTCTCAGACGACAAGGACCATGATGAAGAGGCCCACGACGACAAGAGCGACGACTGGGAAGAAGTCAAGCCTGTTTCTAAATCACCATCTCCAGTCAAGAAGGAGGTAAAGAAGGAAGAACCAGCAAAGCAAGAAGTCAAGAAAGAGGAAAAGGTTGAAACAATCAAGAAGGAGACCACCCCAGAACTCAAGAAAGAGAAGACCCCAGAACCAAAGGTTTCTCCAAAGAAGAATACCGAACCTGTTTTTGAGCCTGTTTTAGAACCCACTACCCCTGCAAAGGCCCCTGGTTCTGCTGCCGTTCCATCGACTCCGACACCAGCAAAGTCTGCGGGTGCGCCTACATTGAAGGCCACTGTTGAAAAGTTGGCTGGTCTTGTTGTGCAATTGGAGTCGCAGGTTACCAAGTTGGTAGAGGCTGGTTTGGAGAAGGACGAGAAGTTGGCTTCTTTGGAGAAGAAGATTGAGGAGTTATTGAAGAAGTAGACAATAGCAAATGACAAATATACATGATATTGGAGGAGTGTAGATTAGGAATCATTATTAATATATCCCCAAAGAATGTTAATTTGATTAGAGAAATCATTGATACTAATTATATCCCCATAAAAATCGTTGTTGGTGATATTCATAGGTTTTATCCAATAAAAATCACTGATAATGAAATTCATTAATCATAGTATATCCCAATAACCATAATAGAACCCAAATCACAATATATCCAATAATCATGATACAACACAATAATCACAATATATTCCAATTATCAAAATATGACCAACAACCTATGTATATCCCACTAAAATCAACAACCATATACATCCAATAAATTATCATACTCAAAACATACAAAAATCATTATCATACCATTAATTATATCCAATAAACTACTCCTTCTTAAGATCATAGAACTTCCTGAAAATCAACCCAGTAAGATTGTGTGTATCAAACACAACCATCCCATCAAACAACTCCAACTTCTCCTTGTTTTCGTACTGGTAGCTCAACAACTGGTCCAACGTCACCGAGTTGAAAGCCCCAGGAATATTCACCAGTCCGCTGGCAGCCTCCACAGTGAACTTCCCAACCTCATGACAAGAAAACATAAAGTCCAACTTGGAGGACGACAGGTACGCCTTGTTCACCAAGCCGCCAAAGTCCACAAGCACGTCCTGCTCCATCAACTTCTTCGCCGAGTACTTGTAAGATCCAAACTTGGGAAGCCTGTTGCGTCTCCTCAACTCACGGTGGTAAAAGTACTGTTTACTGAAAACAGGAATAATGTTGAAGATCTTCCTGTCTTTGGGCCTCAGTTGCAAGTAAGACAATATCGATTCGATATGTTTATTGTAGTCCAGCAACTGTCTCTTCAAGAAAAGCTCCTTATCACTCAACTTCGAAACCGTATTCTGCGCGATTTTCAATTGTGCCTTGCGGCTGTCACGCTGGGTATCCTTGGTTTTGATATCGTAGGCGATCTGGTTGAGCAATTCCTGGAAAGAGTTCTTTCTGGTGAGCTGGCCCATTGTTTCCAACTCGATGATGATTTGCAAGCACATCTTCTTCAACTCGTGGAACGTCAATTTAGTCAAGTCTCCAAGAGACGTTCTGTAATATGGCTTACGCTTTTCGTTAGAGTACGACTCCTCGGCTTCTCTGCGCTCAGTGAGAACCATCTGTTTGAAGTTGTTTTCATGTTTAGGCTCAATTCCTGAAATTAACAACTCTAATAAACCATTATTTGAATCTTGAATTCTCATAATGTACAAAATACACCTTTTTGCTTGTGTGAACAACGACTCCACCTTTGAATCCGCCAACGAGTCTTCTTTGGTTGTGGGGTTCAAGTTCAAGGTCATGGAACCCAATTCCGTCAAGGTGACATAATCGTCAGCAGAATTAACCACATTGTACAACTGGGTATTGATGGTGAACAACTGGTCATCTGTACTTGGAGCCATCACATCAATGCTCTGGTTGACTATCTTTTCAATCAGGATCATATCGCTCACCTTCATGGTCAACTTGGGTCTTTCATGGGTGATTATGTCGTCGTAGTCGTTCAACTCGTACTCATTTTCCAATTCTTTGACGTTGATCAACAGCAATATCACTGATTTAACAGTGTCAGCAGAAGCAGTGAGGTACTCGTTCAAAGGTTTCAAGAAGTTGTAGCTGAATGGGGACAAAGCGAACAACTGAACCATGACCCTGCTCAAGTACTTCAAGTTGTCCTTTGCCTTGAGGTTGTACAACTGAGGGTTGAACGGGTCACGGACCAAAAAGCCGTAGTTCTCTGGGCAGAGCAAGATTGTGGAGATGTAGTAACGGGCGAAAATGAGACCTGCCACGGCCAAATGGCGGTTTTCCGGCTCGCTAGGGAACTGCAACTGCGAGATCCTGAAGGCGTAGCGACACAACACACGGACGTGCAACGGTATTCTGTGGACGTTTTTCTCGAGCACGCCCAAGAAGTCGGTGGCCATCTCACGCAACCCCATCAAGTTGTCGACAAACTGGGCCGACACCACTGGGTCCTTGATTGCAACCTGTGGTGCCAATCCAGTCGCGTTTCTCAGCGTAGTCCCGTGAATCTTACGTTCTCTTTCCGCAATCGACTCGTAGATCACCGCCGGGTTGGACTCGAAGTCCAACTCGTCGTTGTCTACCACGAGGTTGACCATGTTTCCAACCAAGGTCTTGACGTGCTGTCTCTGGTAGGTGTGGTTGTTAAAGTGCAAGAAGTATTCGATCCAGAAGCACGACAGCTGTTCCGTGACGTCCATTACGTTGTGGGCGTTGTTTTCGATGTCGTTCTTCATCATGGCCAACACAAACTTCATGAAGAAGAACTCCTCGCGCGAGTGGTGGGTGATCGAAGAATCGTTTATAGGGTACAACGCGGTGATGTACGTCTGCAAGTCCTTGCAGAACTGGGTGGTTTTCGACTCCACGGCCATGCTGCTGTACAACCTGACAAAGTACACCGGTTTGGTCTGCAAGAAGTAGAACATGGACTGGTAGGCTTCGATCCGCTCGCGCGACGACTTGTTCAAACGCTCCAAGTTCTTCACGTTGACGGCTATCACCGCAGGTTTAAACGTCTTGTACTTGTTGCGGTTCTTGACGAACTCTTCGACTGTGATTTTGTTCTTGTCAAGCAAAGACAACTTGATGTCCAAGTTTTCAATTTGGTTCTCCAAATGCTCGTTGTTCTTAGAAACCTCGATGATTCTGTCCTTCAACTCAGCCAACTCCATCTGCTCCTGGTAGTCTGTATCGTTATCTGTTAATAAGTAGGCAAACTTGGACACCACGCTCAACGGAGGGTTCTTGTACCCGATCAAGGTCTTGTACGCCTGCTGGGTGAACTTGCTGCGGATTATCGCTTGTGCCCGGATCAAGTAGTCGATGTTGCGGTGGTAGTAGAGGTACATGTTGGATATCTGGGACCGAGCACGGGCACCTCTAATAAGCGACTGGAACTCGATAACACGGTCAACGTCGTTGTAGATGTCCTCCAACTTGATTTCTTTCTCGAAACGGCACAACACACCTCTGAACAATGACTGGAGAGGAAGAATACTGTTTTTGGTGTGTTTCTTGAGGAGCGACTTTTTATACCAAAACTCGTCACGGACCACATTTCCTCTGAACTTGGCGTACAACTGGTTGAGTGCCGTGTCTTCGTAGAGCAAGGTGACCAAGACATTGTTGCACAACTTCAGTCTTGAAATGCCTCCACGGGCAATCGCTTGGAGCTCGCAAAGTGCTCCCATTCTTTTCTGGACTCTGCGACGGTCCAGTCTGATTTTGAAGCGCACTTTCAAGCTGCGAATCACGGACTGGAGCTCCACCACCCTTTGCGTGAAGTCTGAGCCGATATCGTCACTGTTTTTCTGGTACAAAACACGGCGACAAACCGACTGGAGCTCCACCAAACGCGGCTCGATAAAGTGCTTGTTGCTGATGATGACCAGGGTGTGCGCAAAGACGTAGTTTCTTCTCACGAGCGATTGCAACCTGGTGATTCTGTCGAGAGAGTTGAGCAAGTTGAATCTGGTGGAGTTGAGTTCTCTTCTGGCGACTTTTCCACGGACCAAGCTTTGGAATTTTACAATGAGATCGGTGTCTAAGGACCTTGTGTGTGTGTTTCTCAGCATGGAGGCCCTCGCAATGGACTGGAATTCGACAATCTCGTCCTCGTAGAGACGCAACACGTCGCGGTTGCGGTGCACCGTGCGGTTGCGCGCCATGTTTCCCCTGGCCACGGCAAAAAACTCGTTGAACTCGTCCACAAACGACTTGAGCATGATCTTGTCCACGAACATCTTGTAGCGGAAGTTTGCTCCACGGGCCAATGCTTGTAGTTTGATGATGTGAAGTGTGTGGATATCCACATTCGAGTCTGCGTGTACAGAACTTGTAGGGTATGCCCCGGCCATTCTGACTGGTGATGTTTTTGGAGTGGTTCTTCTCACGCTTGACATGGAGAGATCTCTGGGTAATACGGAGTTTCTTCTGGGTGAGGCTTCGGTAGAGTAATCTCTCGTGTGAGAGTCATGAGAATATGGAGAATTATAAAATTCTCTCTCAGAATAGTCCCTTCTAGGTGAATCTCTAACAATTCGAGTGCTGGAACCCACATTGAAACCCATAATAGTGGTTCTGTCCTCGTAAAATGGATTGTCGTCAGTCTGAATAGCACTCTCCACAAAAACCTTGGGTTTTCTCACCACTTCGGTCTGTATAACATGAGTTCTGTACTCGGTAGGCGGGGGAAGCTCTGGTTTGGGCTGCACCTTTGGAATTTCCTGCTTCTTGGGCGACTCCACGAGCAACTTTTCCATAAAAGTGTTCGTGTTGGGCTCCTCGGCGTTGCCGCTGCTCATGTCTGCGGACGAAAAGTTGGGCAACCCGGTGCCCACCAACGCGCGGTTGGCGTTTCTGATGTCGTCATCGGAAAAGTCCACCTCCCCCACCAAGTTTGCGATCTTGGGGAAGTTGGCGTACATCTTGTTGAGCATGTAGGACATGGCGTGCAAGCAGAACCACACCTTGGGCACGTTCTTGGCGTCGTACAAGTCGGTCAACTCGAAGCGGAACAAGTCCGGCACGTTCATAAAGTCGAGCAAGTGGAAGAAACGGTTGATGTTTTCCGTGTGTCTGAACTGCAATTTCGAGTCGTTGGTGAAAACATTGCGTTTCGTGGGGAGAATCACGTTGGCCAATTTCGCCAAGTGGATACCATTGCGGATGTATGTGATGAGTTCCACGGGCTGCTGGTCGATATCTTCCTCCAAAACCGTTTCCAACCATTCTTTGATGGCCTGGATGCGGCAAAGATATTCGTATCCTGGGGTATTTTGCCCTGAGTTGTTTCCTGGGGTAGATAAGTAAGCTTTGGAGGGACTTTTAGATTCGCTTCTTGGAGTTTTTGTTTCGCGAGTTCTCCCATTACTCCTTTCGTTTCTCACGTTTGGTTTAGTTCTTTCATCCCATTTTGGAGTTTTTACTGGAGATACTGTATTCTCTCTCTTTGGCGAATACGAACTCTCTTTCTTCGGAGAAACAGAACTCTCCTTCTTAGGCGACAACCGTGGTGCCCTCTCAAAGTTTATCGACAGACCCGTCGATTTCTGAGGAGACTTCAAGTTGTCCTTGAAATTCTTCTTCGCCCAGGCAGGAGTCTCATCCTCCTCCTCGTCATCCGAGAGCTCCAACCTAGGCTTATTAGCAAACAATTCGTTCTTTTTTCTGGTAGGCAGTCTATTCGCACTAGGCTGCGAACTCGTCGACAGCAGCAACTTGTTTGGCGTCTTGAAAGCGGATACCGTTACCGAAGGCGACTCGAACCGCGACCTGAGAGCAGCAGTTTTGCTGGGACTCAACGAGGGAGTGGGGCCCAAGTCCATCTCCTTGGCCAATTTGTCCAAGTCCAGGTTGGGATTGGCGTTTTTGAACTTGGTGGGCAGTTTGGCGGCGTTGTACTTTAGTGTTGGCTGGAGCGGTGACCGGGTGGGCAGCTCGTCCTGGTCACCGATAGACTCAAGATAGCGCAAAGCAAGCTTGTTTCTGGTTGGCGAAGCCATGGGGGGGTGTATAAAGATGATAAACTTGGATAAACTTGGATAAACTTGGATAAGTTATGAAATGGACTTGGGCTAATTAAATCATCATGAAACGTATTTAGAGATTTCCGGATTTGGATGGAATGAAAATACATAGAGATATAAACAGATAAACAAACGGATTGGGAGAGGGCGTTGAGTTGTGAAGGTGAAAGAGAGATGAATGTGAGAGGAAGTGAGTTTATTGTTTATTTTGTAAGGTGTTTGGTACGTTTTGTATTTGTTATTTTTATAGTACATAAAGATGAGGATAAAAGATGAAAGAGATGTGATGACATAATGGCTGAGATGAGTTAATGACTTGTGATTTGGGTTAATGACTGGTGAGGGAAAGTATAAAGAAACACGTTCAAGATGTTAGTTGTTGAATTTTGGCAGAAGTAAAAGTAACTATTATGTTCAACTTAAGAGTACAATTTGCAACCATCAAAGAAACCAATAAAAAAAATCAAGTAAAAAAATCAATTACTAAAATCAAGACCAATATCAAGTAAATCAAATGCCAAAAATCAAAATCAAATTTAACTTCCCAAAGAATTCTCTAACAACAGTAACGTTTGATCATATCTATCCATCTCAGCCTTCCTCTCAGGAATACTCCTCTTCATCTCATCCAATGCAAGCACATGCTTTTCATAGTTTACAGACACCTCTTCCATCCCCCCCACAGCTACATCCTCATTTCGCGTTTCCTCCAACTCCGCCAACATCTTGGACACACTCTGGTCCGTCGTGTTCACCAAGTCCTCGTACACCTGTCTAGCACTCTCGGGAAGCTCTCTGCGTAGTGTAGTGAGTGCTACTGTCTCCTGCTCCACCTGGAGAAGGACGTCGCGCAATTGGCTGTTGATGGCCATGTCGAACGGCTCCACGATCTCCTTGGGCTTGAGCGAGATCACGTCCAGGATGCTCGCCACGTCCGCCATCTCCACTCCGTCCACCACGAGCGCGCTCTTGGCAAGCTCAAACGCTCCCATCATGAACTCATCCAACACCTTGGCCACCCTCGCCTTGAGCGGGTCGTTGTCTTTGCGGGGAAGATGGAGGTCTAGTTTGGACTTGCCTTCGTTGAGGATCTGTGAGTATACGTATCGCAAGTCCTGCTTGGATAGGGCTATCTTTTCGTAACCTGACATGGGTGTTGTTAATGTCGTTGTTTTGGTGTTGTAGTTAATGTCGTAAATTTTAGCGTTAATGTCGTAGATCTGAGTATCGTGAATGTTCTTTAAAATGTCTTGAATTCGAAGTATCGTGAATGTCGCAATGTGCTCTAAAATGTCGTGATTGTCGCAGTCTACTTTAAAATGTCATGAACAAAAAGTCCTTTCAATGTCGCTAATGTCGCCCTCGCACCTATCAATGTCGCTTTATCTCGCAATTTTAATTTCATTCTCAACAACAATCATCATGTCTGAAGTTCTCGGGGATGAGTACTATCCTGCGTTCGCACCGTTCTTTGGCTTCGCCGGCTGTGCCGCCGCCATGATCTTGTCGTGCGCGGGCGCGGCCATCGGAACCGCAAAGTCGGGCATTGGTATCTCGGGTATCGGTACCTTCAAACCAGAGTTGATCATGAAATCGCTCATTCCCGTCGTCATGTCGGGTATATTGTCGGTGTACGGCTTGGTCGTGGCGGTTTTGATTGCGGGAGGCTTGGGCCCCACCGAAAACTACTCCTTGTTCAACGGGTTCATGCACTTGGCATGTGGCCTCTCCGTGGGCTTTGCGTGCTTGGCCTCCGGCTACGCAATTGGGATTGTTGGTGACGAGGGTGTGAGGCAGTACATGCACCAGCCACGGTTGTTTGTGGGCATTGTTTTGATTTTGATTTTCGCTGAGGTGTTGGGGTTGTATGGGATGATTATTGCTTTGATTTTGAATACGAAGGGTAGTTCATAGAAATATCAAGAAAGTTCATAATTGAACCAAGATTCATATTTGGATTACCAAGAATGTTCATAATGGATTACAAGGTAGTTCATTGTTCTAAGAGACGATCATAGTTGGTGATTTAGCAATGTCAAAATATTTCAATTGATTGGGTAGTTAGAAACTATTCATGACTAGAAGTATAAATAATTGAGAGTTACATAATTGAGTTTATGTTAAGAGTTGTGATGTGTAGAAGAGGGGATTGGGGGTTTATTCACTAAAATGGATGGTGAGTTGGTGAAGAAAGAATGGATTGTAGGGCAGTTCACCATTCTGGTGGCCGTGCATCACTTGGCAAAACAAAAAAATTGACAGTAAAGTGAAACATTTAGACCTTGGAATATCTCTTAAAAGTGTCTAGTTATGAGTGGTACATCGTTTATATTCCATTAAATTTCCAAATGTGTTTTCATTCACACTTATTTCTCTAATTTTTCATTCTCCATACAATCATTTTTCACTATCATTTTTAAATCATCATTTTCAAAATCATAGACATCTAACTACACAACTCTAACCCCTTCTTCACATTCTACACCATCCTATTCATTGACATTTTATTAATCAGTATCCATCTTATCATCAGAAGCACCAATCTCAGCCCTACCCTCATCATCAATCAACCGACTCGCATTCTCCTCCAAAAACTGCACCGACCTCTCAGAGTCCAAAAACAAAGTGTACACTCTCTTGATATCCGGCAAGTCGATCGTGGTGCTCCTTCTCTTGGTGGCTATCTGCTGCGCAACCGCTATCAAGTTGGACGCATACCTCAAGCTGGTCTCCTTCGCTATCTTGGTCAACAACGCCATGGCCTCCTGCGACAACTCGGCCTCCTCCTCGGTGGCGCGGATCGACAAGATCGTTCTGAGCTCGTCCACGTTGTACGGCGACGTGTGTATGATGATCGACCGGTCCAACAAGTCCACCGGCAAGCCGTGCGGCGACTTGTAGTTGGTGCCCCTGGTCTTGGACACGCCCCTGTTGGTGGCCATCATCACGATCGGCGCAAAGTCGTCCTCGAGGGCTCGATTTATGAACGCAAAGCACTCGATGTCCAACATGTGCACCTCGTCGATGAACAACACGCCCGGCACGATTTCGGCCTTGCCCTCTTCTTTCCACTCGGCGACTTTGGTGTTGATCTGGTCGCGCACCTCCGAGCGGATCTCGCCCGTGTCGCCCGAAAACAACGCCAAAAAGCCCTGCTGTCTCGAATTTATCACGTCAATCTCGTGCAACGACACCGTGTGCACCACTTCCTTGCGCTTCTGCAACTCTCCCTCGGGACACTGTACAAACTTGGTGTCCGGACCCATCGCATCGTAGTCACGCGCACGTGCAAACGATTTACCCAACTTGCTCACCTTTCCAGATGCCTTGTCGATCGAAATCACGTCCCCTGCCAACACCTTCTCCTTGGTCAAACCTTCAATCATCTTGTTACCCAATTCATAAATGGTTTCCATGTCCGTTGTCTTAATAGTCAATTTACCCTGCTTGTGTCCACCAGTGATCGATCTGTCAATCTGGATCTCGACAACCTCTCCCTCGATAATCTCCGTCTCCTCTTTAATTCTGATACCGATCGACTTGCGGAATACCTGGGTCAACGCCTCTGTTTTGGACAACTCCAACGAGAATACCTCTGACCCGGCTATCGCCGTGAAGGGCACCTCCAGGCCCAAGCTCTGCGAGAGGCCCATCGCAATGGCGGTCTTGCCTGTGGATGGGGGGCCGGCGACCAAGACGGCGCGGCCCGCAATTTGCCCGCCCTGTATCATCTTCAAAATCACGCCCGCGGCCCGGCGCGCCTTCAATTGGCCAACCATGCCCTGCGACGACGTCTTGGGTTGCAAGTGCTCGTCCAATCCAAGGCCGCTGATGTGTGAGTGGGCTGCGATGAGCGACAACCCGTTGGAGACGTCTTTGGTCTCGGTTTTGGTGTTGATAGTTGTCTGGTTTGTTAGTATGTTGATTGGTGGAGGGATTCCGTCTTAACTGTGTGTTATAAGCTCTACTTACCATTGTTGTATGGGTTGTATCGATGTTGTTTTTTTTTGTTCAGCAAATTTTAGTGTCGTGAATTTTCAGAATGCGACAATGTCGGTGTTCTACATCTAAGAGTATTCCTTTCAAGGTTAATTCTGTATCTGTTACTATTTTCCAAGTCATATGAGGTGAAAATGGCAAGCAAGTCTTAAATTATGTTGTTCAATTTGAATGTCAGAGTATTTATCACATTTTATAGCCATGTGCTAAGACTCACTCAAAAACTCACAACACCCATTCATTACAAAGTGAGAGAATATCAATGTTTTCCAGCCTAAACCTTCCCTGCAATTCTGCTCCCAAGATACATAAACTTAAATCGTTTCCTAAATTTTTGCTCTGCACTTTTTCCTGCAAGTCATTCTCACAATTTTCAATTTGCAGCCATGCTAAAATTTGGAAAAGCTCATAAACGAGCAACAAAACGGAATTCTTTACCATGCTGTTAACAAAGTATGTTACTAATCATTTCATAAACATACTCAGCCTTCTTTGAATTCCCAAGTACCCAAAATTGAGATTTCAAAATTTTGATGCGTTTTATGTGATTAGTAAATTTTTTAAATAAAACGCTGAAAACGACTCTTTTGGTTGTAGTTCTAGTATTTCGTTGTAGTTTTCAGTGATATCTTCACTCACATTCCAACAATAACCTAATTATTGTACTTTGGGAGGTTTGTGCTTTTTCAACCATTTGCAACCGTTTCAGGTTATAAAGCTTGACTATCTTTATTTAACTTAAGAATTAGCCAAACGGAGGATATGTATCCTTTTATATAGGCCATTCTATTACTTCTTGGCTAGTATGAACCTTACCCAAGGGCGCCCAAAGTTTGTTCCCCACTCTGAAGTTGTTAGTTCACTTTATAGTGAGAATTTGCACCCAAACTAAAAATCTGAATAGACAAAGTTTAGAGTAAATAGAAATTATAATGCTCTTACCCTTTCTATTCTACAATAATCTTAACTTCTTTTAATAAATAATCATAACTTGGCACCATTCAACAACGACCCCTCAACCAGATACAAGTTCTCAATCTCATTCGCAAAAAACTTGATGGTAATAGGTCTCTTCAACTTTGCAGTTGGAGTAAGCAAATTACGCTCCAACGTCAAAGGCTCAAACTCAATGTAAACGTTGTGCAACTTCTCAAATCCCTGGAGTCCCTTGGTGTTCTTGTTCAAAATCTTGAGAAGAACCGTCTTCGCCTCAATCTTGTTCGCCTCTCTCAAAATGTCCTCGTCAGTTCTGAGCGCAGACATTCTAACTCTGAGCTTGTCGTGCAAGAGGTTCACGATTCCAGCCTTGTCCACACCCACCACACCCACCAAGTACGACTTCAACGAGTCGCCGTGCGCCCAGCACTGCGTCAAGATGCCGTTGCTGGTCACGTACTCGTTCTCGATCTTCTCCGGGGTCACGTACTCGCCCTGGGCCAACTTGAAGAAGTTCTTGACTCTGTCGATGATCTTGATGCGGCCGTTGTAGATCTGCGCCACGTCGCCGGTGCAGAACCAGCCGTCCGAGTCGAACGACTTCTTGGTTTCCTCGTCGTTCTTGAAGTAGCTGTTGAAGACCTGCGGTCCTCTCAACAATAACTCGCCGCGGGGCCCGCCAGCGTCGTCCAAATGGTAGCCCATTTCCGGCAAGGCCCTGATTCTGATTTCGCACGCCACTCCGGTGGGGCCGCACGTACCAACCTCCGGGTTGAAAGGATCGTCGATGCAGAACCCAGCAAACGACTCCGTCAAACCGTAGCCCTGGCCAAACCCGATGTTGAGCGCGCTCTTGAGAAACAGTATCAGTGCGTTCGAAATAGGTGCGGCCCCGCTCACAACAAAGTCAATCTCGTCAAACCCAAGCAACTTTCTGATCTGTGGGAGAAGAAGGTTGTCGTAGACAAAGTGGGGACCCTTTGTTCCTGGGTTTTCCTTCTGGAGCTGTGCCTTGACGTTGAAGGCATGGCCGAAAATCGATCTTTTAATAGCAGAATCGCTTTCAATGGTGCCAGACTTGAGTGCAGACTCCATTTTGCTGTAGACACGAGGCACATTTGCCATAACCTGCGGTTTATAGAGCTTTAAATCTTCAAACAAAGTCAATGGAGAGCCTCCGATTCTGGGGAAACCAAGTAGCGCACCGTACGACAAGTGAAACAAAACAGACTGACGCTCGAAGATGTGCGCAAACGGCAAGAAGGAGAAGACTCTGTTGCCTCTGGTGTGCGCAATCTGGGTGATTGTGAAAAGGGCCCCGGCCGCGGCACACGACTGCGTCAAGGCCACTCCCTTGGGATTCGCACCGGTCGTTCCAGAGGTGAAAGAGATGGTGTACAAGGCGTCAGGAGAAACATCGAGCTCGGGGTGTGGGAATATCTCTCCAATCTTGATGGCCTGCTGGAGGTCCACCAATACAATGTTGAGGTCACGTGCCTTTTCAACTAAGCTCAGGTCCTCAGCGAACAAAGGGTCCTCCAGAATGATCAATATGAGAGGACTGACCTCCGGGTGGTCTCTTTTCAAGCCAATCAAGGTCTCGATGTGGGCCTTGGTGGTGATGACGGCCGGGGACTCGGTGGCACCCAAAATGTAGGCAGACGTCTTTGGGCCTAAAGTATCATACAAAGCAGTGTTGGTGATCCCGAACGAGCTGCACGTCAAGTCAGCCAACACCCATTCAAACCTGTTGGGCGAGAAAATCGATACAATAAAAGACGTCTTTTCCTCGTTATAGGTTGCAAAATCTTTTCTGTGCGAGTCGATTTTCGCGTGCGACTCATACTTGCCCGATTCCTTGAACGGACTCAGGCCCAAAAGGTACAACAAGCCCGAGCCCAACAGCTTTTTCATGGCGTCGACCTCAGAATACGTGTAGGTGGTGTAGCGTTGGGCCGACTCGCCCGTGTGGTAGTTGTGCTCGCGGAACGCAAACGCAGGCAAGTGGCCGTAGTACTTGACCGAGTTGTTGAAGAGCCTGCCGATGGTCTCCAAGCCCGGAGCCAAGAACTTCTTCAACTTATTGGGGGAGTACCCGCTTCTGTAGACGGGCGAGTATCCTTCGACAGCACTGCCTGGAACGGGCACGCTGGGCGTGTTGAGCAAGTTGGGGTACGGCAACGCACTGTCGACCGCCTCGTCGAACGGACCCGCGTTCAAGTCGAGAACGTACGGGGAGTTGGCGGGCGCTAAATACTTGTTGGTTTTGCCTAGAGACATGCTTGGACAAAATTTGTCCCCACAATTGGGGATTCGCTATTTATATATGCTAAATGAAATCTCCAAAACGGTCCGAACCACTCCTCAAAATTAGAAGAAGCAGAGGGTAAAAGTGAGGACTGGAGTAAATTCGGGGATGCGACAAGCGATTCGAGCCGGTTTGCAGGCGACTGGCCGCGTGACTGCTCCGTGAGGGCAGTCTACCGACTTTTGCTAGTGCAACCTCGGAATTTCGGTTGAATGGTTGGTGAAAATTGTGGGGTGCGCCATTTCGTAAATTGAGGGGAGTCACTGGGCCAGGAATTTGATCTGGCTGGAGAGCATAGAGTGCGGAGTGGTGTTTTTGTGAGTATAGGCTACTTGGTAGGTGGACTACTAAGGTTGCCGGTTCTCTGCCGAGTCATTAACCCCTCCCTAATTTGTCCAGATAGTGAATTTGAGCACTGCACTATTCAGAGCACTGATTCCCAATATTGTGCTTCATGATCGGAAAGAACTGGGACAACTTCTGCCGAGCTTCTGTCCAGTTTCTGGTGCCTCCTTGTGGTTTGTGATTTGGTGGAGCTTACTTGCGTCTTGGTTGGTGAATTGATGGAGCTAACTTGCGTCTTGGCTGGTGAATTGATGGAGCTAACTTGCGTCTTTGGTTTAGGTACTTGGGTGTAGGGGTGTTGTGAGTCTCAACAATCGTTTAAACTTAAAATCTTCAGGCGATTTTATCTCTGGTGGGATCACTTCAACACACTCTACCATCTTAGACTATTGTTCAACAGCAAATCGATTGTTAGGATCAATTCGCAGCCACTTTGATGCGGTTTTCAACCGTTGAACTCACTCTTGACGTGCTGAGAGAGGAAATTGTACCCCTCCTTAAGTTTGCAGCCAGGCGTACAGACCGATCCTTTGTGCAGCGAAGATCAGCATGTGGGGCATAACTTAGGTAGGGATGCAACGTTATCAGTTCTTTGATCAGTCAATTGAGTTTAACATTTTCTGGGAATTATAGTTTGGACTGGTTTGAAGAATTGGTATGGCCTTGATAACTAGGAGAGTTTTTTTTAGATTCGAATTGAATATTATCCAGTTGAGTGGTAATGGACTAGTCTCGTGTTCACTTCATTTGTCAGGACACGTTGTTTCTGGTTTCATATATTCTTGTTTAACGTGAACATTTTGCCGTCTCAATCGATGAAGTCGGTCAAACTAGGGGTGGAGGCCCGATCACAAGGTGGGGTTGAGTAGAGGAGCCGGTCTGTCCGTTCAATTCTCACTCCACGATAATAATGATTGGAGGAGAGACCACTGATTCTCTTTATCTTGCCTTGACTAATGTCTAGGTTTTGTTTAAAATTCTACTCTCTCAGCTGTTTCGGGTTGCCAGTAAGCGTGCTGTTATTTTACGAATTGAGAACTGAATTGGTTGTTACTTTGATAAACTGAGATACCCACTTCTTTCACTGGCAATTGGCATAAATGAGCAGCTAGTTCTCATAAAATTCTCTCAATTCGATTCATCGCAGCATGTGTACTGTTTTCAAGAAACAGGCGCAAGTGGTTTAGTGGTAAAATCCAACGTTGCCATCGTTGGGCCCCCGGTTCGATTCCGGGCTTGCGCACTTTTTTATATTTTTGAGAGTTGAGATAGAGAGTCAAGATAATGGTATTTCTTGTTCAATCTAGTCAATATTTTCAATTGGTTTTTATGTTTCGAGATAGAGCATTCAAACACAACTATTCTTTTTATATTATCAGCAAAAATAATACGGTGCAACCATTTTTATTCGCAGCCATTTTCTAATATACTACAATGAATCTTGGATAACAAGTCAGACCAAAGAGTTGTCAACTAAATGTTAATTAATTTACCATCTACAATTTCACTAACCATTCCAATGCAAATTCTAACCTTTCCAATGCCAACTCAAACATTTTTGTATTATCCATACTTAATCCCATACCTCAAAAATTACCCACAAATTGACTGTCCAACAACGCACTCAGAACTCTCCCAGATGCAACCGCACCTAAAAACTCCTCATTTGGCTGGTACACCCTATAATGCGGGTTGCTTCGCTTGGTAGGCCAGTTAAAGTCATCTACTTGAACACCACCAACAACAAGCAAATCATCACAGTTCTCACAAACAATACGGTCATTCAGTACTCTGTCTACTATAATAACACTGTGGTGTATGTTGTGCAACCGCACCTGGTGGCATGAAAGTTGTATAACTGAATTTTTTACATCGTGTGCAAACACTGGCCCCCCACAGTCCACCGTAAATACTGCCTTGTTGGCATCCTGGATGCAAACGGAGGAAACACACTTTGGCTTTACTATTATATGTGCGTCTTCCACCTCTCCAAATAAAACATGCTGCTCTGTATTGTCTGAAATTATAAGACTTCCCTTCAACTGAGTGTACTCTTGAGCAGAAGTGTGGAAAGGAACTTGGGTCTTATTCTCTCGCAATTGACTCCGCCTAGCAGGAGCAGAACTCAGACACTTCGGCTTTCCTCTGAACTCAAACCGCACATTCACCAACTGGGATTCTCGGGCTGCCACCAACAGCTGCAACGAGTCGACAACTTGAAGCACCCGTTTCTGCTCAAACAGGGGAAGTGTTTCTGTGGGCCATTGGTTCAAATCAGTGATTCCCTGCTTCACTAGGTTGATGTCTTCCTTGCTCTGGCATTCTACGATCGCCTGGTGAAGCTCTCTACTGTGCTTATTGAAGACTTGTATATTCATGTAGATGATTTTTTCAACACCAAATTCGCTTCAAACGTGCAACTTGAGATTTTGTTTCTGGAACGGCTGCAAATTGTTCTTTATATTCTTTAAAATGTGTGGTGAAGATGTCAATTTCGTGTGTAGGTATGAAGAGTGTATAGTCCCGGTTATAGAACCACGAGGTGAGCTTGTGGAGTAAGAACGCTGCCGCTGTTAGTGTGATTGGGTGGCTATATCTAATCTTTTCCAGGGTAGTTATTTGCAGCCAGGCTGCTAGGAATATCAGGAATCCTATCACAAGTACCAGGAAAGTTAAGCAGTATATGTCACCGAATATTCCTAATCTCAGATTGTAAGGAAGTTCGGAAGTGCTGATTCCACGGAACATGAGAGTCTGGTGAAACCGCAAGTGACTAAAGCTTATGCTTGCGTAAGAGAACAACAGGGTTATTCCGAGTGCGCTGACGGCCCAATTGAATGCGATGGAACTTTTCGTGGTGAGCAGAAGGAAGCTTAGTATACCAAACAGGTGTGCGATGAGGCAGGCCCACACGGATCGTTGTTGGGTGTCTGCGTATAATAAAAACTGCGGTGCTTTGTTATGTTCTGCGAGACGTTGGAGATGGCGTACAGAAGTCTCGACTGCTCTGTTAGCTCCAGAAAGCACGGCAATTATAATGACAGAGTTCACGATGCCTGCGAGAACTGGAGTCTTCACCTTCTCCATTGCAAGAACGAACGGCAGAAACTGAAGTCTGGTATGGTTCTGAGGTACTACAAGGGAAACAATCAACAACATCACAACATAAGCACCAGCAACACAGAAAAACACCCATGAAACTGGGGCTGACCCTCTTGAACCTGGTTTTCTATTCATTTCGACTCGAGCTAAACTGAAACAGAAACAGCAGACGATAGTACAGTTCAAAATACCTTTTATCCAGCCCTCCAGCGCGTGTGAATCTGCAAACCAATATTGGAACCCAACAAGTTGGTCCACCCCAGGAAATCCCAAGTCTACGTAAACACAAATCAATGAAAACAAAGCTAGAAGCACCAGTATTGTCCAGGAATACGTGAATTCGAAAACCTCAATCCACAGCAAACTCATTAAACTCATGAGAAGTACAACAAAATTAAATAAAATGAGCACTGCCCATTGAGGGAGAGTTTCTTCTGTAAACCAATACTGAACCATCACACTGGCTGCAACAAGCTCTATGGGAAGCAATAGTAGCGTCTGTAAACAATACACCCAAGTCACAATGCTCCCCCAGCTCTTATCAATTAGTCTGGCTGAGTATTCTGTAGAAAGACTCTCAGGTACGGCACTTTCCAATTCCCTTAGCGAGTCCACTGAGCAGCAGACAAACGCAGCAGTTAAAAATAAGCCTAACAAGTGGCTTAAAGCTCCATATCGAACTAATCCACCAGCTGCAAGGAACAAAGCTGAACCAGAAAATGCACAAATTTCTACTATGAGCGGAGGAGCCGTTGTTTTGCGTTTCTTAATCTCTCCAGTCTCTAGATCTCTTTCTCGTTTCAACTTGAAGGAGTGTAGCGCACGAGTTAGTTTAGTCTTTGTTTGTATATTATTCATGATAATTTTACAATTATTTGTAAAAAATTTACAAAGATAAAAGTTTTTGCAGCCAACACAAATGGAAATTTTATGATAACACTGTTAGGTGATATTCTAATTGGTGAAATACTAGTAAGTGAAACATCAATAGGTGATAAACTAGTAGGTGAAATACAAGTAGGTGATATAATAGTTGGAGATTTACTTATAGGTGAAATTCTTTGGGTGATAAACGAATAATAATAGCTGATACCAAGAGGTATACTACAGTAGATATTCTAGAGATACTAATATTTTAACGTTGACTTTCTAATAGTTACTCCATTCTCATTTTATTCAATAATTCTAACTCTCCTCTACAAGATGCCTACCCTCTAACTGACAAGCAACATCTCTAATACGGTCCCAATGAACCTTCTTTGGCATTCTAGTTTTAATGTTGGTGTCAAAGTCGTACAACCTCCTTATTGGAGAGAATCTCAAACGCGAGGCCTTCACACCAAGCACCGCCGCAGTGTCGCCCAACTTTTTGTTATCACTAGGGAAGTCGATGCTGTACTTGTAGTCCTGCAAAATATCAAAACGGTCCTCGACAAACTGCACAGCCTTGACGGCGAATCTCGCACCTCTTGTTCTGTCAATTGGAGTCGGAATGCCACCCTGCTGCACATGGCCTGGAACCGCGGTCTTTGTATCGAACAAACCCTCAGCTTCCAGGTTGATGATGTCGGCCAAGACGTCCGCAGTCAATACTTTCGAAGCGTTGGACGACTTGATGATCAACTTACCACACTGGTTCAAGCCCTTTTCAGACTTGAAGGAGTGCTTGAGGGTCTCGATGTCCTCCTTCAACTGGGACAAGGTGATGCCGACCTCAGGCACGTACAGCGCATGTGCACCAGTGATCAAGGCACCCAGAGACGCGATGTAGCCCGAGTTTCCACCCTGGACCTCGACCACAAACGCACGGTCTCTGGTGGAGCTGGCCGACTGCTCGATGACATCACAGTATTCCATCAAGGAGTTCAAACAGGTGTCTGCACCTAACGAGTACTCTGAACCGGGAACATTATTCGAAATAGTGGCTGGAATTAAAACCATAGGAATACGGAAGGCAGGGTACATTGCTCTCGCCTTCTCCAACTGGTCCAATGAAACAAACGCCTCGAACCCACCCACAATGATCAAACCGTCAAACTGGTACTTTTCAAAGTAGTAGGCAATCATGCCAATGTCTGTTTCCTCTGGGGTCTGTCTGTTGGTGCCGATTTCGGATCCACCGATGGAGTTCCAGCCCTCGATCTGCAACCAGTCCACCAGGCGCACAGACTCGTGTCTGGCAAGACCACCGAAGCCGTTGTGGATGGCATACGGGATGTGGCCGCGCGACATACAGTAGGTGGCCATGGAGTAGACGGCCGAGTTCATACCACCCGCGGGCGCACCCACGTTGATTACGGCGATCTTGCGCCTCTTCTCAAGCGGCAACAGAGGCTCGTTGTGATTGGCCGAGTTCATCGCGATGAAGTTGGCCAAGTGCTCGGTGAACTCGGAGTCGCGCAACGACATGGCTTTTTCAAAGTCCTTGTCTGCGATGGCCGTGGCGACCGATTGGGTGATTTCGACAGCCTCAACCAACGGTTTCCGAACAATCTTGTTTTCGTCGATCGCAATCAAAGGCAGAGTGGTGTCTGGAGTGCCGTCCAAAACAGCATTAACAGCCTCCACACCCTGCAAAGTCGCAAGCATTCGGTCATAGGCAGCAGCAGTACCACCTCTTTGAACATGGCCCAAGTTCGTGACCCTAGTATCCAATCCCAACCTCGAAACAAGCACGTCCTTGACGTTTTCCGCAGAAATAGGCTCCAAGTCAGACGTAATAGCACCCTCCGCAACAATCACAATGGTCTTTCTCTTACCCTTGGACCTGTGCGTCAGTACAATCTGGCACATCTGGTCCTGCCACCCGATCGACGACGACGGTTTCTCGGGAATCAAGATATAGTCTGCGCTGGTGGCAATACCAGCCATAAGAGCAAGCCACCCACAGTGTCTGCCCATCACTTCGATAACAAACGCTCTCGAGTGCGAGTTGGCGGTCGCATCAATATAGTCAATGGCCTGGCAGATACGGTCCAAGGCAGAGTATGCTCCAATAGTAGCGTCAGTAGTGGCCATATCGTTGTCGATCGAACCCACAGTACCGCAAATATTCAAGTACTTGTGCGCCTCGAACTGTGCGTGCGAGATTTCGCCGGCTTTTCTGAGCTCCGTGATGAGCGAGCCCCACTCGGCACGGAACAAGTCGGCTCCGGTGAGCGATCCGTCACCTCCACACACAATCAACGCGTCAATTCCAGCCTGAATCAAGTGCTTGCACCCAAGCAAACGTCCTTTCCTCTCACGAAAGTCCAAACATCTGGCCGTACCGATGTTGGTACCACCCTGCTGTAAGAAGCCACGCACGTCCTGCCATCCCATCTCTCTAATGTACTTGGGGCCACCACGAATCAACCCCTCGTAGCCCTCCATGATCGCAAAAGGCTTACATCCTTTGAGTAATGCGGAACGAACAACCGCACGGACAACAGCGTTCATACCAGGAGCATCACCACCAGAAGTCATCACCGCAATGTTGCGTTTACGGCTGACGACTCCATCGTCAGCACGAGAAATCTCAGAAACAGAAGCAGACAACGCAGCGGACTCCAACCCCAGAGGCTGGAACTTTTCCACTGGCGGAACCAACGTCAACGGATTATCCGCAGCAGTAAAACCAATCAAGTTGCCCAAAGGATCAACAGTGTACACTTCATTAGGGTACAACTCGTTCGGGTTGACCTGGACCTGGTGCCCAAACACCTTGAGTGTGGCGATCAACTTGTTCAAGTGGGTCGTCTTGAGCGTCACCAGCAGCTGCAAAGTTCTCAAGTCGTTCACGTTCAATTGTTTCAAAAGTGCGTCAGTTTCACCTTCGATCTCATCTTCGTTGAATCCTTTAGTAGAATCAACGCTCAACTTAACCGTGAGCTCGTTGTCCTTGTTGGACAAGAAAGTGGACTCGGGCGTCTCGGAGTGGAGCGAGAGGCCGAGCACGTTGGTGTAGAAGTTGACTGCTCTGGCGAGCAAGTCCTGCGAGTTGGCGTACAAGGATAGGCACGTAGTGCCGTTGACGACGGGAACAGTCATTGGGGCCTATACTTGGGGGAGTATGGACTTTTATGGGAGTGGTATCACCTGAGCCAAATTTTATTTGTGTGTCGGAAAGGAGTGGAGCGATGGAGTGGGAGGAGTGGAGTGGGAGAAGAGACAAAATAGAGAAGAATGGAGATGATTGGCAAGACTGAAGAGTGGAGAGTGGAGTTGACTGACAAGAGTGAAGAATGTGAAAAGTGGAAGAGTGTGAGAAGGTGTGCCTAGATATGTATGGTCTCCATCATAGCAATAAAACGATCAGTGCGAGATCAGTTGTTTGAATATGACAATAATGTAGATCTTGCGGAGGAGTATTGCTTGTAGATGTATGTGTGTTGAGCTATCTGTAGATGTTCTAGATGTACTGTGAGTTAGTACAGTGCTCGTTAATCCCCATGTGAATGACATCATCAGATTCTTGTCATTTGTGGTCTTTGATCACCAGACAAAAGTTAGTGGAGTGGTGGATTACAGATGACAGTGACGTTGTTTTTGCCAGCCATTTAAAGTTTTGGGTGAGGTATTGGGTAGTGACTTTTTCTGGAGAGTATTCAATTGGCTGGTACCAGCATTCCACTACATTCGTTCTATTGGCTGGTACTAGCATTCCACTACATTCAATCAGTTTGTATACACTAGAAAATGAGGTGGAGAATATGATTTTGACTAAGACTTTCGAAAGTATGATTTCTACAAAGATGATGGAATACCCAACCAAGTAATGCCAGGTATCGAGAAAGTGAGTGAATTATAATGTGAATTCTTGTGCTTCACTTCTACTGTCTTGGGACAGTAATGATTAGACAACTTTAGTATCAACTGTTGACTAAGAAACCAAAGATATATGACCTTAATTAAGCCCCCTACTCCCTAGGTGTGTCTAGATGAATGATGATCATCTACTATTACTTATTCATGTTTCAGGGTAGTGGTAGTTCATATTTCATCTTGATGGCTCCTTTTAGTCGTTTTGGTCACCACAGGTCCCTGGATGCTGAAATTTAACTTTTTCATGAAATTGATTCTCTTTGGGACACTGATATCAATTTCTTTGAAGAGAGATAGAATTGAGGTGAGATATCAATTGCTTTGAGTTTAAGAGAGGTACCAGTTGCACTGAATTGGTGAAAGAGTGTTGAGAGATGTCAATTGCTCTGAACTGATGAATGTCAATTGCCTTGAATTGAGAGTTACCACTTACCCAGAATTGATGAGAGATATTAATAGCTCTGAACTGGTAAGAGATTCAATTGCTCTGAACTGAGAGATGTCAATTGCTCTGAATTGAAGAAATGTGAATTGCTCTGAACTGAGAGATGTCAATTTCTCTGAATTGAAGAAATGTCAATTGCTCTGAACTGAGAGACATCGATTGTTCTGATATGAGACACAATTGCTCAGATATGAGACACAATTGCTCTATTTGAGAAATATCAATTCCTCTGATATGGCTCTGAATCGAATAGAATACGAATACAGTTCGATCGTGAATCTGCAAGAACCCAATTTCGATATTGTTAAGTGAACTATCATTGACATCTTACAGTGAAATCATATCCTGTTTCTAAAATGTGGTTTTACCCAACTATAGTTCTATTGAAGTTAAAAATAGGCTTCACTAAAAATTTCATTTCACCTTTACACCACCAATACACCTAACTCTACATGTTCCAAATCTCTACCCCTTACTAAACTCTTAAAATTGGCTGCGAAAATTGAAAAATATGCCTTCACATCGGAAACGTCGATTTCAATTATAATCTCGATCTTTTCAAAATCATACAAACAGAAGAAACAAACAGGTACTCCTTCTACTCTACAACTGCAAGGTCCACATTGAATTGGAACAGGAAAATTGTGTATCCACCAATCCAACACCCCACCCTTCTCCTCTCCACGAATCACAACCAACCCCCATTTTACAACCAACGATTGCTCTTTCCACTGGACAATCAAACCCATTGAACAGCCCCTAACTACCACCTCCATGATCCACCCACCATTCACAACTACCCTTAATTTACTAACTTCCCCCAGACTCCACTTGCTCCAACCTTCCACCCAACTCCATTTTTCATACCCAAATTTACCCGTATCCGTAATCTCCAGCACACCACCTAAAATTTTTCAACTGATTTTCGCCAAAAATCAAAATCCAACAAACTACAATGGCTGAACCATCCACATCTCCAATCGCAATCGGCGACTTGTCGAAGTTGAGCATCCCCACGCTCCCCCCCGTGGTGCCCGAGCCACCCAAGGCACACGGATTCTGGTCCTCCAATCCCATCTACACCTACTTGAACAACGTGTACACCACCGTTGCTGAGCACCGCCAGTCGCTCGGTTTGGTCAATCCAGGTACCGTTGAAAACTTGAACAAGGAGGTCACCCGCGACCTCTTCACCAACCAGTACCTCTTCTCGGGCTTCAGGGCCGACTTGAACAAGGTGTTTGCGCTTGCCCCAGTGTTCCAGACCTCGCACACCTTTAGCATCGGCTCCAAGACTTTACCTGCTTATGCATTTTCAGCAGTTTTCGCTTCGGATGAGTACATGATCCTGGCCAATGTCGATAACGACTACTCTTTCAGCGGAAGAGCAAACTACGCCTGGGACAAGCACAACATCTCCAAGATGACCTTGCAGTTTGCCCACGGCCAGCCCTCCATGGTGCAGCTCGAGCAGGACTACCAGGGCTCCGACTTCTCGATCAACCTCAAGTCGCTCAACCCTTCGTATCTTCAAGGTGGTTTCACCGGTGTCACTGTCGGGTCTCTTTACCAGTCTTTGACCCCGGCACTTGCTGTCGGATTGGAGACCATGTACTCCAAGCAGGCTGCTTCTGCTCCACCAGATGTGGCCACCTCGTACTTTGGCCGCTACACCTCGCCGGACAACTGGATCGCCACGGCCCAGTTGACGGCCCAGGGCCTGATTGTGGCATCCGTGTGGAAGAAGGTGAGCGAGAACGTCGAGGCCGGTGTCGAAACACAGCTCACTGCTGGCTACAGACCGGTTGTCGACCCCATGTTGGGCATCCAGACCGGCTACGAGACTGTTGCCGAGGGCTTGACTACCATCGGTGCCAAGTACGAGTACAGAACGGCCGTGTTCAGGGGCCAGATCGACTCTTCGGGTAAGGTTTCTGCCTTCATGGAGAAGAGAATCATGCCCACCGCGGCCATCTTGTTCCTGGGCGAGATTGACCACGTCAAGAACACCTCCAAGTTGGGTGTGGGTTTGCAGCTTGAGACTGCGGGCTCTCAGAAGGTGATGATGATGCAACAAGGTTTGATTGACCAGAACGGCAACCCTGTTCCTGGCGCACCTCAATTGTAAACTAATAGAATCCTTTCCTTACGACTAATGCCTAGAAAGATCGTCTGTATATAAGAATGAAGTGAAAATTTGTATGGTAATTGGTGTAACGAATGAACGAATGAACGAGCGAAGCGAGTGAGTGAGTGAGAGATGAAGTGATTGAGAGAGAGAGTGAGAGAGTGAGTGAGTGAGAGATTGAGTGAGTGGGTGAGTGAGAGGTAAAGTGAGTAGATAAGCAAGTGAGTGTTCTAGTAATTTTATACTAGTATTCTGTTGAGCATGAGCTTTTCTGAGTTGAGATTTGGAACCATTTGTGCAAATGAAGTATTCTTTATTTATACTCAGGAGTATTCTTAATTTGCAGTCTGTGGTATTCTTAGTTGATCTTTAGTATTTTTAGCTGAATTCTGGAATTCTTAAGTTGAACTCGTGTCGTGGGGCTGATATTCTTAAGCTGTGGAATTCTTAAAACTTTAGTATTCTCAGAACTATGGTGTTCTTAGTTGAACTTTGAGATACTTAATTGGAATACCTTAGTTGAACTGTCTGGACAGTTTAAATACATTGAATTTACGCATTTGCACTCTTGAGTGTTCTTAATGCACACTTTGGAATTCTTAGCAGTCGTTGGTATGCTTATTTGACCTTAGCAATCTTAGCTGAACTTTGAGTTTCTCAGATTTTGGAATTAGAACTTGGGAATTCTCAGAACTTTGATATTCTTACTTGAATTAACTTAGTTGGACTGTTGAGACAGATTTAGTTACACCATTGAATTTTCTTAATTTGCACTCTCGAGTTTTCTAATTTGCAGTCTTTGGTTATCTTATAACTTTGGTGATATTAGTTGAACTTTGGCGATATGAGTTGAACTTTGGTATTTTAGTTGTCTTTGGCGGTATAAGTTGAACTTTGGTATATTAGTTGAACTTTGGTACATTAGATGAACTTTATTAGTTGAACTTTGGCATCCTCATTAGCTCTCTCTGGACTTTTTAGTTTGCACTGATAGAGTATACTCAACTTGCAGTCTTGAGTATTCTTAATTTGCAGCCTGAAATACCCTCACTTCTGATCCGCACTCTTAATCTACAAACATAATCTACTCTCTTAAATTGCATACCCCATTTTCCAATCCTATCCATTCAGTCCCTATCAACCTACACCCTCAACGTCAAGCATAATTAATAAATACAATCATAATCACCACCCAAATAAACGAGAAGCAATACTCTTACGTTCATTACCCTCAACATTCTCAGGCCCTAGCGCCCGCTCCGAACTCGATTGACTCGGAATATAAGTCGAGTTCCTCTTACTGATCATCTTGTACACCTCGGACGCATCGATTCGCAAGTCTCTAGCATAGTGTGCACTCGAGTACCCCCTCTCGCTCACTGCCGAGCCTGGCACCGGCTTCTCCTCGTCCGCATACAGACTCAAGTTCCTCTGCGTGATCGACCTATAGATGTTGCGGTACGTGTGGTTCAAGTCCGCATTCTGCTTCTGGTTCATGCTGTTCAGGCTGCGTGCCTTGGGGAGCCTCATGTCGGGATTGTGGGTGGTGTATCGCGACGTCTCCATCCATGTCGTTTCCGGAACGTACAATTCGCTTTTCGAGGACCTCCGCGAGCGGTTCTGGTACTGCTTGAGGTTGTGCACGCGGTTGTACTCGCTCAAGGATGTGCTGGGGAAGTCGACGTGCTCGTCCTGGAAGTAGTCCTGCCGCTTCAAGATGCTCGTCAGCGCGATGGATGGCTGTCTGGACGGTGGCCGCGACAAGACACGCGACTGCGAGTGCGAAATGCATTCCTCGTACTCGTCCAACAACAGGTCCATCGACGAGTCCGACTTTTCGTCGAACGACTGCATGTACGCGGCCCTTTTGGGCTTGGGGTGGTGGATGGCGTCGTTTTTGCGGTAGTCGAGGTCGAGGCACGCGATGTTGGTGACGTTGGAGGGTTTGCGGTGGAGCGACCACCCCGGTGCTAGCGGCTGCTTGTGCGGGCTGTACTCGTGGCCGTCCGCAAAGAACTTGTCTGGGTGCGGTGAGATGGGTGCCGATGGGGGGGAGTCCGGGATGAACTGTGCGATGCGCTGGTAGTCGAAACTCGGAGGTGTGGTTGACTTTTCGAGGCCCAACTGGGCAATTCGACGTTCTAATCCGTGGTTTGACTCGGTTTCGTCGATGATCAGTAGCGTTTTTAGCTCGTTGGGTTGTTCGTTGATGTTGTTGGATATGGGGCTTGTTGCCACTGCGTCCACAAACTCTTCTTTTTTGGTGTTAGGTACCCCCAGCTCTTCTTTTTTGTCTTTACCATTATAATTTTTGCCTTTCGGTACGCCAAACACACCATTTTTGTCTTTCGATACACCAAACTCAAACTCATCATTCTTGTCTCTGGCACCAAAGTCAAACTCGTCATTTTTGTCTTTGGCACCAAAGTCAAACTCATCGTTTTTAGCACTAAACTCATCATTTTTGGGCAAGCCAATGGGACCCCCCACATACAAATTACGATACTGCACCACCCGCTCAAACGTGCTTGCCAACAACAGTATCACATTCGTCTCGGTCGAGTTGATGAAAATCTTCCAGTACCTCTCCGGATTCACCAACGGCAATATAAACTGGTTGAAACTAATGCGCAAAATCTTCAACTTGGGCAACAACGGGTATATGAATGAGGGCCCGCACGAGATGTACGTGACGTCGCCGTTGTGCAACTGGAAAATCTCAAACGAGCCGTGGCTCAATAGCCTGCCAGAGGTATTGGACACATTTTCGCTGAGCTGTTCGTCGTACACGAGGATTTTCGACGAGTTGTACTTGAACAAGGTGACTTTTTCGTCCATGTTCAACATCGACTCGTTGATCACCGCGGCGTCCGCACTGGCACGAAGGTTGTCTTTGATTTCGTTGATGTAGCTGCGTTCCACGGGCTCGTCGCTTTTTTTGTAGCGTAGTATCGACTGTTTTCGAGGGGAGAGTGGGATTTTCGGTTTCACTTCTTCAGTTTGCTGTGCGTGGTTGGTTTTAGGTGTTTTGGAGTGGTGGGTACTTTTTTGTTTGGGTTCCTCGTGCTCGTTTTTGCCGTTTGGTTTGAGTTTGCCGACTAGTCTGGGGTCGTCCACTTTGGAGTCGCTCTTCAACTTGTCTACCCTTTCACTCTTTGACTTTTCCACTCTCTCGGTCTTCAGCTCGCTATTTTCCTCCTCCTTCCGCCTCCGCACCTTCTTCCTGGGCTTCTTTTTCCTGTGTTCTCTGTCGGCGTTGGGCTCGAGCGCCGCACCGTTCGCGGCATGCCCGTTCAGACCCTTCGCAATGTCGGCTACCCCGGCACTGACTGCTGAGCTCGCCATCGTGTATCTGTAGAAATGCCTAGTCGTCCGTTCCTACGAACCAATGGCTCTGTCGTCTTGCCTCGGGTTGTTTGACTTTTTTTTCCTCAATTTTGCCCTTTTTTGTGGGGCAGGCAGGTGATAGTGATGGAGTGAAAACAAGAGTGATTCGGTGGGTCAGAGGTCCGTTCATTCAGCAGTCAAGAGTGTTTCACAGTCTTTTTTTTTGATTCGTATTGAGGGAATCGTTGCTGTCAGAGTTCCAAATTGGGGAGTGCATTCTAGTTTATGTTTCACAAGATAAGAAGGTTGAGTCTACAAGTTGAAGATTAATCATCTTCTGAAAATTGAATTCGAGTTTAGAATCTATGAATGTCCAATTTAGTATTAGGGTATTTGGAGACTAACTGCTTTGGAAGAGGGTGTTGCGATTAGATGTTATTGGTTGATATTATTGATATTATTGATTGACATTATTGCTTGAGTGTTGGTTTTAAAGTAGTTGAACTGGAGAGAGTTAGAATTCTGAGTTTCGTGTTTCACTTTCTCTTCTCAATTTATCGATTTCCCATTTCTCAAATCCTTCTCTCAATTTCTCAAATTCTAAAATTCTCAAATTATATCAATTTCTCACTTTCGCAGTTATAATCTCAATCTCAATCAATTTCTTCTCTTAATTACATCTCCCAGTATCTTCTCTCTCCTTTCTTCTCTCTCATTCTTCTCTCTCCTTCTCCTCTCCTCTCTCATTTCCTCTCTCACTCCTAAACTCCCAAAACATTTCCCTCCCCACGATAAGTTCCCTCAGCAGTCTCCTCAAAAAAAGACGTATAACTCCCCCGAACATCAACAATCTCCAGCTCCTTGTAATAGGTAACCAACCCCCCCAACTTGGATATCCCCCCAGCAACCTTCCGCTCAATAAACAAAATCACCTTGGTGGGCGGATACAACACCTTCAAGTAGCCCAAGCCCATCAAGTACCCGGCAGTGATGCCAAACAAGTGTCCCCAAAACGACGAGTTCGGCATCACCACCACGGTAGCCGCGAGCAACACAAACGGCAGGTAGAGCGTCTTCAACGCCACCTCGCGCTGGTTGATCTTGAAGGTGTGCAACACCGGGTTGAGGGCCAGCTCCTTGTACGCGTAGAAGGTGTAGAAGGAGAAGACGACGGCGCTGAGGCCGATGACGTGGGTGTCTGGATACAACACCAAGCCCACGAGGCAGTACTGCAACCCGGCAACCACGGCCAACAAGTTGAGCGTAATGCCCGTGTACACGGTGCCGTGGGTGGCCTCGAACTTCAGCATCGGCGTGAAGAGCGCCACCGCGTTGACGAACCAATGGAACGGGCCCGTGTGGAACAACAAGTAGAAGGACAACCTGTTCAAGTCGAGCGCGAGCGGCGCGCCGGGGTACAAGCTGAAGCGCAGCGACAACGCTCCCTGCGTGATTCCGTCGACTGCCAAGAGCACGAACGTGAAGATGACGAGCCCGACGGAGAGCGCGGGGTACTTGGAGAGCGACGTGAGCGTGGGCACGTCCCAGCTGCTGCTGCTGCCTGATAAAACGACCATTACTGTTTTTTTGTCGCGTGTTGAAAGTTTTTTATTGTTGAATAGATCAGGAATGTATTGAATGAAATTTTGTGTTGGAGTATATGAAAATGATTATATGTCTTATTTTCGTATTACCTTGAACCAATTGGTTATTTTGGTGATGAGTTCTTCTCTAGAGATTTATATTTTAATGTTTATTTTTATTACCTTTGATCTGGTATTATGATTGTGATGTATATCACTAGATCTTAATAGTACACACTAGACGAAATAGTTATCAGTATACATTTAATACTTTTTTCAAAGAACCTTTAGCAGATATGTCAATGGACATTTAATGTTTTAATACTGGAGTATAGTACTTCATCACTGGACATTAATGTTTTATCACTGAACTTTAATACTTTATCACTGGATCTTTATATTTCCATCACTGGACTTTTTATATTTTTACAATGGATCTTAAGGATTTAAATACTCTTATCACTGGACACTTGATTATTTTATCACTGGACCTTTAATACTTGTGTCACTAAGATTTAATGTTTTATCAATTGACCTTTAATACTTCTATCATAAGACCTTAATATTCACTAGACCTAAATAATCACTGGACCTTAATACTTTTCCTTAGACCTTAATGTTTTTTTCACTAGACCTTTAATACCTCAATCACTGGAACTTAATGCTTTATCGATGGACCTTAATACTTCAATCACTAGAAGTTAATGCTTTCTCACTAGACTTTAATACTTAATATATGGTTAATACTTTCTCACTAGACCTTAATGTGTTTATCACTGGACCTTTAATTCTTCAAACACTTGAATTTTCGTTTTTATCGCTGGACTTTAGTACTTTATCTCTAGACCTTAATGTTTTTATCACTAGGCCTTAATACTTTTTCACTGCAAAATAATGTTTTTATCATTGATCCTGTTTTTATCACGGTCCTGTTTTTATCACTAGGCCTAATACTGTTGGGAATAGTTGATAGTTGGTTTTCCACTAGACATTAATGTTTTTATCACTGCGCCTGTTTTTATCACTAAACCAATATTTTTATTGCTGGATCTTAATGCCTTATCACTGGACCTCAACAATTTGTATATGGTCCTTAGTGCTCTATCACTGGATCTTAATACTTTCCGGCCCTCAATATTATCACTGGCCACTGGTGTCAATTTAACTTTACACTTTTCGCCATCTTAAACACTTTATCCATCAGTGCCAAGTTAATTTTATCGCCAAGGCCACTTAAAACTCTCACCAGGGCAATGATCCTTAACTTTTATCATTGTTGTCACCTCCCACTTTTCACCATGATCTTAAACAAGTTAATCTCTAGTGCAACTAATCAAGATATTTACACTTTCACCAGTATTAAACACTCTTATCAATGATATGATCTTAGATATTTTAATCTCTAGTGCAACTTATTCAAGATATTCACACTTTCACCATATTAAACACTCTTATCAATGGTATCTTTAACACTTTTATCACCAACGTCTTTAAAATTTCCCTCACCAATACCCTTTTCCCTTCCAAACTCCCTCTCTACCCTCTCCCGGAACTCATCCAAAAACTCATACTTCTTCTCATTGCACCTCCTCAAACTCTCAATCTTCTCCCCCCGCACCTCGATCGTCTCATTTATACCCTCAATCTCCTGCAAGTACTGCTTCATCGTGTTCAACTTCAATCGTATGCTCCCCGCATTGTTCCCAAAGTCCCTCGCCAGAATCACCCCAGCCTCCAAATCGTGCAAGAGATTGAACAACTGCGGCAACACCTCAATCTCGCGGAGCTTGCCTATCACGTCCTCCTCGTCCTCGTCCTTATCTACGTCCATGTCCTCAGGCGTCTGCACCACCTCCGTCAACGGAGACGGCTGTCTGGGCACGCTCGCCGTCGCCACCGCTAGCAATCCTGGTGAGCTCATTATATTTTGATTTTCAACTCTCAAATTCAATCTTTAATTTTTGCCAGCGGAATGGACTTGCTCTCGCTATTCGGCTACTGCTTGCCGTGTTTTCCCAGCATATCGTCGCCCTCCATCTTGATCAAGAACAACAGGTACAAGATCATCCGTCTTTTGGGCGAGGGCGGTTTCTCCTACGTGTACCTCGTTAGTGACAGCTCCAACCTGTTGTACGCCCTCAAGAAAATCAGCTGTCCGTTTGGTGCTAGTGACGAGTCTTTTAAGAACGCCATGAAGGAGATCAAGAACTTCCACCGCTTTTCCGGGTCGAAGACGCCCTTTATTGTGCAATCTGTGGAGGAGAGTGTCGTCAGCGAGGCCGACGGGCTGAAGTCCGTCTACATTGTGATGCCGTATTTCGAGAAATCGTTGCACGACATCATCAACTTGAACGTGTTGAACAGCGAGAGGATGGACGAGCCTGAAATACTACGCATTTTCATCGGAGTGTGCCGTGGGTTGAAGGTGATGCACCACTACAAGCGAACGAGCACCAGCACGGAGGAGGGAAGCGAAGAGGACGACGCATTGTTGCGTAATGATAGCGACGCCGACGACGACGGCATCAACACGTCGACGCTGGGCATGCAGATGCAGGAGTTGGTGCCGTTTGCGCACCGCGACATCAAGCCCGCGAACGTAATGCTTTCCGCGGACGGGTTGCCCGTGTTGGTGGACTTGGGGTCGTGCTCGAAGGCCAGGGTCAATGTGCGCAACAAGCAGCAGGCGTTGACGCTTGCGGACTACGCGCTGGAGCACTGCACCTTGCCGTACCGTGCCCCAGAGTTGCTCGACGTCAAGGAAAACGTGCCCATAACAGAGAAAACGGACATATGGTCGCTTGGGTGTTTGCTCTACGCGCTTTGTTTTGGCTTCTCGCCGTTTGAAAAGTTGGAGATTGAGAGGGGGGCCAACTTGTCTTTGGCTATTACTCAGGGTAAGTATATATTGCCTGATGATAATGGGGGATATTCAAGTGAGTTGATAGATTTGATTAAGGTGTGTTTGGCTATGGAGAGTGAGGACCGTCCAAACATTGATGAGGTTATTGAGAGGGTTTTAAGTTTGACCAGGCGTTAATATGTAAATTAGATTGGAAGTAAATGATAACAGTACAAAGGATTTCATAAGTTTGATGATACCTTACATTTGACATCGTAGTGTGGTAATAATCAGATCAAGTAAGTCAAGTAACAAGTCAAGTAACAATCATAAAGTAACAATCGTTAAAGTACAATCAGGAGTTTGGTAATCGTGCATTACTACGAGACTGAAATTTAGGAATCGTATTTAGTGCTTTCTCATGAGGTTCAAAATTGAGTTCTTGCTTTCCATCCACATTCTATACTCTTTATGAGTATAGTACTGCTCTTATACTCTTTATCAGTCTTTTACTAGTAGATGTACTAGTATAGATATAAAAATGGATCTCACTCATCTATATCTTCTTTTTAAAATAGATCTCACCCATCTATATCTTTTTTTTAAAATGGATCTCACCAAATTATATCTTCTTATTAATGTGGAGTGCACTTTCAATGCCAGGTTTACAATTTGCAATTTTAATCGTGAAGGCAATGTTCACAACATTATTGATTTAACACAGCTTCAGCCTCGTATTACCTGAAGCCAGCATCAGTTCGTAAAACATTCTTTAATTAACACGGCCTAGATCAATAAGATCTGGGGTGCCTGAAAGTTTAATGTTGGTGGCTTAGATTCAGTTAGCCTTGCGGTTCCATGCTGGTGTGCCGGTTTACGGCTCAACTTGGCAGAATTCACATGGCCAGAGAACTTACGACTCCTTCGGCCCATTAAATTTCAGCTGGTTATTTGCTCTATAAATAATCTAATTTGCACCCAAATGATCAGCAAAGATTTGCGAGATCAACCTTTGAGAGGGTATAAAAGGGTTTTGAATTTCTTGAGGATAGAGACTTGGAATATAGAGTCTTGGAATATTAATTCTTGAGGATATAGTGTCTTGGAAAACAGAGACTTGGAATATAGAGTATTGGAATATAGAGACTTGGAATATAGAGTCGTGAGAATAGATTCTTGGAGTATAGAGTCTTGAGATAGTCTTGAGAATACAGTCTTGAGAGAGTCTTGAGAATATAGCCTTCAGAATATAAACCTAAATGGACTTCGACGGCCTGGATACCGACGAACGACAAGACAAAAAACCAGATAACTTCGACCAGGAAACATTCGAAACACATATAGACAGTGATGTTGAAAAGAAAGCTTTAAGACGCTTTGACTGGCACGTTTTACCCATCTTCATGGCTTCATCGTTCCTTTCTTACTTGAACAGAACGATTATCAGTTCAGCCAAATACACAGGCATGCAAAAAGACATGGAATTGAAACACACCAAATTGACCTACGCCGCCATGTTCTTCTACGTCACGTTCGTGCTCTCGGCATACCCGTCGGCCATTTTCGTCAAGAAGTTGGGCGCCCGCAACTTCTTCACAGGCCTACTTTTTGGCTGGTCCGTAGTCACGCTAGCCACGGCGTTTACCAAATCGTACTGGCCATTGGTGGTGATGCGCTTGCTCTTGGGGTTGTTCCAGGGCGGTGTGTTTCCCGCACAGGTGGTCTACATCACCATGATCCATAACAGAGAGTTCCAGTCGCAAAAGATAGGCTATTTGTTGTTGATACAGTGCTTGCTGGCTGCCTTCAGTGGTTTATTGACGTCTGCTTTTGGGAAGATCCCCGCCACTAGCAAAGTAGGTAGCTGGGGATGGACGTATATATTGGAGGGTTTGCTCTCGATGCTAGTGTGTTTCTGGGTGTTTTACGGGCTCCCCGACGAGGCTGCCACGGCCCGTTTCTACAACAGTGAAGAAAAGAGAATCATGCAGTTGCGCGACTTTGAGAAGATGCCCTACATGGGAGACAACTCTGTGATAGACTTTGCGGAGATCCGCCGTGCGTTCAGGGATCCCAAGGTTTACATTTCGTGCGTGGTGCAGTTTGCGGTTTCTATCATGATGTTCTCGTACACCCAAAAATTGCCTGCAATAATTCAGGGCCAGGTTGGATACTCGGCTAACATATCGTACTGTCTCACGATCCCGATTTACATAGTTAGTGCATTGTCCATAGTGGTGTTCACCAGATGGTCAGATACGAAGCGAATGCGTAATCCACTCATTGCGTTATCGCTTTCGTGGGCAGTGCTCGGCTACTTGATGTTGCGCCTAGGCGAGAACAAGGTGTCAAGCTACGTCGGGTGCTACTTGATTTCGGTCCCTTTATTTTCATCGGGCTGCTTGAACGTCACACTACTTACAAATAATATGGCGCCATACTACAGAAGGGCGAGTGCTGTCGGCATACAGCAAACAGTGGGCAATATAGCTGGTATTTTGGCGACACTAGTGTACACTGACGTTCCGTTCAAATTGGGGCACACTACGTGTCTTGTTGGTGCTGGAGTAGCGATCATAGTCACCTGGATAAACTATTGGTACTTAGGTGCTGAAAACTATAAGAAGGAGCAGTATCGGTTGGGAAACCTCAAGCAGGAGGGTCTGAAGACCCTAACGGGTTCGGATGCCATTGAATATAGGAATATTTTGTGATTAACAATTGATTTTCGTATTTTTCTTTAATTAGCAACATTGAAAAGTTATTGCGATTTTAGCGAACTTATGATGTAATGTTCACAAAACTGGGGAGTTTGGTTCACTAAAATGGAGGAGAGTCATGATTCAAAGTGGAGGAGACTTTTATGATTGAAAATGGAGGAGAGTTTTACGATTCAAACTGGAGGAGAGTTTTATGGTTCAAAATGGAGGAGAGTTTTACGATTCAAAATGAACCAGAATTTTCATGATTCACTAAAATGGAGAAACTATTTATGGTTCACCAAATGGAAGTTCATTTCAATCTGAATTATGAATGCTAATGAAATGGCAAACACCGATTTTGTATTAGATACTTGGCGATCGTTACCTTCACAGATACCTTGGCGAACTCGGCTTTCCCCTTTAGATACGCGAATTATTTCGGCAATATATAATCTAACATTGCAATTTGTTGGAGTTAATCATCGATAAATAACCGAACCGAGGCTTGCAACATAGAAGAAATATCAATTAAACGATTTCTCCGCTGCTCATCTCATTACTAAAGTATTAAAGAGCACGAGTGACTTCTTATCAAAAAATTTCACAAATGAACACAAAATTTCTTAATATTTGAAATCCTCATCAGCTGTTACCTACCCCTTTTGCTAGTCCAGCCAAGCATAAAATAGAATGAACTTCTATGGTGTCACTAAATCCTGAAAGAAGTTACTGAAGGATCGACATGCCAACCCCAAGACGTCCCTTCCCGGACACGTTAACCAGCCCTTCCTCCAGACAAAGTTTATTAGAATCTCGTAAATTGCATATTCGTAGACAGGCCACCCCTTCGGCCTAGTTCCGGGGAACCACCACACCACAGAGGAGTTTATGCGCAATGTTCTTCTATTGATGCGAGATCAATTCACAAAGTGCTTTGTGCACTCATCAAATCAGCATGGAAAAATTCCAAGGCGTCCAGCGTATGGCTTGGGGCTGAGTTGGGTACCCTCCGGCTGACTCGTGTGGCCAGACTGCTTGGCCAGAATTTAATCTGCTGAATCAAGCCACTCTCTACTCTTTTGGCATACAAATAACCTTCCTTCGATGCGGTCCTCAGACCTAAATCAGCCAGATCTCTTTTGTCAGCCAAATAGCCTTCGCTTGATGTGGTACGCAGATCTTTAATGAACCTTAAAGTTAATTTAGATCGGCGTGTGCCCACATATTCCCAAATGACGCCCCACCTCTAGGACTCGCCTCGAGCTGGGACCTTCCACAGGTGACCTTCTCGCGCACAAACAAGGTGATATCATTCGCACATTACGAACAAACGAATTGAGAGAAGAGCAGGATTCGTTTACGTGGCGGACTGCCTGCCTCAAAATCGCGGCCACATCGTACAGCATCCCAGGAAATCTAACGTTAGGGATACTTAAAAATACTCCGAAGCGCCAGCCATTACTTTTATGCTGCGTGCGGGATAAATACCTTTTAGCCTATTTTTCACCTTGCACAAACCTGTTTCCGGTGTCTGTTCTTGATTAGGCTCCCAGATCAGCGTGAATCTGAGGAGTTTAGCACGAGGGCACATTTGGTTCCTCGGTACTTTGGTTGATTGTACACTATTCGGGTGGTTCTGGTTTTCGATTGTACTCTTTTCGGGTGGTTCTGGTTTTCGATTGTACTCTATTAGCTTCGGGTCTGGCTTTCGATTGTACTCTATTAGCTTCGGGTCTGGCTTTCGATTGTACTCTATTAGCTTCCGGTCTGGCTTTCGATTGTACTCTATTAGCTTCGGTGCTGGCTTTCGATTGTACTATTAGCGTCGCTCCTACTTTTCTATTGTGCTCTGACTTAGTTTACTCTATAAGCGTCGTGCTCGGGGTTTCTATTGTATGCTACGTTTTAGTCTCACAGAGGCCCACAATGTAAGAATATCGCCATACTATTCCATACTTTGCTAGCCGAGTCTAGTATACCGTTCCAAATAGTTTCCGTTCCAGAAGAAGCCTCTGGGTCCTCGTTACGATGAGGTACAATGTCAAACTCTTCCCTTTTCCTCGTATAGGAGCTTACTAGTGCAAAAAACATTGATAAAGCCTGTCTATTATATCCTAAGATACTCTAAAAGGGTGCGCAGCATTGCGGCATTTTGTCCAACATACATTGTGACACACCTAGTGATGCGCATAGAATTTTTTTATCATCAGAGACCTTCGGTCTGCATTACTGCACTACAATATCACACAATTGCGAGTGACACAATCTCGGGCCAGGATGACAGTGCAGTGGAAAATGGACCAGCTCAATAATATAAAACCAATTGATTCGGCTGCACAGTTTGGCTAGCCAGTAAACATGCTCAGGAAATTTGCCATTGCTACTGCACTTATAGAGCTTTCTCTAGCAGTCCTCGCATCTTCCATTCCTGTCACAACTATCACTCTGACATGGACCGGAACTGATACTCAAACGACTGTGTTCACACTCTGTGATGCCACTGTTGCACCAAGCACAACCACTTTCCAAGTAGGTAACGTTTTCAAGCGTGAAACAACCACTGCTGATGAGTGTGCAACCGGTACCGAAACTGTTTTGATTAATGTTCCGATCCCTACCGTGACCACCACTGAAAACTGGAGCAACTCCTTCACTACTACCTCCACGGTTACTGCAACTCCTGGAAACACCGCTACCGTTATCGTTGAAGTTCCTACTCCTGTGACAACTATTTTTCAGACATGGACTGGTACTACAACTTCAACGATTACCATCCCACTCTGTGCAGATCTTTTCCCAGGTGAACAATTCAAGCGTGATCAAGCTGTTCCTGTGCAATGCGCGCTCAGTACTGAAACTGTTTTGATTAACGTTCCGATCCCTACCGTTACCACTACTGAAGTTTGGAGCAGCGACATCACTGCAACTTCCACAATTACTGCAGCTCCTGGTAAAACCGCTACAGTTATCGTGGAAATTCCTACTCCTCCTCCAGTCACAACTATTACTCTGACTTGGACAGGAACTGACACCCAAACAACTGTGATCACTCTCTGTGAAGCTACCGTTGCCCCAAGCACAACCACTTTCCAAGAAGGTGACGTCTTCAAGCGTGCAGTCACTGCTACCGACGTATGTGCCACCGGTACTGAAACTGTTTTGATTAATGTTCCAGTTCCTACCGTAACCACCACTGAAAACTGGAGCAACTCCTTCACTACTACCTCCACGGTTACTGCAACTCCTGGAAACACCGCTACCGTTATCGTTGAAGTTCCTACTCCTGTGACAACTATTTTTCAGACATGGACTGGTACTACAACTTCAACGATTACCATCCCACTCTGTGCAGATCTTTTCCCAGGTGAACAATTCAAGCGTGATCAAGCTGTTCCTGTGCAATGCGCGCTCAGTACTGAAACTGTTTTGATTAACGTTCCGATCCCTACCGTTACCACTACTGAAGTTTGGAGCAGCGACATCACTGCAACTTCCACAATTACTGCAGTTCCTGGTAAAACTGCCACTCTTATCGTGGAAGTGCCAACTCCAGTTGTCACCACCACTCGCACATGGTCTGGGTCTACCCTTGCTACTAGCACTATCACAGCAAGTGCTGGTGGAACTGATACTGTTGTCATAGACATCCCTATTCCAACTGTTACAACCACACTGTTATGGAGTGGCAGTGATACTGAAACCATAGTTATCACAGCCACTCCAGGTAACACAGCCACAGATATCATCGAAGTTCCCACTCCTGTCACTACCATTACTCTGACTTGGACTGGAACAGACACTCAAACGACAGTCATCACACTTTGTGGTGCCACCGTTGCCCCAAGCACAACCTCTTTTCAAGAAGGTGCTGTCTTCAAGCGTACAGTCACTGCTACCGACGTATGTGCAACCGGTACTGAAACTGTATTGATTAATGTTCCAATTCCTACCGTTACAACAACTGAAACATGGAGCAGTGACATCACTACTACTTCCACAATCACTGCAACACCTGGTAAGACTGCTACTGTTATCGTAGAAGTTCCTACTCCAGTAATCACCACTACCCAAACTTGGACTGGTGTTGGAATTGCAACAGCTACCGTGACTGCTCCACCAGGTGGAACCGAAACTGTTATTGTCCAGATTCCAATTCCAACCGTCACAACTACTCAAGTTTGGAGCGGGTCTGATGTTGAAACTGTCACTTTCACTGCTTCTCCTGGAAAAACTGCAACTGTCGTTGTGGAAGACCCAACTCCAGTCATTACTGTTACCCAAACTTGGACCGGAGTTGGTACTGCAACAACTACCGTGACTGCTCCACCAGGTGGAACCGACACTGTTATTGTCCAGATTCCAATTCCAACCGTCACAACTACTCAAGTTTGGAGCGGATCTGATGTTGAAACTGTCACTTTCACTGCTTCTCCTGGAAAAACTGCGACTGTCGTTGTAGAAGACCCAACTCCAGTTACAACAATTACCCAAACTTGGACTGGTGTCGGAACTATAACCACTACCGTGACTGCTCCACCAGGTGGAACCGACACTGTTATTGTCCAGATTCCAATTCCAACCGTCACAACTACTCAAGTTTGGAGCGGGTCTGATGTTGAAACTGTCACTTTCACTGCTTCTCCTGGAAAAACTGCGACTGTCGTTGTAGAAGACCCAACTCCAGTTACAACAATTACCCAAACTTGGACTGGTGTCGGAACTATAACCACTACCGTGACTGCTCCACCAGGTGGAACCGACACTGTTATTGTCCAGATTCCAATTCCAACCGTCACAACTACTCAAGTTTGGAGCGGGTCTGATGTTGAAACTGTCACTTTCACTGCTTCTCCTGGAAAAACTGCAACTATCGTTGTGGAAGACCCGACTCCAGTCATTACTGTTACCCAAACTTGGACCGGAGTTGGTACTGCAACAACTACCGTGACTGCTCCACCAGGTGGAACCGACACTGTTATTGTCCAGATTCCAGTTCCAACCGTCACAACTACTCAAGTTTGGAGCGGATCTGATGTTGAAACTGTCACTTTCACTGCTTCTCCTGGAAAAACTGCAACTGTCGTTGTGGAAGACCCAACTCCAGTCATTACTGTTACCCAAACTTGGACCGGAGTTGGCACTGCAACAACTACCGTGACTGCTCCACCAGGTGGAACCGACACTGTTATTGTCCAGATTCCAATTCCAACCGTCACAACTACTCAAGTTTGGAGCGGATCTGATGTTGAAACTGTCACTTTCACTGCTTCTCCTGGAAACACTGCCACGGCTGTCGTCGAAGTCCCTCCAACCATAACAACTACTACCTCGACCTGGACTCGTTCTGCCACCGAAACCACCACCACTACCGCTAAGGATGGTTCCAAAACTGTGATCATTGAAATTCCTGCTCCTGCTGATGTTGTCTCTACTAAAACTTGGACTGGATCTAGTACAGCAACTACCACCACTACCGGCACTGATGGATCTAAGACTGTCATCATCGAAGTTCCCACCCCTACTGAAGTGACTATCACTTCGACCTGGACTGGAGCCATCACTGAGACTACCACTACCACCGGCACTGACGGTTCCAAGACCGTGATCGTTGAAGTTCCCACCCCTACTGAAGTGACTATCACTTCGACCTGGACTGGAGCCATCACTGAGACTACCACTACCACCGGCACTGACGGTTCCAAGACCGTAATTGTTGAAGTTCCTACTCCGTCCGATGTTACCACAACGGAAACGTGGACTGGATCTAGTACAGCAACTACCACCACTACCGGCACTGATGGATCTAAGACTGTCATCATCGAAGTTCCCACCCCTACTGAAGTGACTATCACTTCGACCTGGACTGGAGCCATCACTGAGACTACCACCACCACCGGCACTGACGGTTCCAAGACCGTAATTGTTGAAGTTCCTACTCCGTCCGATGTTACCACAACGGAAACGTGGACTGGATCTAGTACAGCAACTACCACCACCACCGGCACTGACGGTTCCAAGACCGTGATCGTTGAAGTTCCCATCCCTACTGAAGTGATTATCACTTCAACCTGGACTGGAGCCATCACTGAGACTACCACCACTACCGGCACTGATGGATCTAAGACTGTCATCATCGAAGTTCCCACCCCTACTGAAGTGACTATCACTTCAACCTGGACTGGAGCCATCACTGAGACTACCACTACCACCGGCACTGACGGTTCCAAGACCGTGATCGTTGAAGTTCCCAGCCCTACTGAAGTGACTATCACTTCGACCTGGACTGGAGCCATCACTGAGACTACCACTACCACCGGTGCTGACGGTTCCAAGACCGTAATTGTTGAAGTTCCTACTCCGTCCGATGTTACCACAACGGAAACGTGGACTGGATCTAGTACAGCAACTACCACCACCACCGGCACTGACGGTTCCAAGACCGTGATCGTTGAAGTTCCTACTCCGTCCGATGTTACCACAACGGAAACGTGGACTGGATCCATCACTGAGACTACTTCCACCACCGGTGCAGACGGTTCCAAGACCGTGATCATCGAAGTTCCCACCCCTACTCAAGTGACTATCACTTCGACCTGGACTGGAGCCATCACTGAGACTACCACCACCACCGGTGCTGACGGTTCTGAGACTGTGATCGTTGAAGTTCCTACCCCAACTGAAGCAACAATTACTTCGACCTGGACTGGATCTCTCGCTGAAACAACTATTACTTCGACCTGGACTGGATCTCTCACTGAAACAACTACCACTACCGGAACCGACGGTTCTAAGACCGTGATAGTTGAAGTTCCTATTCCAACTGTGACCACAACACAATTGTGGAGTGGATCAGTAACAACTATCGTATACGTTACTGTAACTCCAGGAGGAACAGCAACTCAGATAGTAGAAGTTCCTTATAGTTCCTCTCCTGTCTTGCCTTCATCTTCGCACGGTCCATGGAACTCATCGACTATTGTTTCTTCAAGTACCTCAAGATCAAATTCTGGCAGTACGTTAACTGTACCTCCTACTACCTTGACTAGTATAGTCACATCTTCTGGGACTCCAGCAGAAACATCTCGTTCCGATCCAACAACATCTCGTTCCGATCCAACAACATCTCGTTCCGATCCAACAACATCTCGTTCCGATCCAACAACACCTCCTTCCGATCCAACAACACCACCTTCCGATCCAACAACACCACCTTCCGATCCAACAACATCTCCTTCCGATCCAACAACAACTCCTTCAGATCCAACAACACTTCCTTCAGATCCAACAACACCTCCTTCAGATCCAACAACAACTCCTTCAGATCCAACAACACTTCCTTCCGATCCAACAACACCTCCTTCCGATCCAACAACACCACCTTCCGATCCAACAACAACTCCTTCAGATCCAACAACACTTCCTTCAGATCCAACAACACCTCCTTCAGATCCAACAACACCTCCTTCAGATCCAACAACACCTCCTAGTGCTAACAGTGATATCACCGATACCAGTAACGCCAGGACTTCGACCAGTCCTTCTGACCCAGAAGCCTCCAATAGTCCTGCTGATCCGGCAACTTCTACTGATCCTGTGAATTCAGTTTACCCATTAACAACAAGTGGTTGCACTGACCTAACTGCTTCAACTAGTACTAACGGTGCTGGTAGCCCTGGTAGCCCTACCTACACAACAGTCAACTCAGTTTTGACAACTCTAGCATTCAAGACAATTCCATTTGATTCTGTCTCCAGCACCTTGTCCAACAAACCAACGATTACAAGTGGCCCATCAAATTCAAACACGCCTGAGCTCGTTGTGCCAACTCCTAAGATTGAGCTGTTGAGTTCTACCTTTGGTTCATTTAGTGTTGCAACTTTTGAACAAGCTGCAGGTACTACTTCCATTTCCAAGTATACCTTTGGATTAGTCATTTTGATCTCTATGATCTTTTAGCTTTTGTTTCTCCAACTTTGTATTTTCATTTTTAAAGTCAAAAGACTGTTTTTCTTTCATTACCACTGGAAATGTGGTCGGTTATTTCATTTTCGTCATCTTATCTCAAGTATGTTAATAGAATTATTTGATTTGAAAATGTAGATTGAATGTTCAAGTTGCAAATGGAAAAATCCATTCGTACACTATTAGAAGTTTCATACTTCTACCTAACTCAAAACCTCCACGATAGTTTGGAGAAGGCACCAAGTCATATCTTAAAGTAATCTTGAAGTAACTTTTTAGCGTTAATGTTGTTGACACTATGTGTTTGTGGTTTTGCCGTTAGTTTATACTTTGCAAGTTCAACTATGGGCCTGATAGCAACAAACAGTAAACTTACTGCTATAGTTGGGATTCTCTATTCCAATTGGTGATTAATAGTTATGGTTGTGTACCAATTGCATTCATATCAATAACCCTGACATAATCAGTTTCTCCAGAGTAGTTTGTCTCAATCTAACGCAAAGAAAGCCACAGGAACGAGTTCTTTTTTGAAGATTTTAACATTAATTCAATCCCAAAACTCCACTCTTCTCAGAACTTTGAAAAGGCTTTGAAACAATATTAGTTCAAGTCAAGATAAATTCTGGGTTATTTTCCCTCACACAAAGGTTTCAGGAAGTTTGAACACTTGTATGTTCCTAGAAAGTTCCTAAAGAAAAGGTCTTTGAATCGAAACCCTTGTTCCAGGGTAAAATGATGTAGAATGATGTGCCCCCTTCGAGCTTTAAATAACTCTGAATTCAAAAGTTTCCACAGTGTCAAGTATTTGCTTGCTCAATCAAAGCCCTGAGATTTCTCTGTTTCTGGAAGCATTGAGCATTTGGTTCTTTGAAAATGTTCTACAAAAGCTTCAATGAACCCCAACTTAAAATGTCAAAGTATTGGTAAAGGTGGGAGACTTGATGGATAATGATAGGAGACTTGATGGATAGTGATATGAGACATGATGGATGATGATATGAGACTTGCTGGAGGTTCTATCATAAACCAATGTCTATTTTATTAATCTGGAAGATAAAGGAGTGTTAGCACACAAACTAAAGGCTTTTCTGGAAGTACAAAATGGAAAAGGTCATGAAGTTCGCTTCCATTTTCTTTCCATGGAAATGATTCAGCTGTCTCTGTATCAGTAAGATGGTTTAGTTCTGAAGTTTTGAGGTGAGCCAGGTTTTCTCATGTTTTCACTGAACAGTGGAAGGAAAAGAAGGAAAAAGCATGGTTGTACAAACTTTGGCTGTCAACAGATGGTGGCACAAAAGTTAGCTAATGAGAGTCTAGCAAATCTCTAAATGCATATTCCAGCTTTCCAAAAACTGACTCCACAAATGTGATTTCCTCCTTTAAATTTGATATTTGGAACTTGAGTCAGTTGGTTTTTCAACGGTTCAGAGTGGATATTAAAAGCAAAATTTAACCTGTTGATTCTTGCAGTGCACCGTATCTCCACTAGGCCGAAATTACTCTATCAAAGTTAAATTTTACGGACTAACATTGCCAGATTTGTAAATTAAGGGAGGTTCACAATGATGTAGTACTATAAGATTTTGTTAGTGCCATTTGAATAGTGGAAGGTTGTAGAAACACTAGGATTGAAAGCCGAAGCACACTTTTAGGTTGAGGGACACTGATGGTTCTAAAGGGCCACCAAAGCTACGTTACAGGACTCCGTGACGACTAATAAAGAAGCTAATCTAAAGATAATCTATGAACTACTATCACACGAATATGAAGCACCAGGAAATTGTATAATCTTTACCATGGACGCAGGATCTAGTTCCTCCAACAGGTGTAGTAAAAGGCGCAAAGGGTCCTATATACTCAGTTAAGTTAGTTCTTTAGTGCAATAGAAGATAGGTAGTTGTCAAATCAGTGGGACCTCTTGGATTAACCATGTTTGTCAACTCGTTATTACTATTATTGGGATGATAATGATTCTCTAATAAAGAATTGCTATTTAGAATTGTTGTCCCAACTCAAACAGTCTTTAGAGTAAAGTTTAGTTCAATAACCAGGGTGCTATTATGTGTGAATACACACTGAGTGTGAACATAACTAATAATCTCCAATTATAAGATCTCAATACCATAATCCTTCCAGTACGTATTTTCCTAGAATCCACTGAACTGAATCCAAATCTAAATCCATAATCCCAGAATTCAAACTCTGACGTCACGCAAACTTTAACCTTTTAATCTCGGCAGCCCTCAACGTTGAATGACTCTTCTAAATTTAATGCATTTTGATGTATTTCCAAGCTACCATTAGGACCACCAAGTTCAAAACCACTGGACTTACACTCCACAACGTTCACCAGCAAACTATTATTAGCCCACGAGAACTGCGTAACTGTCTGGTTGTCGTGTCATACCACAATACAAGCTCGAAACCTAAATTTGCCCAACACGCAGCGTCTACACCCGTCACCTATGGTCCTCTCTGTGGAGATTCCCTTTGTTCGATTCCTTCGTTGATGCGTCGGCCCTTGCAACTTTCATAGCCTAGAGGGTTATGGCTGCCCAAAGGTATGGCTGCAAATCCTAACCTTCTTGCAAGGTCCTGCATACCGCCTCATCTCTTCCAAACTTTTCACTATACCCCCACCAATATACACGATATATTCTCAAGGCCACGCCGCTTCAGGTACAAACCTGATTCTCCGAGGAGGTGCCGAAGAGGTTCAGTACGAAGATACCGCGAATATTAGGAGAGGAGAGCAGTAAACATAAATAGGTTTAGCGAGCACCGTCTACTACAGTACCAGCAAAAAATGGCACCAGTGAATATCAATGCAAAAACACACCGTAAGTATCACTACAAAATTGACAGTAGACTAAACCACATACAGTCCCTTATTAGACGTCGAAAAACCACTTTATCACAAACGTGGCCAAGGCCACGTAACACTAGTGAACACGCTGTACGTGTTATTTACCGTGTCGGAAGAACCTTTCGCGGGCACCAACAAACCAACACACCACAACACGAGAACCACCAGGATCTCCCACCACAAAGAGCCCAAGCAGGCGGTTTTTGTCTGAATTCATCGTTTCGACTCGAGTTTGTGCTGTTTACCCATAAATTTTCGTTTTCTTTTTATTTGTTGTCCTTCGCGAAATCCATATATAAACTGGCGTGGTTCGCCCTTTTTTCATGTTTTTGTTCTCTGAGCTTGTTTTCTACAACACGTTTTCTGTTTAAGTTTTTGATTCGCTATGAAAGGTTTGATTTTAGTCGGTGGTTACGGTACCCGTTTGAGACCTCTTACTTTGACTTTGCCAAAGCCCTTGGTTGAGTTCGGCAACAGACCCATGATCTTGCACCAGATTGAGGCCTTGGCCAACGCTGGTGTCACCGACATTGTCTTGGCTGTCAACTACAGACCCGAGGTGATGGTGTCGACCTTGAAGAAGTACGAGCAGGAGTACGGCGTCAACATCACCTTTTCCGTCGAGGAGGAGCCCTTGGGCACCGCCGGTCCGTTGAAGTTGGCCGAGCTGGTCTTGAAGAAGGACAAGTCGCCGTTCTTTGTCTTGAACTCGGACGTCATCTGCGAGTACCCCCTCAAGGAGTTGGCCGATTTCCACAAGGCCCACGGTGGTAAGGGTACCATCGTCGCCACCAAGGTTGACGAGCCCTCCAAGTACGGTGTCATTGTCCACGACAGAGACACGCCAAACTTGATTGACAGATTTGTCGAGAAGCCCGTCGAGTTTGTCGGCAACAGAATCAACGCCGGTATGTACATCTTGAACCCCGAAGTCATTGACTTGATCGAGATGAAGCCAACCTCGATCGAAAAGGAGACCTTCCCTCTTCTTGTCGAGCAGAAGTCCTTGTTCTCGTTCGACTTGGACGGGTTCTGGATGGACGTTGGTCAGCCAAGAGACTTTTTGTCCGGTACCGTCTTGTACTTGACCTCGTTGGCCAAGAAGTCGCCAGAAAAGTTGTCCAGCGAAAAGTTTGTGCACGGTGGCAACGTCTTGATCGACCCAACCGCCAAGATCCACCCTCTGGCCTTGATTGGTCCTAACGTGACTATCGGCCCTAACGTTGTTGTCGGCGAGGGTGCCAGAATCCAGAGATCGGTTCTCTTGGCCAACTCCGAGGTCAAGGACCACGCCTGGGTCAAGTCCACCATTGTCGGCTGGAACTCGAGAATTGGTAAGTGGGCCAGAACCGAGGGTGTCACCGTCTTGGGTGACGATGTCGAGATCAAGAATGAGATCTACGTTAACGGTGCCAAGGTCTTGCCTCACAAGTCCATCTCGGCCAACGTTGAAAAGGAATCTATTATTATGTAAGCCATTCATCTTCATTTTCTTCATATCTTGTGTATTTTATAAACATTCACGCGATTGCGTATAATATTGAAAGTTGACGCGTATGACACAAGATAAATTAGGGTTGAGAAGTAATGGATAAAGGGTTCTATTGTAATTGAATAAAGGGGTTTATTGTAATTGAAGAAGACCTGGGATAGTTATTGCAAGGAGGGGAAAGTCAGTGAGGCTAGTGTATAATTTGGAGTGTGTTGGGGAAAGAAAGTAAGTGACTTAACAGAGCGGAGAATGTGAAGTTCTGAGAGTGCCAAACACCCAATACATAAACAACATTCTCCAAGACGCTTCTCGAACAACAAACGCACAAAGGAACTGAGGCGCGTGGCCCATGTGGAGTAAGATAGTTCACCATACATTTCAGTGAAAAAGGTGTTACTGTTTTGGAAATACCATACAGTTCTGGGGTATTCTTGAGGTGTACACCGAACAAGGAACGTGTTTTTGTAAAGAACGAAAAAGTAACGTGTTGGTTCAGTCGATCCATTCCCTGTGAAACGTGCGAATGTATATTTATTGACGTGTCTTTGTTACTGAGCTCTTGGTTTGGCTGCAAATATAGTACTGTTACACGATTTGGTCCTGCATAGTTTGCAGTTGCAGTCCCACGTTCACCATCACTAACATTTAGATTATCAGAAGACACAAATACACGGTTTATTCAGGTGGCTGCAAATTTGCAGGTACTATCTGCACACACAAAGTTGAACAGAGGGATGTTGTTCATGTTGAATGAGAGAGAGATAGGTAAACTGATTGTTTTGGGTATAAATTGTGAAATTACAGGTAAATTGATGATTGACAATCAGGGTACAGAGGTGGAGAGTTAACACACGAACATGTATTACCCTTTAAGTAGGCTTTTCCATGAATGTTCGATGTTCACGATCTCACTTCTCTAGTGGTGGCCAGATCATTCTTGTGAAATTCAAACACTATTATATAGTGTTTCGTATACTATTGTGATGGTTGTTTATGTTTATTTAGAGGCTCCTTTTTTAGTGGAGACTTATTCGATCGTTCAGCAGGTATTCGTTAAACATATTAGGTTTCTAGGTCCACTCGACCCAAGTCTCCATTTGACTTCATTTAAATCTGCCTCACCTTTTGGATGAATCTGCAGTCCACCCTTTACCAACTTCAATCCTGCATCACCAATAAAATGAACTTTCATCACCCTTTGACAAATTGTAGATCCCGTTCAGTTACACTTTTAAAATATACTCTAGCGTACATTCATTCAATTAATTAACACTCATTCATTCAATTACCATTAATTAACACTCTTCACTCAATACCCTCAATTCTCAACATAAATTCATCATTAATTACTCATTCTATAAAAAACCTAGGTCCTGTAAAACCTAATAAACATGGCAGTACCAGATATTAAACACAACGCAGCCATAAACGAATAAGTACCCCCCACAGTCATCTTGTTCTCCATGGATGTCAAAACACCCACAAAAAGCGCTGCAAGCAAGCAACGCACCAAGTTGAGTGCGCTCGTCAGCGAGTTGCCGTTCTCCGGGAACATGTCCACAATCATAGTCTGGATGCACGACACAAACAGCGTCACCGACAAGGAAACAACCGCAGAACTGATGATAATCAGCACGATATTCTGGTTATAGTGCAAGCACCATGCAAAGGTCAAAAGACCAGCGATAATAAATAAAAAGGTGAACAAGCAAAAGTCGAGCCGTGCGTGGATGGCGTTGAAAGGCTTTGCTACTGCACCCGGGTCGTTTTCCTGGAGCCGTTTGACCTTCTCCTTGTGCATCCCCAACTTGTATGTGTAGTAGCGGTTGAGTAGCTGGCCGGTGACCACGGACGCCAACAAACTGGTGATGCCCTGCGGCAAATAGATGAGACCAACGTGCATGACACTGTACTTGTACGGAGGCAACTCCAAGTGTGTCGAGATGGCCGTCAATTCGGCCGTCCACGCGGCGTACGCAATGCCTGCAGGTAACAACACGAGAAGAACGTCCACCTTGATCAAAATCTCAAACGTCTTGAGCAAGTTGAACTTGCTTTTGGGCCTGATGGTCGAGATGTCGTTGGTGAGTCTGCGGCGAAAGTACGGCAATAACATGAGCACCAGTTTGTTGGCGATGCTTGGAGGCTCGACAGACCCGTTCCCGACAAACTTTCTAGACGTTTCAGGTAGCGCAATAAGTGACACCACAAAGGTGACCCCACCTCCGATTGCCAAAAACACAAAAATGGCTCTCCAGGTGTGGAAACCACTGATCAAACCAGCACCCACCACTGCACCAAAACCTGTACCTATAAGGATGACCCCACCGACGGTTCCAATGAAACTGCCTCTATTTTCCGGGGTGCAAATGTCGCCCAGTACACCCGACCCTATTGCGATGACGGGTGCAATCAGTGCGGCTTGGAGGCATCTGAGCACGGCGAGAAGCCAAAATACGTCCGACTGCGAAATCGCGACACACAGTGCGGCGTAACCAACCAAAGAACAAAGCAAAACAGGCCGCATTCCAAAATAGTCGGCTAAACTACTCAGGAAAGCAGGTGCAAGACCTTGAAAAAGTAAGTATGCGACAACAGACAAATTCGACACGGACGACGAAACGTCAAAGTAGCGTGTGATTGTAGGAATGGCAGGGAAGAATATGGGACTCGAGATTGCCGACCACAAGCCGATCATCGACAAAATAAGCGTAAGCATGTATCTTTCCCCATCATTGAATACTGAAAACGGTGGTTCATCATCGGACTTTTCATCGACTTTGCCGTCCTTCTGTGTCTCGAAATCTTTTGTCTCCTCGCCTTCCCCGTGTTCCTGTACCAAATTCAGTTCTGACATGTTTGCCCTTGTCAACTCGTCGGGGATGGCTTCTTTAAGTATATTTAATGCTCCGGTTAATGCCAACAAACGCCGTCCATGTCCGTGTCAGAAAAAAACTTGTGTAAACGGCTAGCTTAGTAAAAGTCCGAACTTTGATGGTGTTTACCGTTGAGGCCAAAAGCCGTTGTGAAAAGAAACTCTCTGGCGAAGGGTGTAGAATGTCCTAAATTTTATCATGGTAATTTAATAGACGTCAGGGTCAACTCTTTACTGTTAGCAACAGAGTAGTACAGTCAGAAAAGTTGCGGACATTGCAATAAATTTATAAACAGTTCAGTTGTTAAAGCCATTTTCCAAACCAACAATGTTTTCACTGCTACATTCACTGCTACACTTTTCATTTTTCTGTAGTGTAAATTCCGTTCAGTTACCGCACAGCCTTCCGCCCGTGAAGCGGGCTTGGAAAGCAAAAAGTGCAAAATGTGAGTTCCGATGGTCATTTGGTTCTAACTTGTCATACTTCCAAATGTCAATCGCACAAAGGTAAATCTTGCACCACTACAGGTACATAATTTGCAGAAAGGGTCTATTTATGATTAGAACTGAAAATGATTTGTGGAGAACGTCTTCAGCTCTTTGTGCCTGACCGGAGTTAATTTGTTAAAACTAACATAGATTGCATTTATTTTGATGTTGAGTTCTAAAAACAATAAATAACTCAATTTTAATCATAAAGAAAAGACTTTTCAGAGTCATTTTCTTAAGTTTATTTACAACAGAGCCAATCCTTGAACACAACAATGACTCAACTTTTTCATAAAGAAAAGACCTTTCTCTCATTTTCCTAAGTTTAACACAGCCAATCCTTGAACACAACTCTTTCTCAACTCTTTTCATAAAGAAAAGTCCTTCCTCTCATTTCCTTTAGTTTATTTACAACACAGCCAATCCTTGAACACAACTCTTTCTCAAAGGCTCACTCAAAGGCTTTTTACCAGACAAATAAGACAACATCAAGACCCTCGAAAGCATAGGCTCGGTCACCTCACCCATCACAGCAACAGAGTCTTCGACGGTGTTTTCGGCAAGAATACGCAACTTTCCCTGTGGTAATGTCTCCAAGTAGAGCAAGTTGTTCTTTGGAAAGGATCCTCTGAAGCCCAGGAAGGCCTCGCGCAACTGCTCCAATCCACGGCCAGTCTCGTCTCTGTATATCTTACTTGCATCGTGTGCCAAAACCGACTTGACTAAACCATCTCTCATGTGGTTAAAATCGGTGTTACGAATAGGGTTGATTCTGACCAACAATCTGACTTCCGCAGACAACAACTTGTCGACCATTTCAACAGACTTTACGGGATCTGACAACAAGGCTTGCACGTCTCCACCTTGTGCTTTCAAAATCTCTCTGGCTTTGGCGATATCTGGCTTGGCAACGTAGATACCAATACCGTACACCTTGAAACTAAGAAACGTGACGCTTCTAACACCAAAACCAACCAATTGGAAGCTGTTTTCATGCTTGTTTTCAGGAGTCTTGACAATGTAGCGAGGAAATGGGTTGATTCCAGAGTCCACAGATACTGAATTGTCTCCTGGTGTGTCTTTTCTTGAGTCTAAATGGGTAATCTTCTGGGCATAGAGGGACCACGAGACCACACCAGTGACAACTGCGCCTCCGATCAAAGCTCCTCGAGAAATCTGTGAGGGTGGAGCTCTCAAAGAAGTCGCGAAAGCTCTTCTCCCAACACGCGCAGCACTTCTCAATCCAAATCTGAACATTGCTGAAGAATGGTATGACTTCTAAATTTCGATGGTGCGACATTTATAATCACCAGAGAAAATGTCGCTGGCTGCAAATTTTACCTTTTAACTTCTACACTGCTAACCAACCATATATTATTATCTGTCACTGGTCCACGAAATTATAGACTTTGCCGCATCTTTCAAACTCACATTGAAAGATTCTCTGATTCTTAACGAGTTGCTTCTCCGTATCACACTATTTAGCCATCTGTTAGACAGATAGAGTGCAACAAATATAACCAACACCAACACTCCAAGGATTCCAAAAAACCATTGGAGTGTCTCAACATGCTTTCCAGGGACACGAACATTCATCCCGAACATCCCGGTGACAAAATTCAAGGGAATCAAGACCGTACCTATTAATGCAATCTTGGAGATGATTTCCGTAACTCTCTTACCAGAGTTGAATGATTCGATTCTCAATTGAGCCAAATAGTTTGCGTGAGCACGGCTCAAAAGCTCTTCTAGTGCTAGTGAATTTTGGTACATGGTGATGATGTGGTCCTGAATATCCCCCAAGAATAACGCAACATCAGCCCTGGGGCCTGCCGAGTTTGTTTGCACGTCTTGGCACCTTTTCGAAAACATCTTGATGACGTCCGCTTTCCCAGAAAGCAAACGCATCAACATCATTACTCTCCCTCTGCAGTTGCCGATATTCAGCAACATAACCCCAAAATCGGAATCCTTGGCCACCAAGACGGAGTCTTCGATGTAATCTGCCTCTTGTTCTACTCTGGAGATCACAGGTACAAAGCTATCTGTGATGTCATCGATCATCGCATAACAAATCCAGTCAGGACTCAAGTCAACGTAGTTCCACAACTGCCTGGCCCTGCGCCTAACCGCGGCCGGATGCAAAATTGGAGAAAAGTGGAACGAAATCACTCCGTCTCTGAACACAATTAGATACACATTGATCGGCTCCAAGTACTCTTCAGACTCTATCTCGAATGTATGGAAACTTACAAGATAATAGTTCCTGAACAACTCTATCTTTTCGCGAGCCTCTTGCAACCTAACATCCTCGGCAGTCAACGGATGTATTGCAAAAGCTCTAGTCAAACATTTGATTTCATCGTCGTTTGGACTTAGGCAGTCTAGCCACCATGTGCGACCGTTGAAGAGCGTTTCAAATTTCTGGCCTGGAGAAACCAACGACTGTAGGTCTGGGCCGTGCACTGTACAGTCTGAACCAGCAGTGAAGAATGAAAATCTGGACACAAAAGTGCCTTCCGTACTGGTTGCAGGCTGACTAGGAACATATCGATGAGCAGGTGCTGTTTGTCTCTGTTTTTGGATGTACTCATCTACGTACGCGAGGCTGATGTCCCCATAGGATGCCCCGTGTTTCGCACCAAAAGCCCTACCTGAACCAAGATCGGGTGTGAAAGCGTAAGGTGATTCAGGATCTGCTCTAGGTAGGCTGTAGCCTCCCAGAGCACCGGTATGACGCGACATAGGCGGCATTGTTGTTGGCTTTTGATTATCCCTACCCTTTTCAAATTTTGAAGCTGTTACGAGCGTTGTCAAATTTGCAACCTTTTTGGCGCAGCTTTGTTAAGGTGTGCGATTTCCAACTTCTTCAAGGCATGTGAATTAGAAGAGCATGGTGTGCTGACTTGTCAGGTGACATGTTTGAACCCAATCTTTTAATCACGCTTCTCATCTTGTTGAGTTGGCTTGTGTTGAAATTTCTTAGATGGCTCTAATTTCTTATCGCTCTTTTGTTTTCACTTCAAAAATTTAAATTACACCTAGTTACCATCAGTCTCCGCGGTCTGCTGAAATGAGAAAGTCCATTAGTCCTTAGCTTCCAATGCAACGTAGTCGTACTTGAACCGTTCAACGAAACGGTTCACTAGTATGAAGGGGCGTCTGGGTTATCAGCTTGATTTAGTGGGGTCTTGAGGGGGCTTAGCCGTTTAGAAGCATATTTTGCAGCCAGGCACGTCAATTACGTTGGATGTCTCATTTACTGCGTACTTGCCAATTTGGTGCGTTGACGTTGCAGCCAACTCCTATTATCTCTGAACGTTCCATTTTCTCGGAAGTGATCTTGAAGAGATATAAGATGGTTATTTTGTGAGTCGATCCTTTCACAACTTTCCAAAATTACTGGGCAGCTATCTCATCTACGTCGCTAGTTCAATTTAAGATGGAACCTCCATTCCCAAAGAACTAACAAGTTCTTAGGAGTCATTGAAAAATGTGCGGCTACTAAATCACACTCAGGCCTGAACACTTCCAAGTTCAATGATTCAACTTCTAAAATTACCATCTCCTCAGCCGCCTAACTCACTACTTCTGAACATCAGTGATGCCCTGCTTGCTTTTCGTAAACAAACGGCTAATATTCTCTCGAAAGGTTAAGCACCAAAGCGACGCAGGCCCCCACTCTCCACAAACCCCACAACATCACACTTATCAGTATTTTATTCTTGGGGGAGAATGCGGAGTTCGTCGTAAGTTTGCTCGTGGGGGTTGATCTAGCCATAATTTTGAGAGGGTTCCTAATGTCTCTGGCCACAAAAAGCCCACTTCCGGAATACTTCCCCCTTCCCCCGCAGTTTGAAAGGTTCTAGGTGTTTTGCCGCGAGATATGCGTCTTGCAAATTTGCAACTTCCAGTTAATCAATGTTGGCCGTTGCCAAAATTACCTTTGTGTGGGTTGCAACATTGTGGGGATGATTGGGGTATAAATCCCAGCTGTTCCTCCATGAATTTGAAAATCAACAAGAGATGGAACTGTACGACGAAGAGGTTATTGCACAAGAGAAACGCTACTTGGCAGCTCCAGACTTGTCTACCAGGGCTATAGGCCACTACTTCAAAACTAGAATCCCAACTCTTTTCGACATCCCCGTTCTCAAAGACGAACGCAGATGGTACGAAATTATCAATCCACTTCCCGGACTCAGGGCTATGAACAAGCAGGACTGGAATTTCTACTTCATGGGCTTTTTTGCCTGGAGTGTTGATTCCATGGACTTCTACTGTGTGCTGGCCAGTGCGTCGCAGATTGCCCACACCCTTGGTGTCAACATCACCAAAATCTCCTGGGGGGTGACGTTGGTGCTTATGTTCAGGTCTTTGGGCGCCTTGATTTTTGGCTTGATTGCTGACCACTACGGCAGAAAGTGGCCGTACATTGCCGTCTGTGTTTTGTTCATCATCGTCGAGATTGGAACTGGGTTCGTCAAGACCTATGCGCAGTTCCTCGGAGTCAGGGCCATCTTTGGTATCTTAATGGGTGCAATGTATCCACTAGGTATGTCTTACTATTGCAGCACGGGCCTGTCACACTCTTTGTGTCACCTAATTTGGGTGCGAATTTTGTACTAACCTCAAACAGCGCTGACAACAGCCCTTGAATCCCAGTCCTCACCCAAAGCCAGAAGTGTCTTGTCCGGGTTGTTCCTTCCGGGATACAACTTCGGGTTCATTTTAGCTGCAAGTAAGTAAACTTTCCATCAGCCGATTCCCCGCACAGTACTAACAGTTTTAGGCTTTTTCAGAGCTTTTGAATTCAGTTATGGGAAGCACCACGACGAGGGATGGCGTGCTTTGTTCTGGTTCAGTGCCGGATTGCCGGTGCCTTTGATTATATGGAGACTCTGTTGGCCTGAATCGCCGGCCTTTGTCAAGATCCGTGACGAGCGTATCGCCAAACAACGTGCCATGATCGAAGCCGGTGCTGCTCCAAGAAGCAAGTTCAACTTGGCCATCTTTGAAACTTTGAAAACAGAATGGCTTATGTTCATATACTTGGTGTTTCTTATGAGTGGGTGGAACTTTATGAGCCATGGCTCCCAGGACTTGTACCCAACCTTGCTTACGAAGCAACGTCAATTAGGACCTAATGTGAGAACAGTCATCACCGTTGTTACAAACTTGGGTGCGATTTGTGGTGGCATCTGTTTCGGGCAGCTCACAGAGCTATTTGGCCGTCGTCTCACGGTCATCTTCTGTATTCTCTGGAGTGGTGCTTTCTTGTATCCTTCCTTTTTTGTCGATAAAGTTAGCACCACCATTGGAGGCGACTTTTTTTTGAACTTTGGTGTCATGGGCTCGTGGGGAGTAGCACCACTCCACTTGTTGGAGCTTGTGAACCCTAACCACCGTGCCTTCCTCAGTGGAATCGTGTACCAGCTCGGAAACTTGGCACTGAGTGCTTCCATTACGATCGAAGCAAAGCTTGGTGAGCAGTTTCCGCTTCCTAAGGTTGCCAAAGACGCGTACGATTATGGTTTAGTTATGGCCATTTTCTGTGGAGCAGTTTTCGCCTACATGACCTGCTGTATCTTGCTTGGACCAGAGAGATTCCACAGACCAATGGTTGTGCTTTCGTCGGACCACTTTGCTGATTCCGATTTATCTCTGTCAGTGGATGAAGTCAAGGCAGATGTCACCCATAAAGAGTAGACTTTGAAGTGCTTATGACCATTTCTGTCAGTGGATTACAAATCCAATCTTCAAGCTGGCTCTGGAGAATTAAAATTACTAAGTTAATGATAGAATGGTTTTATTAGCGTATTTGAATTGTCATAAATGTTTAAAACTTTGACTTGAGAGAGTAATGAGGTAGATGTGTAAAGTGGAAGGTTCTCAGATCTCGAGTTTAAAATTTCTAATGTTGATGCTTGGTCTTTGGCTTATCAAAAAACCATTTTTTTGTAATTTCTGAGTCTCACGAATGTAGATAATTCTTTTCAATTCTGAATCCAAGATACGAAGTGTTTAGTTTGTTGAGTGAGAGAATGCTTTTCAATTCTGAACCCAAGATACGAAGTGTTTAGTTTGTTGAGTAAGTCGTTTCAGGTACCACTTCCAATCAAGGCCAAATTAGCAGATAATCAGTTCACAATCCACGCCAAGCGATACTGGTGCACATCAGTAGCACACTAAACCACTTAGTTACCGGTTATTTATCTGTTTTTACTTTTAATGGAAATGAGGAAAACCTACAATTTGCTTATCTCCTTACTCACAGCATTTTCGGACTCCAAGGTCTTCCCACTGGCCAACTGGGCCTTGTAAATCGTCTTCCACTTAAACCACTCTTGTTCGACGTCTTTTATCTCAGGCGACAACCAGTCGGTTTCAGGCAACCTCGCAAGTAAGTACCCAAAGAGTGAGTCGCCTGCTCCAGTCACATTTTTAATCTGAAGAGATTTGTTTTCAGCTGGTATAGGAAAATATTGAACTACCACGCCTAGCTTGTGCCCGTCAAGCTGCTTCCCCAGAGATGTGACAGTAAATTCCGGTTTGTAAGCTGACACAGTGGGTATGGACTTGTAGTCATCTACATTCGTTGAAATGCTCACCAAAAGCACTCCCTTATCACCCAACTTGATTAAAACGTTCTGAAGATACGGAAGCAACTGGAAAGATTGCTGGAGAGCTCCCTCGTTCAACAACTTCCTCATAACTTTATGCTTGTTACCAAGAGCGTTTAACCTCTCTCTAAAGTCTGAATTTATCCCTAAAGAGTCAAGCACAGGGAACCACCCGTCATAATCCTCAAACAACCCTATCGCTGACGCACTTTCGTATATTGACAGCAACTCGTTCATGGTTGGAGTCACAAGTTTGATATTGTTGTTGGGAAACACTTCTAAATTCAACTCCGCGATTCTAGCAGATTTGGCAAACGAAGTAGGTTCGATGATTATTTGAAGGTTGTGCGAGCTGACATGGTTGAGGACTTTGTTGACCACGGCCGGGGACAAGTTGCAGTCCATGGCAACAAACTTGGGCGAGGTGGCCACTATTTGGTTGATTATATGTTCTGCAAAATCGTCTTCCACAATCTTCATATCTGCGACAGCCACCAAAAGTTCGCCCTCTGCAGAGTGAGTAGCCGAATATTGTGCTGTTGAACGGCCTTTTTTGACAAGAATCCCTGTGCTGTCGAGCCCCTCATCCTCAATATACTTGAGAATTGACTCTCCTGCCAAATCATCCCCTACAATCGAGACCAACTTTGAGGTTGACTTTTTGGAAGAGTACTCACAAGCCAAACCGATGTTGAACCCAACTCCGCCTATAGAGTTGCGAATAGTGCCTGGGTTTGAGTCGTTCATTTTAGTCGCAACACCTAGCGTCGATATCGTATCCATGGCCACCAGCCCAACTATAAGAATGTCTTTTTTCAATGTCCCTACCTTTGGTATAGGTTTACTAACTGTCTTTTGTATAGGTTTACTCGTTATAGCTCCCTTTCCTACTGAACCCTATTCATTAGTACTTGTCTTGACATCTCACTTCAAATACTTACTTTCAATTCTTCCAATTCTTTTGCTATTTTGGTGGCTGCTTTGGCGTTATTCAACACAAACTTTACGTTGCACTCTACTGACTTCCCATCCGTCTCCTTCGCAATTCTACCCAACAAGAACGGAGTCAATTCCTTTCCTTTGACTCCTTGAACACTAGCCTCTCTGTTGGCATTTTCTATGATTTCCTCTATGAAGCTCGATGACAAGGCAGATTCAACCGGAGGTGGCACACAAATAACATTCCCCGAGCTCAAGCCCATCACATTGTTTTGGTGGTAAATTGTAGAGGCCACTTCCCTGAAACTCTCAAAAGCATACGGGGAAGAAACTCCAGATTCACGGCAGTAGAATCCAGGTACCTGCACCTGCTTTCTTCCGTCGTCATTAAAGGTCAGCACAAATACACCCTGAGTCTCTAAGTACTCCATCGTCAATCCAATGTCCAAGATCGACTTGGGGCCAGAACACACAACCGAAACCGGGGTTCGTCCCAACTCGGTCAAGTCAGCAGAAACGTCAAACGTTAAATGCCCGTCCTTGTGGACTCCGCCTAGACCCCCAGTGGCAAATACCTGGATCCCACTCAAATGCGAAAGAATCATCGTCAGCGCAATCGTAGTCCCTCCATTGAGCTTACTGGCCATGGTGTACCCTATATCACGACGAGACACCTTGTTGACGGAGCCTTTTGAGGCAGCTTCAGCCAACTGTTCCAATTGCATGTCACTCACACCGACATATGGAACACCATCTATGAACGCACAAGTGGCTGGAATTCCGCCTTCCTTTCGAATGGTCTGTTCGACATTCCTGGCCATCTCCAAATTGCTGGGGTAAGGCAAACCATGAGTAATGATAGTCGACTCTAAAGATACGATTGCTCTTTTGTCGTTCAATGCCTGTTTGATCTCCTCGGAGACTACCACCGCAGACTGAGGTATAGTCTTGCAGAATCTCAGTTGTGAGAAATATCTGGTTGCAACTCTAATCATTGCTCACTTCTTTTTTCAAGTATTTGAATTTGTCTGAATGAGTGAAAGAGTAGACAACCATGAGGTAGACACTGGAGTGATGAGTTTGGACCGTGCTGCGGAGGTGTTGGGTAGAGAAAGCACGTTTGAAAGCATTTCTGAGGTTTTGACAGAGCTGAATGTTTTGAGCTTGGTTTTGGAGGCGTACCTAGTAAAGTATCCACTAGATGATTATGCTGAAGTGCGATCTTTCATTAGTACTGGGTTGAAAATACATGATATGAGTCAACTGAGTACTTTCACAGTCAAACACTACTACTTTTACCTTCGAATTGTGAGATTTTTGGCGCAATACAATCCAGATGATCCAATACTTGTTGAATTGATTTCGATTCACAGCAATCCTAACGTTCCATGGGGTTCTACTTTGAACGCAGCTCTTGTTGGCGAGATCACCAATACCTTGCAAGTGGATTGGGAGAGATTCATGGGCTTTCTCAAGGTAAACTTGCTAAAACTCCCTACGACCCAAAAACTACATGGTGGACTCAGGCCTCGTTTGGGCTACGGAGGAGCTAAACAAGAGATCATAGAGGAAGATGCAAGGCGAAACTGGAAATCTGGTAGCAAAATTCAGCTGCTTTCAATGGTTTGGTTCTTGATAGATGGTTTTAAGCACACTGGTGAAAAATACATAATGACTATAACCTCCTTCATTTTGAACGTGGGAGGCGACTATGAAGCATGGATAAAGTATCAGAACTGTCGTTTGTTGCTTCATTTCTTGGAGGTGATAGAGACTGAGAATCACTTTTTAGAGAAATCAGGGCTTTTGGAGCTTTTTATTGAGATGAGCAAAAAGTGTTTGGTGCAAATCCCTCCTATAACGCCTCCAGAAGAGTCAATCAAGGTATTGGAGGTTGGATACCGTTGCACGTTTGAGTTGTTAGCTATAAAACCTGAAACTTTGCAGTACACAGAATTGACCAACTCGAACATTCTTACCTCGTTATCACATTTGTTGAGCAACAGGGATGAGAAAAACTATCAAGTAATGGTCTTATTAGTGGAACAGCTAAATAGAGTATGTTGTCATTTTAAAACTTTGCTCATTTCAATGTCGAGGATCAACTTTTTACTCAACCAAATTATCACGAATCCTTTCATTATTGATGACAAAAAAGGGAAAGCTCTCATAGAAAAAGCACTTGAGTGCCAATATACTATCTTGACCTTGTTTGATAAAACAAACTCGCATCTACTTTTAAATTATAAATTGGACTTTTTGGGTGTGTGGATAGTTGTGATCAAAAGGATTGAGAAGTTTGAACTGTTGAGGATACAGTATGAGGGAATTATACAAGAGTTGAAGAGAAATATTGGGACTTTCACTTTTCTAGTGAAGGAAGGTGGATTTGAAAATGAGTACAATGATGTAATGAAGGAGGTTTTCAAAGAGGATAACTCTGAAGTTTGGAAAGAATATGGGTTGGTCTATTGTGGGTCTCTGATCTAAAATATGATTTTGAAGTGAAGAACTGTAATCGCTTGAAACACTCTAAACTTCTAATGTATGTGTAGATGATTCTGGATATTGACCAGGGGGTATCATTTATCAGTTATCATTTAAACCTGATTCAAGAAAATCGGGACATTAACAAGCCTTATGAGGTGCCCATCACTACATTATCGACATTACCTATCCATTAATTCTATCTACACTATGTACAATAATGAACCAGCTTTACCTCTGCTGCCCCTGCAAAGCCTGGACTACCTTAATATTCGTATCCAAGTACCTGTTCAAACAGTTGGTCAAACACTGCTCCTCGTTCAGGTCTAAGTGGCCATTGGATATAGGCTTGTTGGCATTACATTTTTTGAAGCACATGTCCGTGAAGTTGTGGATAGACATTTGAACCTTGGATTTCGAGTTTTCAGACTCGATAAATGTGACTATGTCCTGTCTCGACTTCTCGTCGAGGTTTTGTAAAGCTGATGGTGAAATCGAAGACATTGGTGTTGAAAATGTTTGATTTTTTTTTCAGTGTTTTATTTGGTTGTTAAGATTGAGAATTGTGATTGTGGGGGATGTTCGTGAGGATCATGAAGTAAAGTGTGGATTCAGAGGAGGCTTATGGACTGGGCTCTGATAGTTGCATTGACAAGAATTACGAAGGTTACGATAAGCAATAAGGGTTTGGAAAGTATGTATGAGCTGATAATCTGTACAAGTTGAACACAGCTTTGCGAGTTTGAAAGGCGTTGCTTAGGTAGGAAGTAAACGGTGAAATGAAGCGGTGCATAAATGTTCAGCATTAATGTATTTCTTTGAACACCATTTTACAGGATTGTTATGAGTCCAAATGTTGAAACGACATTATCTTGAAAGTGAGACATTGTTGGCTCCTTTTGTTGACAGCCATGAAAGTGACAAAACTCTCGAACAGGAACACTTTTAGTTCTCTAAACGTAATGTCCAAGTACGATAAATTGAAGCGAATAATAAACCTGAGGAACCAGAATGAACCAATCACGCTAGACTCGACGTACACACACCGGTTGAAAAGAGACATTGTTAAAACCAAAGAGTACTTGGTTCAGGCAGACGAAGCACTCAATTCATTGCAACAAGATAACGAAGACAGAAAAATTGATGCTCTTATTACTGCATACTCTACTATTCCATTCATTCCAGACAAAGATGATGCGATAGACATAACCATTGCATCTCAAAGGTTGCAGCAGAACATAACAAGGCAAGATCGTTTTATAGAGCTCCTGCAAGACAGATTACAGGAAGCAATAGAGCATGAGAATCTTGTTGATGTTGCAATCGGCGATTACACAGAGTTAATAGACCATGCTGAAGCCTTGATAAAGAGAAACTCTACTATGACTGAGGAAGTTCTTGACGATGAACCAGAGGATATCCAACAAATGTCTCGTATACTAAACTCGAACTTGAAATCAGTGCTCAGCGAGTTCTTACTGCTCAACAATTTGAACAATGATGATCCAGCTTATGCCCTAAACAGTAACTTGCTTTTGCTAAAGTCACTCTTGCAAAATTCTGAAGAAAAAGATCCATGGGTACAGGTAGTACCCAGCGATTTCAATGAAAAGCTTATTAAATCTCTCATAATGAAAAACGTGATAATCTCTAGATTGGATTCCTCCCGAGAATTGTACTGTCTCAAGCTCTACGATCTATCTTGAGCTGATTCCGGGGGTATCTAGGTCAAGTGGCTCGTTGTGGCACTGTTCCAGAAGGTTGTACTAGTTTTCAATTCACCATTTCAAACTAATCTTGCTAATACTCTTGGCACTACATGCCAAACCTTCTATGTAGTATTCGATCACATTTGTAACAATGGGGGCTATTTGATTGTGTACAATGTGTGAGGCATTCTGACGCTCCTGTTGCTAACAGAATCTCATTAAAATTTAGGCGGGTTCAACACACGAAAACTAAGCTGATTGAAATGCTGACAACCACAAGTATCTGGCACCCCTAATACATTGCCGACTACACGCAGAATCACGAATTCAATAAGAGCTTCTGCCTCAGCTATGCTAGGATTTCTTGTCAAGTCCATACTCTGTGTCTACCACAGTGGGAGTAAACCGTAGATCAATCTTTGTCCGATCCTGAAGCAGCGGCTATGCAAATTTAAATCTTGGCTTCTTAGCAATCAAGTTATATCATACCGTGAAAATTCAGCTCCAGCCGTTTTATTTTAAGTATGGCTCGGATGATGCAATTATTGTGTTGGGAATTTTGCAGTCAAACCTAAAATGATAGTGATTCAAATTTCTTGTCCTGAATTCGCAGCTCAGTACCGCAGAGGTAGTTCAAATGGAGGTTATAAATATAGGAAGGTTACTCCCTGGATGTTAACAAGCACAATGGTTTTAGACTGGTTGAGAAAGGACGAAAAGGGTCCTGTTGAAGTTGACTCAAAACGCTCTACTGACAAAGAAAAGAATGGTGTTGACTCTCAGATTTTTGAGCTTGAAAGCTTAAGCTCAGAGGAAAAGAAGTATGACCATATCTTCCAAGATCCAAGGGTGGCCGAGTACTACAGAAACTTATATGAGGAGCATGAGTATGAAAGTCGTCACTTGTTTGACCCAGATTTGACTTGGACTGCTGAAGAAGAGAGAAAGATTTCTTGGAAGAATGAGTACCGTATCACCTTATGGTCCTTGGTCATGTTCACTGCGCTCAACTTTGATCGTGGAAATTTACACCAGGCGTTGGCAGACGATTTCTTGAGCGACATTGGAATGAATACCAATCAGTTGAACATCGGCTCGACCATTAATTTGGTTTGTTTTTTGGCTGCCGAATTGCCATCCCAGTTGATTTCCAAGAAACTTGGTGCAGACGTCTGGATTCCTACACAGATGTGTTTGTGGAGCGTTGTGACCATGGGCCAAGCGGGAATCAAGAACGTTCACACTTTTTACGCTACTAGAGCGTTGTTGGGTTTACTTCAAGGTATGTTGACCGAAATAAATTAGCTATTTAACAATTACTAACAGTTTTAGGAGGTACGTTTGTTTAAATAAAGTGGATGTGCACCAATACTAACAGATAGGTTTTATTTGTGACTTGTGCTTGTGGCTCAGTTATTTTTACACCTCTAGTGAGTTGCCAATGAGATTGTCTATTTTCTACATTGCCAATCCAATGACAACAGTTTGGTCTTCGTTGCTTGCGTTTGCCTTATTGAGAATCAAAACACCTGCACTCGAACATGGCTGGCAGGCTTTATTTATTGTTGAAGGTGGATTCACTTTTCTCGTGGGTTTAATTCTGTACTTTCTCATGCCTCCCCTGGTTGCTCAGACTCGTACATGGTATAGAAAGAACGGGTGGTACACCGAAAGAGAAGAGAAGATTCTTGTGAATAAAATCTTAAGAGACGATCCTCAAAAAGGTGACATGAATAACAGAGAACCAATTGGACCAAAACAATTATTGAAAGCATTGGCTGATTATGACATGCTTCCAGTTTACCTAATCAGACTTCTCGTTGACATTGGATCTACCCCAGTTTCAAATTATCTTCAAATAACTTTGAGAAAGATGGGATTTAGTACTTTCAAAACCAATGCTTTGACTATACCTTACAATATAGGCATGGTGATTACAATGTTGACCCTTACTCACGTTTCCGAACGTTATAATTTCAGAACACTTGCTTTAATGGTAATTCCTGTTTGGGTTGTAACCTGTATGCTCGCCTTAAGGTATTGGCCTAAGGCTCAGAAGGATATTTGGGGAACGTATGCACTTCTCACAGTTATGTTGTCACATCCTCCACTGGTACGTTCTTTTTTTTTTTGAAATTTTCGCTATTTCTTCGTGAAAAATACTAACCCACATTTAGTGGCCGCTTTCTATATCCCTTACAAGCAGTCTTAGTAATAGTGTATCGAAGCGTGGTGTTAGTGCCGCCATGGTCAACGTATTTTCTCAGACTGCTGCCATCATATCAGCTAACATCTATAGAAAGGATGATATGCCACTTTACAAAAGAGGCAATAAAGAATTGATTGGAATCGCGTTTGGTGCTATTGGAATGTGTTTGTTCGCTCGTTTCTACTATCAGTTTAGAAATAGGCAGAAGGAATTAATTTGGAACAAGCTCACTGAAGAAGAGAAGGAAGATTATGCTAAGAATACCTCTGATGAAGGAAACAAGAGGTTAGATTTTAGATTTGTTTATTGATTGTTTTTTTTTATTTGTTATCTCCAAGTTTAAGTGAAGGTTAGATCTATTCTTTTTAACTTCGAAATGGACACTATTTTTAAGTTTTGGCTGCAAATTTTCTTCATTTCTGTGCATGGAACAGGTACTCTGGTCATCACATGATATCCCAGTTTGTAAATTACATAGTCTACATGCAGTACGGAGATCATATTTTTTAAGTGACAAAATGATCAAACTCCTTCTGATTGGTGGAGACTGGTATTCATCATCCACTTTTAGATGAAATTAAGTGTCCGTACATTTGATGTGTTATCAGTTCACTAAGGTTTCCTAATTTAGATGTGAAAAGCATTGGGAGCCAATCATCAATTTTCAGTGAAGGATTTGATGAGATGCTTTGACGATTAGGCCACGTCTAGGGATATATCTTGGAGATTACCTGCTGATTTAATGTGTAGATTTAGTACCAAATTCGTTATAGCCTAGTAAAAACAATCCAAGAGACTGAATCAGTCTAGGAGATTGAATTGGGGGTGAGTCAGAGCTTTTCTAGTAGAACCACTGAATACACATGCGGAACCAGCCTTGCATACCCATAACCTATTAATTGGGGAGAGTTGTAAGAATGAAAAAGTCTTGTGGATTCGGGTTTGAGTTTCTAGGTTGCTGAGAAAAGTGTGATTCAAAGGTATGGATGAAAGATCTCAAAGAAGATCGAAATCATCAAATGCTCTTCACAAAATATCCTCCAGCGAGATTTTCACTACACAAACCACGGCCGGTTTTTCAGTTAGTAGGCGAATCCTCAGCATATCAGTTTAACAAGTGGTAAATTCTTCATAAGTCAATCAGCTAACGAGCCACAACCTCACTCCCAGACCCCTCAAGCTCAATCTCAAGCTCGCTTCACTCATTAGATCGCTTATGAGCTCGCTCGCTAAACGTCTCGCTTTTTTTATCATCCGTCAGCTCAACCCACAATTTCAGAAACAACACCTCCAATGACAGTCTCTTTGTATAGAAATGAACTGAGTTGTAAGTTGGCCAACCTAACTCTCTCTCTCAGAGTAACCCACATTCAAGGACGGACCAAAAGTTTTGAATGCGAAAGTACTAGCAGCTCTTCTTTTATGTACGCTAAAAATTAGTAGCACATCACCTGCGGGAGAATCACGTAGGGTCCACACGGAACTAACATCTACTAAGGTCGTTGAAACCATGGTAGCACAAAGTCTGGCAGCAGTTGCAATGTGTCAAGGGTTGCCAGAAAGCACTCTGAGGTGGATAAGTACCCTTGATACGTTAGAAGTAAGCTAAACTTTTATTGATATTGCGTCAAGGTCTCCACAGTCAGGTATCTAACATACTTGATAACACCTGGGGGTCCCTAGCAATTGTACAATTAGCTGGCTGCTTAATATTCCCTAATTCTCTAATTTTGAACGCGAAATCCCTAGTCCAGCAAATTACGAGCAAATTTTTTCTTGAGTTGCAATATTAGATCTTTGCATCCTCGAAGATGCCTTATGGTGAAATACAATCATATAGTGATCAAATATTTTACAAACCCTCAATTTACACAAAATACGGGGTAGCAAAATCTAAACGATCATAACAACGCTGCGGATCTAACGAGCGTAACGCCACCAAACCACTCTACATCCGAACTGTGCTGTTACCGACACCCCCAGTTTTTCTCTAAATTCCGATGCATCTTCATTCCATAATCTCAGCAGAACCTTCTAGTCACCATTGAATTTCATGTAATTCGCGTGATAAAAAGTGATACGAGATCGCCACAGCATCACCGCTAGCACAAACTGAAGAAAACTTAGCCATGTTTTTTTTTAAAAAAATCAATTTACTCATTCCCAAGCTCTTCCTGAGCGTTCTGAACCCCAGAGCCACTCCCTCAACCACCGCACACTCCATTCAGCACCCCTACCCTGAGAAATACCAGAGCCACAATAAAACTACCGGAATTTTGTGCCTCATCTCTAGGAACTAGATTTCCGTTTTGGGCAACTCAAGTCTAACCACATCTACTTTTTTTTTTGCAGATACTATTCATATTCTTGGAACCATAGGGTTTGGAGAAAGGGCTGTGAACACTCCTCCTTTGCCTATTGTTCGGTATAAATACCAAAGGAAAGCGCAAAGTCCATTTTCCACCAAGAATGACTGAGAAATCTGAATCACCAGTGGTCTACGACTCCACTCTGTTGGGTACCGAAGAGCTGACTTACCACGTCTTTTCCGACCCTAAAGTCGCGGCGTACTACAGAGACTTGTACGAAGAGCACGAATATGAGTGCCGTCACTTGTTTGATCCAGAAATCACCTGGAATAAAAAGGAGGAACGTGCGGTGCTCTGGAAAACCGATCTTAACATCGGACTCTGGTCTTTGATCATGTTCATGCTGCTTAATTTTGATAGATCTAATATCCGTCAGGCCTTGTCTGACAACTTCTTGCAGGACTTGGGCATGACCACCAATCAGTACAACAACGGTAACACCATTTTTTTGGTCTGCTTTTTGGTGGCGGAATTGCCATCGCAGTTGATCTCGAAAAGATTGGGTGCAGATGTCTGGGTTCCAACCCAAATGTGCTTGTGGGCTGGTATCACCATAGCACAGGCAGGGATCAGAAACTCAAAGGGCTTTTACGCAACTAGAGCTTTGTTAGGGTTGTTCCAAGGTGGTACGTATTTGAAGAAGATGTGACTTTAAACATTTACTAACTATTCAGGCTTCGTTTGTGATCTTACATTATGGCTCACTTACTTCTACACGGCGAAAGAGTATCCTTTGCGGTTGTCTTTCTTCTACGTTGGAATACCGTTAACGACCGTTATTTCGTCGTTGCTCGCTTTTGCGTTGTTGAGGATCAAGACACCGGGCTTACCATATGGCTGGGCATGGTTGTTTATTGTCGAAGGGTTGTTCACATTTACAATCGGTATACTTCTGTATTTCAATATGCCAAGCTCCATTGTGGCAACGAAGACTTGGATCGCCAAAAAGTACACTGAGAGAGAGCAAAAAATCTTGGTCAACAAGATCTTGAGAGACGATCCTCTGAAGGGTGACATGAATAACAGGGAGCCTGTTTACCCGAAGGAGCTTTTAAAGGCCTTGTTGGATTATGATTTGTTACCGATTTATTTCATAAGATTTTTCGCAGATATAGGCGCATCCCCAGTTTCACTTTACCTTACTATCATTTTCAGAAAGATGGGATTTTCGACTTTCAAGACTAACGCATTGACCATTCCTTACAACGTTTTGAGTATTATCACACTATTTGGCATTGGGTATTTTCGTCGGTACGTGAAGTCCAATTCCCTAGCATTGTTGACAATTCCTGTGTGGATCGTTCCATGTCTTTTTGCTCTACAGTACTGGCCCCACTTGTTGCAGAAGCAATATGTTTGGGCAGCATTTGCCTTGCTCACGGTTATGTTAGCCCACCCCATTACAAGCGTTTCAATCTCGTGGGCCTCAGAGAACAGTAACAGTGTCCGAAGTAGAGCGGTGTCGAGTGCGGTTGTGAACATCTTCTCGCAGGCTGCTGCAATCACTTATTCGAACCTCTACCGACAAAAGGATGCTCCATACTACCACAAAGGCAACAGAAGTTTGATCATAATTGGGTGTATTACCATGGGCCTTTGTGTGGCAGCGCGGTTCTACTACCCTTGGAGAAACAGGCAAAAGGAAGCCAAGTGGAGCAAGATGACTCAAGAGGAGCAGCAGTATTATATTCTGAGTACCACTGATGAAGGAAACAAAAGATTGGATTTTAGGTTTGTTCACTAGTTATTTATTATGTTTTTCAATAGAAAGTTATGTTAATGCGGCACTTTGTAAGTTTTAGTCTTTTTTGGTATGGTTTGCAGCCAAAGTATTTGATTGCACAAATCAATTTGGCTGCAAAAGTTTATTTAAGTGGTGTTGATCCCTGGGATGCCAGTGTGTTTCAGGTGGCGATAAGGAGACTGCAGACGAGGCTCTGCTAGTGGCACCCGTGAGCGGTAAAAAGAGATGCCAACAGGTAAATAAACCTTCCTTTTAATGTTTCTAGCTAGCCTGGTGCGTTATCCTCTTCAATGAGTGTTAACTTCTATATGTATGCAGAGATATGTTTCGAGATTTTCAATTTTGCCTGGTGCCTTATCCTCTTAACTGATTGTTAACATCTATTTGTTTGCCGAGTTACGAAAGTATTTACCCTCCAAGTGTGAATCTCTCTCTATGAGTTGCTCTATCTCAAAATCCGTCAATGTTGTTTTGAGGAATCTAAGGATTGTACTAGGTAGAGGGACACTGAAGTGCCCAGAGAGCCACCGCGACCACGCTGAAGAAATACCTGACAACTCCACACGAATCACCAATATTAATACGTGAATCAGCATCCTTATGATGTGCAAACTATCATTACCGTCGACTATGAACTACCCAACGAACCAACTTCACAATAGTTTATGGTTCGCTATGATAAGGATATATGATTCGGTCACTCTTGAGATTGGACCCTCTTAATAGAGAAGGTCTGCTGTTTTTAGATCTTGTCTTTTTTTCATATTAATCACAATCACAGTTATCTGATCTTTACATTTAATGTATTTTTTTCCCTTTTGCACTCAACAGTTGTCTCTCTCTAGGAAGAAAGAACTCACGACACACAACAGTACAAGGTTGAATTTGTGAGCAGTAAGGGTAACATCAACATGCTTTAGCGGTCCTAAGATGGCTTTTTTTGGAAGTTTGTTGTCACACACTGTTACTTTTTGATTGTGGAGCACTGATGTGCTTTCCAAACTTTATATCATCAGCAGCCACACCTATCGATACTTATAAACCGATGTAGCCTATAATTGAGACTCCAATGAGAAAAGGACCACACTACCACACTGTTGATGAGCTGGACTCATCAATTCGCTTGGTCCCTCTCGACTCTAAGGACCATGAGAGAGACTTGGAGATCGACATAGAAACTCAAAGTGTGGATGAGTTGAGTGAGAACGTGTTCTCGGACCCCAAGGTGGCAGAGTATTACAGAAACTTGTATGAAGAACACAGATATGAGTGTCGACACTTATTTGATCCCGATTTCAACTGGTCTAGGCAGGAGGAGAGGAGAATTGTACGCAAGAATGACATCGCAATCACTCTCTGGGCCGTGGTGATGTTCACGAGTATGAATTTTGACAGAGGAAACCTTCACCAAGCTCTCTCAGACAACTTCTTGGAGGACTTGAACTTGACTACCAACCAATACAATATAGGAATGACGGTGAATTTGGTTTGTTTTATTTTAGCTGAGATTCCCTCACAGTTGATCTCCAAAAAGTTGGGAGTGGACTTCTGTGTCCCCATGCAAATGGTCTTGTGGTCTTTGGTCACCATTAGTCAATTCAATCTCTCCACTGTGAGTGGTTTCTACATCACTCGAGGTTTACTTGGGTTGTTAATGGGAGGTTTCATAGCTGAAATAACCGTTTGGATGAGCCAATACTACACTGCCGAAGAATATTCAACCAGAATTTCCATATTCTACATCTCCAACCCGTTGACAACGTGTTGGTCGTCATTGATATCTTTCTTTGTCTTGAGAATCAAAACGGAGTCGGTCCAGCAGGGCTGGCGCTTTTTGTTTTTGTTCGAAGGTTGTGTCACCTTGATTATAGGAATAATTTCGTTTTTCAAGATTTCTCCATCAATAGCACGGCTGAAAACTCGGTTGCACAGAAAAAGCATTTACACTCCGAGAGAGGAGAAGATCTTGGTGAACAAGATTCTAAGAGATGATCCGCTGAAGGGCGACCTGCATAACACAGAACCAATAACCTTCAAAGACTTGGCGAAAGCTTTGTTGGACTACGACCTCCTTCCAGTTTACATGGTGCGCTACTTTTCTGATATTGGTTCAGCTCCAGTCTCGAACTATCTTCAGCTTATTTTGAGAAAAATGGGGTTTTCAACATTTAAAACAAATGCCCTTACCATTCCACACAACCTTTTGAGTATTGTTCTGCTTTTTGCAGTAAACTACTTTGCACTCTTCGTTAAATCGTTCTCGATTGCTATCATTACAGTTCCAATGTGGATAGGGTCTCTTTTGTTGTACCTACAGTACTGGCCCGGTGCTCAAACCAATGTCTGGGGGACGTACGCTTTACTCACTGTTATATTATCACATCCCGTATCGTCTGCGCTAACCATCAGCTGGGCTTCGAAAAACTCCTACTCTACTTCAAGCCGTGCGGTTTCGGCTGCCGTTTTGAATATGTTTTCACAGACTGCAGGGATTACTTCAGCAAACATATACAGACAAGATGATGCTCCATTGTACCATAGAGGAAATTCGTACTTGATAATAGGTACTTTTGTTACCATTTTCATTTGCATTGGTGCTAGGCTTTATTATCCGTTTAGGAACAGACAAAAGCAGAAGAAATGGCAAAGTATGTCTTTAGAGGAGAGGGAGAATTATTTGGAATTCACGAGTGATAAGGGGAACAAGAGATTAGATTTTTCTTTTGTTCATTAGGGAGGTGTTAATGGAATACTTCTTAGTTATGATTGTTGAGGTTGATAATTTGGTATTGTAGTGAAAACAGGACAAATATAAAACAATGGGAATTAAAGGACGAAATAAATTTAAAGAACCTAAGTCTGATACTCCCCAAGTTGTAAAATGAAAGAAAGCAAACTTGGAGCTATACCTGAGCAGGAGTTTTCTGCACCTCCTCTTATTTTTGGAGTGTTATCAGCAAGTGCTATTTCCACACCCCAACTGCTAACTCTCCAGTGGCATTGCAACATAGTAATAAAGAATAGCTAATACTCCTTTAAATTTATTTCCGGCCTATTATCTTCGCTTATCGTACCACGTCAAAACTGTCCCGATGGCAGACCCTGAACAAATATTTCTCATTTGTGGCTTTCTGGTGCCAGCTATTAATCACGAATATTCACATAAACTTGTTAAATTCTGCATGTGGTTTCCTGAAAAGGTATAGGTGCGCTCAACGTTGAGAAGAAAATGCACTGGAGTGCCACAACTGACACCATAAGTGACGTTTCAACCGGCAGTCATATTGCGCTTTGAATTTGAGTAGATAAGCTTGAATCTTTGGGATTCCGCTGATTCCCGACCTGACTTCACAATTTTGCTTGTAAGTAAAATGCTATTACACTCTTTTCAGGTTGTAGAGCTGCTGCCACTAATTAACTGCCTTCCCTCAACCAAAAGTTGCTGAGTTATGCAATGCTGATTTGACAATATGAAATCCAAATGAAATGACAAATAGACTCTAGTTCCGACAAGAGAATGCATCTAAGGACGTATTTTTAACAACGGTTTTAAACTGAGCTGGAATATTTTAATCCTCTGCTACCTGGCGGAATATGAAACATATTAGCCTTCTGAAGTGGTTACATCCTGCGAAAGCTATTAAAAGTTCTGAGTGTTCGTTTTATTCAAGATCTCTACGTGGAAGAAAGGCCAGTCTGTGAAAGATTGGAGCGTTATCTTAACCTTTTCAAATAAGTCGAACCTCTTGATGAATATTTGATGTTCCAGTGTCAGTTGAAGTCTCTCAGGCCAGTTAGAATATCAGAATAGGCTTGCATGAGTGCACTGGTAATCCTGGTTTCTGTTTGATTTGAATTTGCACACCACTCTGACAATCTATTCAGAATCATTGATTAGAAATGTATCTTCCTAGCAGACTTGAGCTTCGAGTTTGCTTCCGAGAAATGTTACGAATCTCTCTACTTCTCATCTAAAGCGGGCACAAGTTGTAGAATAAGCGTGGTAACCTGATTTTTTCTCAATGCAATTCATTAACAAACTACCGTGGATCCATAGTTGTTCAATAGGGTAAGTAATGAATGAGTTCTGTAACAAATAACAAAATTTTAACAACTGAATTATTAGAACGGCGTTATTTTGTATGAGCAATCTTATCAGTTAAGGGCGTTCGCATTCTGTAAATGTACTTAAAGTTGATTTCTATGACTGGTTCTGGACCGTTCATTAATTGTTTTTAAATATGTGTCTCTGTCTTCTTAAACGCGTAGCATCGGGGGTCTATCCTTGCATCAAAGTTTGTACTATGCATACCGTTTTTGCAGCCATTCGTTGGCTGTATGCAGTAAATCAAATACTGGAGAAACTTCCTTTTGGTGTGGAGTCAAGATTTTCCATGGCCATCTGGAAGTAATACCTAAACCAGATTTTCCAACTCCCATGAGTACCCTTTTGTATTAAAGCAATTCACTTCATGTTAAAAGAACAAGAAGGTGCAGATAATACTTCAAAATTAGAAAATACATCAAAGCTAGCAGCCTTTACCAACTCGTACTATGCACCCCTCAACTGGTCCTACTGCCTTAAATAGAAATAGCATACTCGAATGAAACTATTGTCGTACTTGTTGTGTAGTCAAAATCCTTTGTACTGTATTGACCACTTTTCTGCCCAATCTGCAAGCATTAGAATTTCCTCACCACATGCTTAAAGCTTAAAAGAAGCTTTCACGTGAAGTCGAATGCACCTTCTTGGACAGACACAGCGCAAGTCGTCAAGCTTTACCCAAAATGTGAACAATAAACCAAGGCTTCGAATCATCTATTATTGAACTGTAAACGCTATTTTGCAAAAGATGAGGCAAACGGTTCTAGAGCAGACTATTGGCGGAAAGAACATAGTTTTCACCACACAACGCAAGCCTGCAAACCCAAATGAATAGTATTCACAGGAGCTCAAGAAAGGCCAAAGCTTGGTAATGAGTATATTTCGGTTTTAGACAGAGATTCACTTGAAAATAATCTAGGCGGCGTTAGATTGAACGTAGAGTTCCCAACCAGATCTTATTGTATCAAAGTATCGTTCCTTAAATTTGGGGGTGAAACAAGCATCTTTCTGGCAGGTTCAGAACAAAGTGAAAGATGTAGGTTTCACAGTCAGGGAGTCTATAATTAGATTCATCAAAGGTATTAAGTCTCGAGGATTCTCTTTGTAAATGCAGCAGTATGTTGTTCCCCGTTCTTTTGATCTTTGCTGAGATTTCGTGGGCCCTCTGTGTTCCACCCAGAAACAATGATTACCTCAAGTTGGACTTTTCAGTTCAGAGCTGGGACACGAAAGGTATTCTGGCAAGAGACTTGTTTCAATCTTTGACGTTGACCCCACGCAGCTCGTCATTTTATACCGTTGATTTGGAGGTTGGGTCGGACCACCAGAAAGTTTCAGTGATGCTTGACACAGGCAGTTCTGATCTTGTGATTCCTGCAACAGACACTGCCTGCGGAGTCTACGGGGGCTGCACCTCATTTGGAGCCTTCAACCGGAACTCTTCCACGACTTACAAGTCGACCGAAACAGTGTTCAACCTCAGCTATGTGGATGGTTCTGGGTCTACTGGAGTTTACGCCAAGGACGACATAGCAATCCCCGGTGGAGCTACAGTTAAACAATTTGAGTTTGGTGACGTCAATAAAACCTCCAACGGGTACGGCATCCTAGGAGTGGGTCTCAACCAGTCTGAGGCAATCTTGTTTAAAGATAAGAACAATAGTTCGTTGATCTACCCAAATTTCCCGAATGCGTTAAAAGACCAGGGATACATTGCAAGAGCTTCATACTCTTTGTATTTGAACAGTGTAAATTCATCCTCAGGATCAGTGATTTTTGGTGCGATTGACACTGAAAAGCATGAGGGACCATTGACGACACTACCATTAGTAACGAGAAGACTTGCAGTCAACTCCACGTCTATTCAACTAGGCAACGCCAGCATCGAAACCAACTTCGGGCTTTCTTTTGACTCTGGCTACTCATTGTCAGAATTGCCTCAAGATATAGTGGATTCGATCGCAAAGCAGTTTAACGCAACATACGTTCAAAACGCACAAGCTTACTCTATAAATTGCACGCAACCAGACAAGTATGTCACACTAAACTTCGAGCAAGGCGGGACTTTCAGGGTTCCGTACTCAAGCTTGGTGTTGCCAACACAAGACTACTGTTTTTTGGGCATCATTGTTTCCGGAGAAGGTGGCAGTTTAAACAAACCACCCACCATCGGACAAAACATTTTAAGGCACGCGTATGTTTTCTTCGACCTTGATTACAAGCAGATTTCGTTTGGGCAGGCCAAATATACGAATTCTTCAAATATTGTTGCCGTTAAGTAGGCTTAGGTTTCTGATAGAATATAGAATATAAGTTGAATTAACAGATAAGTGAAGCCACCAAATTGATCAGGTCGCAATATTTTGTGATCAGCTGGAATTACCTCGGAATGCTATCGAGATGAAATTGACTCTCCACACTGACTTATCTAACTGGTCCACTGCTTATCGATTCCCACTACGAAGAATGTTCCCCAGTTTTGCGGAATAATGGAGAATTTTTCATTCCTAAACCTTCTCATCAAATTTTCAAGTCTTCAAAGAACTTTACCCATTCTGCTCTCCATTCCCTCTTTCTTTCTTCCTCAACCCAAGCAGCATCAATACTGTTAACAAGGAACTGTTTCAAATCCTCTAAAGTGTAATCAAAATTCTTCACCATCATCGCCCAGCTTTCCGTTGGAGTAACCTGGTGAAAAATCGGATCGTCGGTGTTTGGGAAGATCCTAAGCCCTTTTCTCGCCATGAACCTTATTGGGTGCTTTGCAGCCCACTCATCTTTGGGTAAAGTCCTCAAATAGTAGGAATTCGAGGGCACCACCGTGAAAATGATGCCATTCTTGATACAGTGCTCAACCAATGCTGGGTCGTCCAACACAGTGTACCCATGGTCGATTCTGTCGCACTTGAGTTTGTAGATGGCGTCCGCTACATACGTGCTCGGACACCCAAACTCTCCAGCGTGCGCAGTCAACTTGTACCCATACTCTTTGGCCAAGGAATAAGCTTCCGTGAAGAGTGCCGGAGGCCCATTATTTTCCCTGTAGTCAATACCAATTCCAACCACTTTGGGGTGCTTGTGTGCATTCATCCACTCCACCATCTCAACCGCATACTTGGGGTCGACTTCCCTGTCGATGGAACAGATCAACTTACTCTCTATACCGAACTTGCTCTCAGCATCTGCAATAGCCCTGATAATCGCATCCTGTGCTTCTTTATACGAAATCTTCGAGACGTGCACCGTACCAGTCGGGTTCCAGAAGAACTCGCTGTACTTGACATTGTGACTGCTCGCGTCTTCAAGATACTCTACAACGAGTCTGTACAAATCGTCTGGCGAGCGAACCAAATGGCTATCCATGGCCCGCAAAATCCTCAACACCCCAACCGGTTTATCGCCCCTCGTGTAAAACTCTTCAATATCGCTCTCTGAAACCGGTGACCCAGCAGCCCTGTTGAAGTCAATGAACGTAGCCTTCCTAATAGTGCCAAACAAATGGCAGTGGAGCTCCACCTTCGGGATCCCATGGCAAATTTCCTCCAAGCTCATCTTTTGCTACTTGTTATCAGTGTATTCTCGAATAGCCCCAGACAGAAAGCCACCTTACTAATAGCTAGAATTTACAAGTTGAGTGTTCCAACGGAGTCTCACTTCCGTTTTCTTATCACATCTTAACAATATGACAGAGACGTTTTTTTCACCGGGGCCGCTTTCCTATCTCGTCTTATCTTCTCAGGCCCGACAATCCAAATACGAACTCCACTGGACTTCCGAGTCAAGATCATCTCCAATCAAAAAAAGACGAAACAATGCACAAATGTAAGCTCGAGCCGATCTTTGCCTTGTCAGAATAGCTCAAAATGCTTTGTGGGCGACACACTGCAATATCCACGAACGACTAGTTACGAGAAATGATACGACAGGTCGAAAGAAAAGTATCAGATAATGCAAAGATAGCTTGGAGGTTATCGTCTGCCTGCAGTAGGGCTTTTATGGGCATCTCATCGAATCTGGTTCGAGTATAAAACCAGTCGAGGTAGTCGTTGAACTTTGGAACATCATAAAACATTGGTTCATCATATAATATGAGCAACGAAAAGGATCATGAACTCATTGTGGACGAGGCTCCACTCAGCTTAGACGAACTGGAAGAAGACCATGGGGTCGACTTGGCCAAGATGACCAGAAAAATCGACTACTTCTTGTTGCCAACCTTGTTCTTGGTGTATGCGTTGCAGTTCATGGACAAGTTGGCCTTGTCGTCGTCTTCTGTGTACGGTGTGCGTACTGCTAACCACTTGAAGGGCCAGGACTACTCATGGGTCTCTTCGATTTTCTACTTTGGCTACATTGGAGGCCTGTTGCCTACCGCTAGACTTCTCCAAATCGTTCCTCCAGGAAAGTTCATGGCTGTCACTGTTGTTTTGTGGGGTATCGTCTTGGCTTGCACTTCTGCTACGCATTCGTACGCTGGGTTGTTGGTGGCCAGATTCCTCTTGGGAGTCTTCGAGTCAGCCGTGTCCCCCACGGCTGTCTTGTTGTCCTCCATGTTTTACACTCCACAGCAGCTCCCGTTTCGTACCGGTATCTGGTTCGCAGGTAACGACTTTGCCGGTGTTATCAGTGGTTTCATTGTCTACGGCTTGGGCCACATCAAGGGATCGTTCGAGCCCTGGAAGATCATCTTCATCTTGTACGGCTGCCTCACGGCGATCTACGGAGCCTTTGTGTACTTTATCATCCCAGACGGGCCACACAACGCGAGGTTCTTGAGCGACAAGGAGAAGGCCTACTACGCAAAGTACAGAGTGCAGTCCAAGGTCAGCCACGAGTTGAAATGGGACCAGGTTGTTGAGTGTTTGTTGGACGTCAAAACCTGGTTGCTTGTTTCAATCACCATCTTGAACATTTTGCCTAACGGTGGTATCATCTCGTACGGGTTCATCATTGTCAACGGGTTTGGATTCAGTTCCATCGACACCACGTTGTTGAGTGTGCCAAGTTCCGTCATCACATGGGTCTCGATTGTCAGTACTGGTTACTTTGCCACGAGATTCCTGAACATGAGATGCTACATGATGATTGCAACGGTCATCTTGCCGATCGCCGGCAGTGCTCTTATATACGCCTCGCATCTCAAGGGTGTCAAGTTGTTGGGCTACTTCTTCATGAGTGTGCAGCCGGCCACTTTCCCACACGTATTGGCGGTGGCTGCTGGTAACTACCAGGGCACCACCAAGAGAGTTTTGATCAACGCCATCATCTTCTTGTTCTACTGTGGCTGCAACATTGGTGCTTCGCAGTTGTTCAGGGCTGATGAGGCTCCAACGTACCCAACTGCGTTCAGGTCCTGGATCGTTACCCTTTGTCTTACTATTGTTTTTGCGTTGGGTACTCGTTACTACTTGATTATGCAGAACAAGAAGAAGGGTGGGGTTGAGGTTAAGCCTACTGGTTCTGACCAGGATCCAGATCTTACTGATAAGAACGATCCATCCTTTGTGTATTGTTATTAATTTATTGTTTGTTTGTTGGCTGCAAATAGTCATAATAAAAAATTTAATTTAAAATTCTGGGGTTAAGGTTGAGCCTACTGAACAAGACCCTGATGTTACTGATAAGTACGATCTATCGTTTGTGTATTGTAATTTAATGCTGGCTGCAAATTTAATAAAATTTTAATCTAAAATTGTAAGTAGGGTTGGACACAGATTCATTGCGTATGATTTACTCGAACCGTAATCACGTTAGTCATTTAGATCACGTTAACACGTTAACACGTTAATCACTTTAATCACTTTTATCATGTAATCACGTTAATCACGTTAACCACGTAAACACGTTAATCAAGTTAAACACGTTAAACTCTTTAACCACGTTAACCACGTTAATCATAAGCTATTCACAAGCTAATTACACCGTTAATAACACCGTAATCACACCGTAATCAAACCTAATCACTTCGTTTACCGGTAATGTACTTCACGCATATCCGAAGGTGTCCAAACACCCTCGCATTTTTCTCGTTACTACGGCACTTCTTGTTTACCGTGACAACATCTGTCACTTTCAATTAGCTGTTTTAGGTCCACTATATTTAGGTTGCAAAAAGTTCCAGATTCTTCTTTGAAGTTGCAAAATTAAGAATTTTGTTTTAGAATGATTAGATGTTTAAATGATACTGTGAACGTGAACTCTGCTTAAGAATGTTAAAATGTTTAAATGATACTGTAAATGTGATTGAAAATTACCCAAGTTATTGTATGTAGAATATATTCAAATTGTATATTTTATTGCAAATTTAACATCTATAAAACAGCCATCAACCTCTCCCCACTCTTCTGCTCAACAGTTAAATCACTAGACCTCACATACTTACCCAACTTGTAGACACTCTGAACATACCCATCCTTGTTCAAAACTACAAAATCCGCATCGCAGCCAGGCTTCAAGAACCCCCTTTGGTTCTCCAAACCAACCGCAACAGCAGCATTGTTGGTGACAGTCTTGACAGCCTCCGCAAGGGTCACCCCAGTCCACATAATCAAGTTCCTGATACACGCAGGCAAGGTGGTGGCAGCACCAGCCAACGTGTCCGTGCCCTTCAAGACCAATCTGTAGCCGTCCTTCACTATGTACTGGTCGTCCCACTTGTAGGTGCCGTCCGGCAAGCCAATCAAGTGCATTGCGTCCGTCACAAGAAAGCACTTTTCCGGGTTCGATCTGTACGCCAACGCGCACATGGAGGGGTCGACATGAACCCCGTCGCAGATCAATCCAAAGTACGGCGTGCTGTGCAGCTTGGGCAGGTTGATCAAGCCAAGGACGCCAGCGTCTCGGTGGTGTGGTTGCGGCATCGCATTGTACAAGTGCGTGATCATCGTGGCACCCTGTTCTACAGCTTTGAGGCCTGTCTCATAATCGGTCATGGTGTGGCCAATTGCAAATGTTATATTCTTCGACTTCAAGGCAGGTATCACCTCGAGCACACCCTCGATTTCTGGCGCACCAGTGACAATAGCGACGTTTTCAGTCAAGTTGGCCTCGCCGCCGTAGATGTCGTACACCAGCTCCGCACCTTTTTTCGCACTGACAAACGCCTCTGGTGGGTGGCAGCCCTTTTTCTTCAAGTTGATGAAGGGCCCCTCCAAGTGCGCGCCCAACGAGTCGCACTTTTCGCTCGAACGCGTCTTGTGGTAGAACGGCAACACCTTCGAGTACACCCTGGGGAACGTGGACGGCAACGTCGGACACAACCCCGTCACTCCAGTACTCAAGTACTTGGCCATTGCGTCATTGTACTTGGCCTGGAAAACCCGAACCTCAGCATCGGTAGACTCGGAGTTGATGTTGGAGAAGCTGACTTCGTAGATGCCGTTGTTCTGCAAGTCCAAGAACCCAGGCGCGAGATACTGGCCCTGCAAGTTGATGGTCTCGCTGACGAGCAGGTCGTCAGAGGGCGCGGCCACTATCTTCCTGCTGGTGTTGTCAAAGTAGAGGTCGGTGCGCTCGTAAACAACTCCGTTGTCGATCAAGTGGCAGTTGGTAAATCTCGTCAAGCTCATGTTTGGCCGTCGAGATCAGCCAACTCCTCGATATATATACTACTCATCGGTCACTCTTGGCCTACAATGTGACATGAAGCAACCGAAAAAAAAGTGCAACCTAATGCCAGGAAAAGAAAAGGCGAAAAATTGGATAACGTGGGGTGGCCGATGCAACATAAAGATGGATATAATGTAACAGATGGATTAGCCGGAGTTGTATGTGAAGGTGGACCAATGTAACATCATACATGTTACATTTTGATGGCATTTTTATGTTTTAATGGAATCTTTTATGTTTTTGTAGTTTATATAAGGCTGGAAAGTAGGGATCGTTTATAAAGTACAGATACTAAATATTGAAAATTGCATTCACATGAAACAGGTCACCTTTTCCTCAGCAGACTCCGCAAGTGAGTATCTTGCCAACTACATTATCAACAAAATCAATGCATTTCAGCCTACAGAATCACGTCCATTTGTGTTAGGGTTGCCTACCGGCTCCTCTCCAGAAGGAGTGTACGCTCGTATTGTCGCAGCACATAAGCAAGGAAGAATCTCGTTCAAGAACGTGGTCACCTTCAACATGGACGAGTACTTGGGGTTGCCCCCAAGCAACCCGCAGTCGTACCACTACTTCATGTACGACAAGTTGTTCAACCACATCGACATCCCCAAGCAGAACATCAACATATTGAACGGGTTGGCTGCGGATGTGGACAAGGAGTGTGCGGACTACGAGGCCAAGATCAAGAGGTACGGCCGGATCCACTTGTTTATGGGTGGGTTGGGCCCTGAGGGCCACTTGGCGTTCAACGAGCGCGGGTCGTCGAGGGGTTCCACGACACGCAAGGTCGAGTTGGTGGAGTCCACGATCGAGGCCAACTCGCGTTTCTTTGAGAACGACAGAAACAAGGTTCCAAAGGCTGCGTTGAGCGTGGGGATTTCGACTATTTTGGATAATTCGGATGAGGTGGTGTTGATTGTGTTGGGGGCTGCAAAGCTTTTTGCGTTGAGCAAGACTACAAACGGTGCTGCGGATGCGAAGTATCCGCTGTCGTTTTTGCAGCAGCATAGTAATGTTTTAATTGTGTGTGACAATGCTGCTGCTGGGTTGAGAGCTAGGTTGTAGTGAATAGATTTTTTGGCTGCAAAATGGTTGCGAAATGTAAAATAGGTGAATTTTTATTGAGTGAACTTTTACATTGAGTGGACTCTTAATTGAATGGACGTTTAAATTGAGTATTCTTTAATTGAAAGGACGTTTCAATTGAATATTCTTAAATTGAGTATTCTCAGATTTAGTAGATACTTTAGTTGAGGTTCTTAAATTGGGTAGAATCTCGGATTGTGTATTCTTTAATTGAGTGCACGTTTTAATTGAATACTCTTGAACTGAGTTGTTTGGAAAAGTGATAGTTGGTTAGACTTCTGTATCTCGTACTGAGCAAAGAGCTAGCTAAACAGAGAATATATGACTCTTTATGTAGGCCATTCCACCACTCAATCTTGGGCTTGAGGGTTTACATTCCTCGAGAAATGAAGTGAACTTACATTTCGCTTGGACGCCTTGGTTTTATATCCTTTTCTGGCCGAATGTGGTTCATAGTGTTTTGTTATGGGGTTGTGGTTCATATTTATGCAATGTGGTTTCTTTATTAGTCTTCGCGTAGTACTTCTAGCGCGGCAATGGTGGACCTCTATTGTCCACCAGTCCTGAGCCTTACATGAGTATTCTTAAATTGAGTGTTTTTAAATTGGGTGGGCATTTGAAGTGAACTGACTCTTTAATGAGTGGACATTTGAATTGAACTGACTCTTCAACTGAGTGGACGCTTTTATTGAGTAGACTCTTCAATTGAGTGGACTCTTTAATTGAGAGGATTTTTTAACTGAGAAGACTCTTTAATTGAGTGACTCTTAAATTGAGTAGACGTTTAAATTGAGAGGACTCTTGAGTGGACTTTTAAATTGAATGGGCTTTTATACAGAGTAGACTCTTAAATTGAATAGATTCTTTACACGAGTGGATTCTTAAATCAAGTGGGCTTTATATGGAGTGGACTTTAAATTGACAATGTATTGAGTGGACTCCTAAATTGAGAGAACTCTTTAATAGAGTGGACTCTTAAATTGAATGGACTCCTAAATTGAATGGACTCTTAAATTCAATGGACTCTTAAATTCAATGGTCTCTTAAACTGAGAGAACTCTTAAATTAAATGGACGCTATCAAGTGGACTTTTAAGATTAGTGAACTCTTCAATCGAGTAGACTTTTAAATTGAGTACATTCAATTGAGTTGACTCTCTAATTGTAGGGATTAAAACTAATTTTGGCCATACCACCAATTACATCATTGGCTGCCACAGTCCTGATTGCAACACGTTCTCAATTACTCCAAAGAGATAGGCCAAGCAAGCTTCCAGTTGAATAGTCAATTTTAAGGGATAGTCATTAATTCATATTCATAGGTTTCATTAGACTATGCTTCTGTGTAAGCTCTAAAATATAAGTCCGAGCTTATTCTCCACTCTTATCGAGATTTTTAATAATTCTCAATACCTTGATCATTCTAACAGCCAAATCTCCATCTAAATAATTAGTACTCCAAATCTCCGCCTAAATCATTAGTACTCCAAATCTCCACCTAATCATCAAGTACACCAAATCTCATCCAAATCAGTCTCTACAAACTCTCTTACAATCGTAATGCAGTATATTAACTTTTAGTCATGAAAAGTCGTAATAAATAACCTCTACTTGAAGTATGCAGCGCCAATAGCAGCCCCAATAATGGAACTGTTATCAATCAACTTGAAATCAACCGTAAACCCGTTCTCCTTCACAAACGCATTCCCGTTAATGTACCTTTTAATCTCGTTTCTATAGTTGTGGAAGTACGTGATCACCAGTCCCACGTAACTAATCACAATCAACTTCTCGTCCAACTTGTTCTGCTGCATCAAGAGCTTGACAAAGGAGACAATTGTGACTGCGACGATGAAGGCTGCTCTCTGGATGATGGCGCGCACAATCTCCTTCAAGGCAGCCACGTCTGTGGTGGTGACCAGGGCCGGGGCGAGGTCGTAGGCCGCGGCAAAGCGCTGCGCAACGTGCTCGAGGTCGTCCAGCTCGTCGATGGCGCACATCAACTCGCCGCCAAAGCCGTCGTACGGCGTGCCGAGGAGCCTCGCGAGCGCCAGCCGGTCCACGCCGCCAAAAATCTGCTGTGCCTGCACCATGTCCACCAACACCAAGCGCGCCAACTCGGGGAGATACCGACCCGACGTCATCAACTCCGTCGGCTGCAAAATGTTGCCGCTGCTGTCCGTGGACATGTAGCAGCGGTAGTCGAACGCAAAGTTGCGGAAGCGTGGCTCGATGATGTGATCGTACTTGGTGGTGATGTGAGGGAGCATCTGGTCGCCAAAGAGCGACAACTCCGTGTTGAAGAGCACCTTCAGCGACGCGCACGCCTCGCGGCGCACAATCTTGTCCGCGGGGAGCGTCTCGCTCTCCAACGCGCAGCACATGTTGAAGCCGGTCCCCAACACCATCGCCAACTTGGTGTACTTGTCGAGAAACAAGCCCGCCGAGTACACCGCGAGCGAGTCGTTGACCACGCACTTGACGTCAATGTGGAGCTGGAACTCGTCGCGCAACACGCCCTCCAAGATGCTCTTCAAGTCCTGGTTGTAGATCTCGTCCGAGATGGTGTACCCCTTGGAGACGTGCACGATTCTGCCGCTGTTGTGCGAGGTTGTTTTGAGCGGGAACGACCAGGTGATGCCGGTCGCAATGGTTGTGTTTGTGTCGAGCAACTGCTGGCTGTGCAAGATCTCCGCGATTTTCGCTCCGATGAACTTGAAAAATTCCAAGTTGATGATTTTGTTGCCGTTGGCAATGGACCACTTCTTCTCCACGACAATGTTGACGCGCGCCATCTGGTCCGCGCCAAAGTCCGTGTCGATGGACGAGTCCGTGTGGTCGAGTGTGGTGAGATTGAGTTTGGAGTCGGACGAGTTGGTCGTCACTTTGGAGAGTTCCGAGGCAAGTGAATGCAAGGATGGGGCTGTTTGTGTGTTGATTTTCGTTTCTGCCTTCTGATTTTCTGGTTCATTCTTTTCTGTATTCTTTTCTGGTTTATTCTTTTCTGGCTCATTCTTTTCTGACTGCTCATTCGTTTTCGCATTTTTTGTTGCAGTCGCCTCATTGCTCACCTCACTCACCTCTTTACACAACTCACTCTTACTAACCTCCTCTCTCAATGGCTTAATCTCAACAACAGCAATCCGTAAGGTGCTCCCCCCCAAGTCAATGCACAAGAAATTTCCGTACTCCCCCCCACTAGGACTGATATCAATGTTCGGAAGCATGGTCATCTTGCTCTTGCCCAACAGCTCCTTAAAGTCCAGCAACAACATGTCCAGTTGCGCGGTCAAAACCTCATCGTTAAGCTTCAGCGTGAACAAACCGCCAATGGCCTGCGCCAGCTTTCTCTTCCGGTTCTTTCTGAACAAAAACATACTGTTCCTCACTGGATCAACCATACATAGCACCGATCCTTTCGTATTTATATAAAGAAAGAAAAATAGGTAAAAAATTCCTACCCGATAAAGATTCTGTAAGTGTGTCGTATTTGGCTGGGATACGACATCCTTACAGAATCCGCACTGCAACAGCGGTACAAAACGGCGAATCCAGTGGTGCCTGGGGACGGTCGCGGCCACGCTGCCCAGCTGCTGCAGCGGCCGCGCAAGGCCTCCCTGCGATCGCAGCTAGCCCTTTTTTTCTGGCGGCCTTGGGCCGTGCTCGCTTGTTTCACAGGTGATAGTGCGTGCGTCCCCATTTTTGACCTTCGATACCTAGAGACGCCGAAAGGCCCGCACAGCAGTACTCGGCGCTGTTAGTTGGTACGGCACTCCACAAACAGTACCTGTTACAGAAAATAGAAGCCTGATGCGA